>CM076582.1:1205369390-1205770236 GCA_034641835.2 Pinus albicaulis | reverse complement strand
CAGGGACACCCTCGAAGATGCTGAGGGACATGCTGCCCCAAGGGGGACATTCCGAGAAAGCAAGAAGCCGTGTAGATACCAAGGGTATCTGGCTGCCATGAGTACCATTGTACAATCTGAACCCGGATCTTTTGAGGAAGCCGTAAAGCATCAAGTCTGGAAGGATGCTATGCACGAAGAATATGAGTCCATAATGAAGAATGATGTCTGGGATGTGGTTCCAAGACCGAAGGACAAATCAGCTGTCACCGCGAAATGGCTCTACAAGATCAAGCATGGATCTGATGGAAGTGTTGAAAATTTCAAGGCAAGATTTGTTGCCCGTGGCTTCTCTCAAAAGGAAGGAGTAGATTATGATGACATATTTGCACCTGTGGCACGATATACCACCATTCAATCAATCATAGCCCTTACTGCTACGCAAGGATGGAGTCTTCATCAGATGGATGTCAAGACCGCCTTTCTGCATGGTACAATAAAAGAAGAGGTGTATGTAGAACAACCTCTGGGATTTGAAGTTCAGGATCGAGACACTCATGTCTGCAGGTTGAAGAAAGCCCTCTATGGGTTAAAGCAAGCACCCAGAGCTTGGTACGAGAGGATGGATAGTTACTTGATGAAGCTGGGCTTCACTCGAAGTAATGCTGATCCTAACCTTTACTTCAAGGTTGTGCAGGGGAAGCCTCTCATTCTAGTGCTGTATGTAGACGACCTCTTCCTGACAGGTACTGACCCTCTCATTCATCAATGTAAGAGGGAGCTCGCTGCTGAGTTCGAGATGAAGGACCTAGGACTGATGCACTACTTCCTAGGCCTGGAGGTCTGGCAGAGACCTGGAGAGATTTTCCTTTCTCAAGGAAAATACATTGTGAAACTTTTGGAAAGATTTGGTATGGTGGACTGCAAGACCATGTCAACACCAATGGAACTCAACTTCAAGAAGTTGAGTGGCAGCGCTGCTGGGCCTGTATTGGCTAATCCTACTGAGTATCTTCAACTCATAGGAGCTCTGATGTTCTTAGTGAACACCCGTCCAGATATATGTTTTGCAGTGAACACTTTGAGTCAACAGATGGTTGAGCCTCATCACTTTCACTGGGTTGGTGCCAAGAATCTTCTGAGATATCTTAGGGGCACGATAAACCATGGGCTGAGATACAATGCCAGGAGTGTGACACTCCGTGGATATACTGATGCCGATTAGGCTGGCAGTGTGGTGGATCGTAAGAGCACATCGAGATGTTGCTTCAATCTTGGTTCTGCTTCGATTTCATGGATGAGCAGGAAGCAGAAGTCGGTGGCTTTGAGCACCGCTAAGGCCGAATACATTGCAGCGAGTATGGCCTGTTGTGAAGCAGTTTGGTTGCGAAAGCTCCTTAGTGAGCTGTTTGGACATGTGCTAGATACCACCGTGATACTCTGTGATTTGCTGAGTTCGAGATGAAGGACCTAGGACTGATGCACTACTTCCTAGGCCTGGAGGTCTGGCAGAGACCTGGAGAGATTTTCCTTTCTCAAGGAAAATACATTGTGAAACTTCTAGAGAGATTTGGTATGGTGGACTGCAAGTCCGTGTCAACACCAATGGAACTCAACTTCAAGAAGTTGAGTGGCAGCGCTACTGGGCCTATCTTGGCTAATCCTACTGAGTATCGTCAACTCATAGGAGCTTTGATGTTCTTAGTGAACACCCAACCAAATATATGTTTTGCAGTGAACACTTTGAGTCAACAGATGGTTGAGCCTCATCATTTTCACTGGGTTGGTGCCAAGAATCTTCTGAGATATCTTCGGGGCACGATAAACCATGGGCTGAGATACACTGCCGGGAGTGTGATACTCCGTGGATATACTGATCCCAATTGGGCTGGCAGTGTGGTGGATCGTAAGAGCACATCGGGATGCTGCTTCAATCTTGGTTCTGCTTCGATCTCATGGATGAGCAGGAAGCAAAAGTCGGTGGCTTTGAGCACCGCTGAGGCCGAATACATTGCAGCAAGTATGGCCTGTTGTGAAGCAGTTTGGTTGCGAAAGCTCTTTAGTGAGCTGTTTGGACATGTGCTAGATACCACTGTGATACTCTGTGATAACCAGAGTGGGATTCGTATGATTGAGAATCCTGTGTTCCACGACCGATCCAAGCATATTGATATCAGGTACCACTTTATCCGGGATATGGTACAGCGAGGCGCCGTAAGGCTCGATCATATAGGAACTGATGAGCAGGTCGCGGATATTCTCACTAAGCCCCTGGGGAAGGTCAAGTTCCTAACCTTCCGTGAGAGTCTTGGTGTCATGGAACGACCCTATGATGTGGGTCCTGTTGGACGATGAGCTCTGTGAGCTCTGTGGGGCTTTGGGGATAGCTTCTCGGAGCTATAAGCACTCATAATGCTTCTGCCCCACCCTTGTGATTATTGAGCTGGTTCGCCTCTCATTTATCTGTGCCCCGTATGCATCCTACCCATTGAGTCCAGGGCTCATGGGAAGTACCTCTCATTTGGCCAATGAGGTGGGAAAAGCTAGAGACTAGTAGCAAATACTGATGGACGCATCATAGATTGTCGTACTCTCTATCTAGGATGGCACGATCCAACCACTTGATCTGGGATCAAGTTTAGTGAGGTCTGGGACCTCTGCCTGACTTCGGGTCAGATGAACCAACTTCAGGTTGGTTGGAGACTCTTTGTGAGTCTGATAGAGGTTTCGAATCTCTGGGCTGATTATGTCAGTCGGGGGATGATGTCTTTGTGACTGACCCACTTCTGTTCTGAAATAAAGAAGCCAACAAAGCAAGTTATGGCGGGATGATGCACGATGTTTGATTGCACTAATGGATGGAGTTCTCCCTAGTTGAGAGGGAGTGTTAAATTTGGACAACTAGGTCCAAACTCCATGTTGTGATGCTCAAATTAAGAGGCTAATATTTTTGTTGGATTCCTCTTTCGGAGAGGTGTAAAATCCATATAAAATATATCTTAATCCGATGAGCAGAACATTTATTTTGAATTTATTATTTATAATAAATTATATGTGCAGGTCGGCCTTAAGGTTTTGCACCCCCAGCAGATGTGTCACACACCCCAAATGATGGATATAAATATAGGCAAAGTTGGAGAGCATTTCACAACAACTCAACACACATCTTCTTCTCTCATCTGATTTAGTACGAGCTCCTTGGAGGATAAGTTCAGCCCACACGTGTGGAGAAGAAGGACGAAATCTGTACGGCTAAAGGGAAGGACGAATTTCTGCAGCTAGGGTTTTGCTGGAAGTTTGACCAGCGTTGACTTTGGTCAACGCATGGTCCGAAAGGACTGAAACTTGTTGGAAAGTTTGATTTTGAGAGGCCGTACACTTTGGCACAGAAATCGAGGTCAAAGGGTTGACCGAACTGTTGCTGCGTTGACTTTTAGCTTGCTGCCCTGCGTTGAATTTTCTGGACAACGTTGACTTTTCTGGAGTTGACTTGGGTTGACTCAGTTGCTGATTGGAGGATTGTTGTGACACATTCTGGGTTGGCTGATCAAGGAGACTTTGCTGGTTGAAGCATCCTGTTGACCGCTGTAATGCACCATCACATTTTTTCTATTTCTGGTTTGTCTTCTATAAGATCCACTTATATGTTCTATCAGCATTTTACTTAACTATTTGTGTGATTGCTGTAAGAAAAGTAAAGTTGCTTCAAGCATAGAACATCTACAAAAATTTACATGGTATCAGAGGTGAGGTGAAGACAAGCCCTATCTTTAGCAATCACCATCGGAGGAAATGGGTTCCACAAGTTTTGAATTCAAGGAGAATGACAAGCTGACTGGAAGGGATGACTTCCATGCCTGGAATATGATATTAGATCTCAAATTGGAAGACCATGATCTCTTGGATCATGTACTGGGTAAGATTCAAGAACCTCCATCCAATGCCACCGCTGCTGCTAAAAACAAGTATAAGAAGGGGGAGATCAAAGCAAAGCTGATGATCCGGGAATCCATACATAAAAGTCTGGTTGCCTCTTTCGGAGAGGTGTAAAATCCATATAAAATATATCTTAATCTGATGAGCAGAACATTTATTTTGAATTTATTATTTATAATAAATTATATGTGCAGGTCGGCCTTAAGGTTTTACACCCCCAGCAGATGTGTCACACACCCCAAATGATGGATATAAATATAGGCAAAGTTAGAGAGCATTTCACAACAACTCAACACACATCTTCTTCTCTCATCTGATTTAGTACGAGCTCCTTGGAGGATAAGTTCAGCCCACACGTGTGAAGAAGAAGGACGAATCTGTACGGCCAAGAGGAAGGACGAAATTTCTGCAGCTAGGGTTTCCAACAAAGTTTGACCAGCGTTGACTTTGGTCAACGCATGGTCCGAAAGGGCTGAAAATTGTTGGAGAGTTCGATTTTGGGAGGCCGTACACATTGGCACAGAAATCGAGGTCAAAAGGTTGACCGAACTTGTTGCTGCGTTGACTTTTAGCTTGCTGCCCTACGTTGACTTTTCTGGACAGCGTTGACTTTTCTGGAGTTAACTTGGGTTGACTCGGTAGCTGATTTGAGGATTGTTGTGACACATTCTGGGTTGGCTGATCAAGGAGACTTTGCTGGTTGAAGCATCCTGTCGACCACCGTAACGCACCATCACATTTTTCTGTTTCTGGTTTGTCTTCTATAAGATCCACTGATATGTTCTATGAATCAGCATTTTACTTAACCATTTGTGTGATTGCTGTAATAAAAGTAAAGTTGCATCAAGCATAGAACATCTACTAAAATTTAATCTAATCCAGCATAAGGACATGGGGCCATAATGAAGGGATGCAACCCGTCAACACTGGCTAGTAAGTCCAGTGAATCATGTGATATCCTGGCTGGAAACAAAGTGTCTCCCCTCTTGGGCATCATCTGCCCCCACATGTGCATCCAGGCCTTAAACATCGGCCTATGAGGTTGTCAAACAAAACTAGGTCTCATCTCTGGAAACCTCTCAAAAAATAAACAAATAGCTCTGAAGCAAAAGGGAAGTTGACCATCCCTTGTGCATGAGCACGACATCTATCTAAGGCCATACAAAACTGCCGCAAAAAAATGGTAGACCACCTGACAAGTCGTGGCTGTTGTACTAAAGAATCAACATAATATAAAAGCGAGCAACTAATGTGTTGCCCGTCACTGGTGTTGTGCGAAATGGTCAAAATGATAAGGGAGAGGTATTGCACGTCCTGTCTACCAAAAGCACCTAAACGTAACTGACCTCCAGGTACCTGAAACTCTGAAGGAGACAGTACATGTGCTCCAATGTATCTTTGGGAGTAAACTAATTGACTCCCTGCTACACAACCAGCTGGCACATCTAGGAATGAGGGAAAATCCACCCCTCTCCTCAATAGTCCTGTAATAAAATAAATATCCTCCTCAGTGGGTGTGTACCACTGGTCAGGACCAACCTGGAAAGCCTGTCGGTGGGCATTCCACCTGCGGATAAGATATCTCAAAAACACACTATGGGCCATTAGGGAAGTAGCCTCCTCATATAACTTGAGGAGGCCTACATGCCTAAGGATCCCCTGGGTATCTGTAGTAATAGGGCGAGGGTATGGATCTCTCTCCCTCTCTCGGGCCTCCCATTGGCGAATCATGTCATACAGTTCAGCCTGTTGTTGTTATTGTTCCTCATCTTCTCTCTGAATCATTGCCATATTAAATAATTTTTTTTATTAAAACAGACATGTATTTAGGAATATACATAAATATTTTTTTTTGAAAAAAAAACAAACATACAAGTCGGTGTGCCATAAAAACAGTCTCGCACCAATGGCGATGCGTCCTAATATTGTAGCGCACCGGTGTCGGTGCCCCTAATGAAATACAATGCACTGGCCTCGGTGCAGCTGTCTATTTTTGAAGCACCGTTGACTTTATCAAAGTTTAGAATAGCGGTGCGCTGACTGAAATATACGTCGCAGCACATATAATCGTGTTAGCACACCGACTTCATGACAATTACATAGTCGACAGTGCGGTCTTTTACCCGGCCGCACCGTTGACCCTCTCGGAATCCAAAATGCGGTGCGCTGACATACACCAGGGCGGATAATTCCGTCAATGCACCGCACTGTGATTCCCGTGGTCAACGGTGCGCTTGGATAAATGAGCGCACCACCTTTTATTTTATTTTTTTAGTTTAAAATTATTTGGGGCGCCTTTCGGTACCGCCTCGGAAACGATGTAGATACCGTTAGCACCGGTGGTGGTGTGACCTGTAAATTTTGCAGGCAACACCGCTATCCGATGCAAGCCAAACAGCTCCGGCGCACCGCGCGACAAAATTTTTTTCTTTTTTAATGGTTATTTTTAAGTTTATTTCAATTTCTAATCCACTAAAAGGCTTAATTATGGAAAAACTAGAAAAATACCTGTACATTTCGCCGTCGAGGAGGCATATTGGCTGTAAAATTTGCGAAAGAAAATTTTCCCACCATTTTTCAAAATGCAAGGTGGAGAATGGTGGCCAATGCAGAGCAACAGTGCGTGAAATGGGTGCAATGAGAGCACCGATGTCACGGCGGCTCAGACAAGGGGAAATGGCACCGGTACTTGAGAGCTCTGGAGCACTGAGGAAAGTGAAAAATGAGGTTTTTTGGCCGTAATTTTTTATTTTATTTAACCCTGTTCCAATGCGTGGGGTTTTATAGGTGCACCGGTACGCTTACTTACAACCGCACCGAGTTGTGTCAAATTTGACCCGTTGTTTATAATGCACCGGGGCGGTTCCCTAACACCACACCGGGATGTTTCAGTGTTGGCGCAAAATTTTGATGATGCACCAGGGCAGAATATCCGTAAAGCACCGGTTTTTTGGCCTTAAATTTTTTTTTTTTTATGTAACGTTATTCCGGTGTGTGCGGTTTATAGGTGCACCGGTGCTCTTGTATAAGAACACACTGACGTGTTTCTGTTTTGGCGTGGTGTTTTATGATGCACCGGCGCAGAAGAGTGGTGAAGCACCGGTGTGTTACAGTAATAGGACACCCCGGAGGTGTGTGTACGTCACGCACATCGTCCGGTGTGCCAATGTTTCGTGCGCACCGATGTGTTCTATGGTAGGGTGTGCACCGGTAATTGAGAGCTCAGGAGCACTGGAAAACTGAAAAATCTAGGTTTTTTTCCGTAATTTTTTTTTTTATTTAACCCTTTACCGGTGCGCGTGGTTTATAGGTGCACCGGTTCTATTTCTTACAAACACACCGATCGTTTTGTGTTTTGGCGCAATTTATTATGATGCACCGGTGCGGTTTCTTTCTACTACACCGGGTGGTTTTGGTTTCGGCGCGGTGTTTTATAATGCACTGTCATGGAATATTTGTGACGCACCGGTGCTATATAATAATACGACGCACCAGGTGGGTGTGTACAGAGTGCACGGTGTCCAGTGTGCCAATGTTTTGGTCTGCACCGGTGCTTTCTCAATTCCATAGCACTGGGGCGACGTGTAATGATAAGTGCACCGAGAGGAAAACATCCGCAAAACCCTCCGCCCGCCAACCTCCTCTAGTAACCTCTGCTAGAAATGGATGTATGGGGTATTTTTCTGTGGGGTTCCTCAAAAACATTCGCTAGAGGGTATTTTCCTTGTAGTGAAAAGGGAAACCGGAGAACCCGTAAGTTCGCCATTCGAGATGGCCAAGAGCGGGAAAGAAGAGATGAATCACTCCCCTCTGCACATACTTGTCAAACAACAGAAAAACGAAGGGTGGGAATTAAAATGGTAGGCTAGGGTCACAAGTAAAACGAGAATAATAGATGCCATTTTAAATACAAGTAAATAACCATAGAACATCTGAGTACCTTCAGGAAAACGAAGGTTGCGGACTTGTGATTCTGAGACTGTTGTTTTAGATCCTCTGTCGACATGGCAGGATATAAACGAGACGGAGAAACTTAACCCAGAACCTGCGATTTAATTCCGAAATCAAAACATAAACAATCAATGCATAGAAATCCGACACAATAAAACCTCTGCAAAGAATCATGCATAAACCCGAGAACCTAAATTAACGAATGAGTTAACAAGAACATTCGACTTGCTTGAAAACAGAGGCAAGGCCTACGTGGAAGGGGCAACAGAATAACCATGGGACAAAACACATAATTGGAATAATCAGAGGAGCATGTCCATAAAACTAAAGCAAGAAATCAATGTTTTCAATGTGCTGACAGCCAAAATACGTTGGAAATAGCACTTACCTCATGGCGAGGTGTAACAGTTCCAAAGCGGCAGCCTCCACCTTAAGGCAACGTCGAAATGAGCCAATGCAGTGAGTGGGGAGAGGGTTAGTTACCCTAACCTCCCCAGCTCTCATCCTGACCATCGATCGGCTAGGGTTCCAAATAAACATTTATAATCAAAGGTAAGTAACATCCAGCTGTCTCAACGATAGATAGCTAGCCCACAATATTATAATCCGAGTCAAGACATATTAGCTCTATAAAAAAATTTATCATTACACAAATGTATGTTGATTTCAAGGTATAGGGAATATTATAAATTTATTTTAATGACATTTGATTAAGCATGAGGACTTAAGTCATGCTGGTGTAAATTTATCTCTCGTATCAATAAAGTAAGGTATGAGTCATATATGGTGAATTCCTTTAATAATAGCGCCGAAGATTACTATGATTCATATCCCTTTAACATTAATACATTTTCCAAGTGGCAATATATCCGAACGTAAATAACATTCAAGTGTATTAATCATGGTGCATGGTCAGAATTTACATAGTCAAATGTGTATAAATGCATGCTTAGATAATTAGAAGTGAAAACAATATATTTAAATAGTGGTATAGAAATGACTGTGGTAATTTTTTTTTTTTTTTTTTTGTATATTAGTATGTGACATTTTGAATTGCATAAAAAGGCATTATTTCTATCACGATAAATTTGTTCGATTTTGGCAGCATTGCCATGTCCTAAGAATATGCTTTAGAATGTTTACAACACTTGACTTCTGATCACGCTAGCCTATGTCAGACGGTGGTATTAGAGGGCGGAATTCAACACCTCTTGAAGTATTTAGACCATATTTACCAAGTAATTCGAATTCAATTCGATATGAAAAAAATAGATTTCTTAAAAATTAAGTACCAAAAAAATTCGGGAGTAGACATCTTGCAAAGACTTTAAAATATTATTTTTTCAATAGTTGAAATATACAACATAATATTGAAAATCTAAAAAGAAAAAAAAAATGTTATCATATACCCAAATAAGTTGCATAGTTTTACATTAGAATAACATATTTATTGTGAGAATTTTTGTGTTCATGGATATACACAATTAAACTATGTATTATATGACACCTAATATAAACTGAATTTTCATTCAAATTACATAGAGTGAATGATATAAATTCCACATTAAATTGATTTGTATATGAGGTATATGGAAACACTCTTTTAATTATACATTTATATTCTCAATTACTAGTTGCTCATTGACTAGAACAACTCAAATTTTACTTTGTAACACTTAACAAAACATCTATTCTTTTTTTGTACCAATGATTCATTGATCTAATCAAACCAAATTCTACATCGTAACAATTAACAGTAACATTTAGAAATAGGATAAGCGCAGCCTCTCTTGCCACTTATTGGCTCATTCCTGAGGACAGTATTTGCAGCAAGCCTTCTCATGAGACCCCAGAAACTATTGATCACAGCCGGGCATGGGCATACTTTGATGGTGCGTCCAACGCTCAAGGGTGTGGAGGGGGCGCCATTCTTTATATGAATGAACAACACTACTACAACATCAGAATGGGGTTAGGTCCAGGTACCAACAACTACGCCGAACTGCAGAGCCTCAGACTTCTTCTTACCTTTGCTCGGGACATTCACTGTGACTCCATCCAGATCTTTGGCGATTCTCAACTTGTGACCAATTGGTTTAACAACCTATCTCTTTGTCACTCGCACACACTGTCTGCACTGCTACGCGAGGTTCACCATCTCAGAGCACTTTTTGACTCCATCACAGTGACTCATATTTACAGGTCTCAGAACAAAGTGGCTGATCAACTGTCCAAAGAAGCTTCGGAGCTGACCTAGGGTACCTGGCACATCACAGAGCACATTGTTGGACAAATCTACAGATATTATCATCGGCCTTTTATCGAGGAGGCTCCTCCTGATTTGGATGTTTAGTATTACAACTATCTTCTGGGAGATTTTGTTCTACCTCCCCTTTTTATATATTCGGCATGTACATTTTCTTCATACTTATATATCGGGTTTGTAGGAGTTAGTAAGTTATGCACCAAACTTACTATGTGGACATTTGTGTCATTACTGTATATGTCATGTTTTGGGACTGTGATTGCCTACAGTTTTTTGATAGTCTGGCTGATTGTAATAATTTTGGACAGAACAATAGTATATACTACGTTTTTATGTAACATGTAGCTGATCATTAATTGAAAAGTTACGAACTTTTTCTTTGTGAAAAAACAGTAACATTTAGTATTTGTTTATGTGAAATACAAAAATTTATTATAATTAATTATTTATTCAAATTCCCATTAAAAACATCCACCTTTAAAAAAAATTCATTTCTACTAAAATTTGATAAACATAAAACACATATATGAAGATTATAAATTTATTACCTACCTACCACATATTTATCCTTTATTTTACAAATCCTATTAATATATAGTCTACTCTAATGTTTCTATTGTACATCATAACATCATAAACCATATTTTTTAATGCATTTCTTTAACACCCTGATTAAGAAATTCACTTGCAAAATCTGATTGTATAAGAAATGAACTAGAATTACCATTCATAATAGGTAACCTACCATCTCATAGATCCAAAAGGGTTTTTAAAGAACACATGACAATGAAAAATTGATAATTCTGACTCGAAACATGCTCGTACCAGACTACAAATTGGCGTTATAATTCATGCAAATGGGCCACTAGGAAAATTGTTGTGCTTTCTCTATAAATTGAATATGTCATACCAAACTAAGAATGGATAGTTTTTTTGGGTTATTTTTAGAAGTGTGATAATCGTTGAAAAGGAAGATAGGAGAAACACAATAATTGACACACACAAATCATAGGAGCTTCTTCTCTTCTCTATTGATCACACAAACTTAATTATTACAATGAACTCAGTGAGGGGTATTTATTTATTTTTCTAGTAACTAGCTCAAATAAATTCACATGCACACACACTCTAAATTCAACTTTTCCCAAAATATAACTTAACTCAAACTCACTCGACTTGACTAGTTAATTGACTCTCCTAAATTTAGCCAACTCTAGCATGCGAGAGTAATCACAATTTCTAATACTCACCCTCAATTGCGACCGTATGACTCAACATAACTTAAACATGACTTAAATTGATTCAACATGACTCAACATGACTTAACTATGCCCGTTAGGTTTACAATAGAAATTGACTCAATTATCACTCAGACATGCCAACATGACTTAACATGACTTAACTATGTTTGCTAGGTTTACAATAGAATTTGACTCAATTATCACTCAAACATGCTTTTTGGTCTATGTCTCAGCTAGGCTTACAATGACTCAAAAATTTTACAATTTTGCATCATTTCTTTTTCTCTTCTTCCAAATTTTACATCCTCGAAATTGCTTCATTCTCTATTGCACGTTCTTGATGTAAGATCCATATTTATTTACTTGTCGTTGTTGCAATTTTTCTTTGACTTGTCTTGAATTTGATCTGAGTCAGTCTTCTACAACTTCATCTTCAAGGATTCGTTCAACAATGGATTGCTTCCAAAACTCTCCATCTTCAAATTGTCTTCTTCCATCTACTGCTTGTGTTTCATATTGTTGTCTTTCTTTCTTCCATATTTCTTGATAGAAAAATCTTATCTCTTATTGACTTCATTGTCAAAAAAAAAATTTAATGCATTCTTCCTTGTTTTTAGAAATTTCTGTATCATTCTCTTCACTTTCATCATTACATACTACTGCTTTTTTCCTGTAATCTACACACTCAAGATCATTATTCACCATTTAATTCAATCCTTTTATTCCAGTTGTTGCTTTAAGACTCACATCAATTTGTTCAATTGGTTTCTAATTCTAGTCTTCAATAAGCTTCAACTATGCATCAAACTTATTAGCAACTTTGTTGTCAAATTTTTCCCCCATGCTATTCTGAACACCTACATATTCAAGAACAACGTTAAAAACATATTTATTATGCTCTTCAATGAGAGCTTCCTTCTCTACTTCTTCTTTCTCTACCTTGTTTTCCACTGCATGAAGGTTGTATTCCACTGTTATGTTGTTAGTGGATATTCTCATAAAAAACTCTTCAATCACTTTATCCTCTTCCTGACCATCAACTGCTACTAGATCACATATTGCTTCATTAGCAGTTCCAACTGCTTCATATCTTGCTACTACATAGGTAGCTTCAACCTCCAATGCTTCATTAAACATGGCGCTTACCATATTGCCACAATCAATCCCTGTTTCAAAAAATAAACCACACATAACATCAACATAATGTTCATCCACACTATTGCAGGATATTTGAGCATGGATGTACTCATTGAAAATTTCAACTTCACCAAATCCATCAGCTGCGACTGGATTCACCAATTCAAATTTCACTTTGGAGTCGTCATCCACATGTGTTTCGTCATAGTGGGATTCACCAACATTTGCACCATCCACGTTATAGTGGAGTCCTTGAGCATTATATGTTCTTGCTTTGTTTCACACACAAAGGCTTCAAGTTCTCTCTCTGCAATCTTTGTTCCATCTTCTTCATCCATATGCATGCTTGCATAATGGGTTTCAATTTTATGGTCTTGACGATCATCATCCACTTTGAGTGAGATTCTCAAAGCTTTGTTGTCCTCTCAGAGTCTTGCTCATCTACTTTCAAATCTGTGGTTGACTTCTCTGCTTGTGACATAACCTGTTGCTGCATGTCACTCCCCCTTGCACCAAATTATTCTTCTAAGATCTTACATGCTTCCTTGGAAGTTGTAGATTTTACTACCTTGCACATAACCATTTCATCCATTGCTTGCTGAATGAAACTCAAAGCTAGGGCATTAGTAAACATAGGAGTTGGTAGCAGATCCACGCTACACCAATCAACCTTGATTTCTTCTTTGTTTTCTCCTCAACTTCTTAGTTCCTCCGTTGTGGCCTAAACCTCTCTAAACATGACAACAATCTTTGCCTCTTCTTTTCGTTTCCTTTTCTTAGTCTTCTTCAGTCGTGCTTTGCGACCCATGACTATTGTCTTTCCTCTGTCTTATATTTTCTTTCGTGATTGCATGAGGCTATCTTCCATATGTCCCCAAAAACAAATATGATTTTCAATATGCGCCCCGGTAAGACACAATCTTCACCCAAAACATTGTCATACTTCACAAAGCACCAATTTTTTTTGTAAATTGATAGACTTTACAAAGCACCAATTTTTTTTTAACTGGTAGACTTTACAAAACCCTAAACTTTCTTTCCATTCTAATAAAACCCTTCAAAACAATTTCTTTATACCATGCACTTTTTTATTTTTATATATAAACTTTAAAAAATTATTTTTTTTATTATATATAAACTAAAAATAACTACATACTATAAATTAGACTTTTCCCAAAATATAACTTAATTCAAAGTCACTCCCTTGACTCAGTTAACCTAAATTTAGCCCACTCTAACATGCTGGGTAATTAAAATTCTAACCATGCATTATGAGCCTTGAGGGATCTGTAGTTTTGCTTGGGAACACCAGTGTTTCTCTAGCTGCCCGATTTTCTTCTGTTCTGGAACCAAATGACGATTTGCCTTGGGTTCAGTCCTAGATCCACTGCGACCTCGTCTTTACTCCGTCTTAGAATCTAGCAGCATCCGTCCTCATCTCGTGAACGTGCTGAGATGCGGTGAGTCCAGTTTCCAGATTTCGACGTCGACTAATCTGAGAATATTTTTATGCACCATATATCTTCCAATTATATGGTGCATAATTGGAATGATTTATGCACCATATATCTTCCAATTTCTTTTATATATATATATTTATTTTTAATTTTATAAATAAATTAAACAATTATCAATTCATATTTACATCACTCAAATAAACAAGCATAAATATAAATTTATATATGAAAAATTGGTACATTTCAATTCAATTACCGAATCAATAAATAAATTAATTGAACAACTACAACGGAAAACAATCCGTCCATTTTTTTTTAATTGAAATAGACAATGGGTATATAATTTTATATATGAACCATAATATACATTTTAGTTCTATTATTGATTCAATAATAGATTGAACGATGCCTATGAAAACTAGGCTGTTATTTTGGGTAATTGAAAAAGACAATCAAATGAACGATTATGAATAGGTCACCTCATTGTGTATCACAACGTATATATTATATGGAATTATAGAGTGAATTTAAAATCATTAAATTATATATATATATATATATATATATATATATATATATATATATATATATATATATATATATATGATTTTTAGAATAAACATTGAAGTATACTTTGAAAACATTTACACAGTTATTTATTGGAATAAAAATTATTTTATTTAATTTTTTTTTCTTAAAATAATTCTAAGAATTATTTTTTCAATTTTTATTATATTTAACAATTTTATTTCCAAATTTCTATATAATGCGAAAACTAAGCTTTTGTTCATGTGTAAGAAATCCATATACAATTTTTTTTTTTTAATCATTTATTTGGAATTTGTTGGTCATCTTTACTTGGATTTTAGGTTGAATATAAATTTCACATCACCTTCCGAATATAATCAATTAAGTATACATAAAGATACTAAAAATGATTTTGTGTTTTTCTTGTTTATTTTTTTATTTTTATTTTTATTTTTTTACATAATAAGTTATTTAATTGTCATATTTTTTGTTTTGTTTTTAAAGTAAATTTGATGTTGTTACATGTATGGAGGAGTTGATGGATTCACCAATTTAAGAGCTGTTGATGATTTTGATTAATAATATAAGTTTTATATATTACAAGTTTTTTCCACACATTTTGAATGGTTTCAAATTATAGTCTATATTATTTTTAAATGAAATGCTATTATTTTAAAATTCTAATCTTTTAGTTAATACCAACAAATATGGGGATACCCCTTGTGGAACTAAAGGAAGAAGCGACCAAATCTATAAAATATTCTTTGAATGCCTTGATATTCTTCTAGTCGCTAGATCAATTTGAGAAATAACATTTTTTGGCATTGTTGCTACGGAATGAAATCTTATGGTTGTCTTGAGTTTTCAACTAACAATAATCTTGTTCAACCTCATATCCTCTTTGGTTTAGATGATCAAAGAAGCATCCCTAATCAATTATATAGTTGAACTTTGCAGGTTTCTAAGAAAGTTGAAGAGTTACAAAGAAATTGGAAATCGTTGGATGAAGAAGATTAGTTAGCACAACTGTTAATTTTAGATAACCATGGTATTTTCTATGCTTAATGCAGTTTTACTTCCATCTTTCTTATAGGCCTAATTCAATTTAGCAATCACATTAACATGAAAGTAAAATGCTGATAGATCATAATAATAGATCAACAGAAGATAAGCCAAATAAAATATCAGAATTTGTAATTATTCTTGTCCAGCAAATATAAAGAGGAATGTTTGTTATCGCGGTCAACATGATGCCCTAGCCAGCAAAGTCTTTAGTTGGTCAAATCAACTTCTCCAACATACCAGATCATCCTTTCTCCAAGTGTCACACACACCCCTTAAAGACAACTCCCAAAAAGTCAACGCAAGTCAACAAAAATCAATCAACACTACAATCAACGGGTTGCAGTCAAAGTCAAAGTCCAACCTTGATTTTTGTGCCCTCCAATGTGGCCTCAATAATTCCAAGAATGAAGGTCAAACTTTTTTTAAGGAGCTTTCTGGATTATCCACATTGCTAGAGAACGAGTGTCGATGTTTCGAATCCCAATGGGGATCCATCATCAGGACAGTTTTTTAAGGTCAAACTCCAAGATTTGACCCACAGTCAACGTTGGTTAATGCTTCAGCAAAATCCCTAAAATTGTCCGCAATTTCTCCAGCTTAAGATTCACATGTGTGTGAGAGAGAGAAGCCTATCCTAGGATGTACAAACCAATCAGATCAAAAGAAGAATGTGTGATGAGACGATGATGAAATGAGCATCATATCTCTCCTATTTATATCCATCATTGAGGGTGTGTGACACATCTTTTGGGCTTGTGAGCCTACATTAAAAATCTATCTGACCTTGACAATTTGCACATGTGTAAAAAATAAAATCAAAATATAAGTTCTGCTCATCCAAACAAGATGATCTTTAGATCAATCTTGCACCTCTCCGAAAGAGGTATCCAACAAAAATATAATCATTATCGTATGAGCAGTGCAACATGGATTTTGGACCTAGTTACCCAAAATTAGCATTCCCTCTCAACTAGGGAGAACTCCATTTATCCACCTGTGTTATCCAGTCATCCAGTACCATCATGTACTATCATCATCATCATATTTTAATCCTGTGTCATCTTGTTGTAACATGCTTTGCTAGCTCTTGGGGAAAACAAACGAGAGTGAGTCACAAAGACATCACACTTTGCTGACACGAAGTCAACTTAGAGGTTAAAACCTCAATCGAACTCAAGAGAGTCACATACTAACCCAAAGTTATTTTGTTGACCCAAATTTAGGCTAGGGGTAAGAATCTCATCAAACTTAATCCCAAATGAAGGTTTTGGACACATCCCATCCTAGACATAGAGAGTACGACAATCCTCGATGCGTCCATCGATCACGCTATCAGTCTCTATCCACATTTGCCACCTCATTGGCCAAATGAGAGGTACTTTCCATGAGTCCAAAACTCCATGGGTAGGATGCATGCGGGGCATAGATCAAAGAGAGGGTGAACTAGCTCAATATCATAATGGTGGGGAAGAAGCACATCAACAAGGTTTGGCGAACCTCACCCTATGGTTGCTTATAGCTCCAAGAAGCTATCCCCAAGCCCCCTGGAGCTCCTAGAGCTCATATTCCAACTCAAGTGGGACCCAAAAAATAGGGTTTGTCCACGATACCAAGCTTCTCACGGAAGGTTAAGAATTTGACCTTCCCCAGGGGCTTCGTGAGAATATCCACAACCTGCTCATTAGTCCCAATGTGATGGAGCCTTACGGTGCCTCGTTGTACCATGTCCCAGACAAAGTGGTACCTAATATCAATGTGCTTGGATCGGTTATGGAACACAATATTCTAAAAAAGACGAATCCCACTCTGGTTATCACAAAAGATAATGGTAGTATCTAGCACATGTCCAAACAACTCACTGAAGAGATTTCTCAACCAAACAGCTTCACAATAGGCCATACTCATTGCAATGTATTCGGCCTCAGTGGTGCTTGTTGAAAATGCAACAAGATGATGGAGCTTAGTGAAATGAAGTCACCTTCACTAAGTGGGCCCGCAGGCTATTTTTGGCGCAAAGTCTATTTTTAGACTATGTCTATTTTTAGACATATGGAGCATGGTCTAGGAGTTGCAGTATGCTATTCTTGGATGATTGGTCGAGTTGGTAAAAATAGATAGACCTCTATTTTTAGACATACAGGTCGAAGTCTATTTTTAGACTGCCTGTCTAAAAATAGGTCAGTCAAATATTATTAGCCCTTAATAATATTTGGACTCTAAACTTTAGTTTATTCTCTTACAACACTTCAATTGGAGCTACGGATGTGGCCCATGCATCTGACAGAAGGAATTATGCTATTCCTAGGGGTTTGGTGAGCACCGGCATGGTTGACTTCAGTTAGAACTCAAGTGGCGGAGTTTGGTGGAGTTGATGTGACAGTTGGTGGAGTTGTGTTCAAGTTAATTTAGTTGAACTAGTTGAGTTTAGTTTAACTGGCTAATACACTAGAGATGAGTGGAGTGAATTAAATATTATTTAATTCACTAAACATTAACTCATTATTCAACTAAAGAACACATCAATTGACTGCAGTGCATGGAAAGTTCAGTGAAGACCAGTGGAAGAGGTAGATGAAAGGGTGAGTTTGCTATTAGTTGCGACATTAGTTGTGCATGAGATTTGCACAAGCATTGAAGGAGATTTCCCATGAGGATTGCGCAGTTGGAGCCAAGGAGATTCGAACTTGGATCTCTCATTACACCAACTTGGATTGCGCAATAGAGGCAGGCAAATAGTGGATGAGTTTTGAACCTGTGACTTGTTCAAAAAACCGAGCTAGTTTGTGTGTAACTTGGAGACGCATCGAGCAATTTCCCGAGGAGTAATAATTAAGATTGTTACATGTCTCTCTCTCCATTATAATATACAAAAGGGCTGGGGTTTTCAGCTATAAGCTTTCCCATTACATATTGTGTTTATGTGCGCATGCTAATGTTTTTCTATTTCCATACGATGATCAATTGTAGAAGAGGTTATGTGTTATGCATGAATTCGAATTAGTGTGTGACCAGGATAACCAAAGGGATAAATCTTCATTATTCAAAGAATTTCTACATGCAGTATCGTAGGCGAATTGATCATCGGGATCTATTACAGTTGATTACAATTTTATTTCTGTGAGATTGTGAGTCCAGATCTGCCGTAGCCTCTGGATCCATCCTTTCTCTGAAAGGTGATATATCCAGTAAATGCCCTTACAGTCGATCTCTGTGCTAGAAATAATTTTTTTTCACAGATCCAGAAGCAGTTGAGTTTTTGAGCTTGTTATTCGAATTTTGGCAGGAATTGTTTTCAGGCCGGGAGCTGGAAATGTCTTTCAACGACATGACTTAGGCCCTCAAGGCAAGCTTTGAATTATGTTGCATGGAAAGACCAGATGGAGGCGGTATTAGAAGATAATGGGCTGAAGGAGTTCATATATATGGATGTCCAAAAGCCTACTGATCCTGCTGAAGTTGAGGCTTGGAAAAAGAAGATGGCGAAATGTCGAAGGATTCTGTTGGAGGGTGTGAAGGATAACATTGTATCCAGCCTGCATGGAAAAGCTTCTCCATATTTGATGTGGAAAGTGTTGACAGATCTATTCCAGAGCAAGAGTGACCAAAGGAAGCTGGCGCTCAAGGATAAACTCAGAAACATTAAGATGGAGAAAGGTGAAAGTATCGCCAAGTACCTCACAAAGTTCACTCAATGCAGAGATGAGCTGGGAAGTGTGGGGGTGACTATCGATGAAGAGGACTTGGTGGACCTGGATCTCCTTGGTATTCCGAAGAGTTGGCATTCCTATCAGGACTCTGTCAATGGTCGGGAGAAGTTGCCGAGATGGGAGCGACTTTGGGTGGATCTCATGCAGGAGGAGATAAGGCGGACTACCAGGGACGGATCTTCATCAAAGGCATCTGATGAAGAAAATTGCGCTTTGGCCGCCAAAGCAAAAGAAGGGGAAGAGCAAGAAAGCTTCTCAATCTAGTGCTGGGGGCAAGAAGCAAGACATGTCCAAGTTGAAGTGTTTTCATCGTCACTCAAGGAATATACACTATGCCACAAATTGTCCGCAAAAGAAGAAAATAAGAAGGTTGTTGGATTCTCGTGAAGGGAGAGGCATTGGCTCACGCTTGAACCTGATTTTTCACCGAACTTAGCTATCTCAAGTGATGTGATCGCAATGTTCTTGACAAGCAAAAGGCCATTTCACATGACAGGAGATCGAGATCTGTTTTCAGATCTAGAGGAAAAAGATCTTGGAGTGCACATCGAGATGGGTGATGATGATAGATACAGTGCCAGCGGTATCGGTACCGTTTCCTTTGAGAGGGATTCTGGTAAAACCTTCGTATTGAAGGAAGTATTGCATGTTCTAGGATTGATGAAGAATCTGATCTCTGTGGCGATGTTGGAAGACAAAGGGTATGATGTGGTCTTCAGCAAAGGAAAAGCCTTCCTGCGCAGTAAGACAACTGGAGAGACCCGGAAGATAGGGGTTCGAGTCAAGAACCTTTATCAGTTGCAAGTAGATGGCTGCGCAACAATGGCATGCAAGGCGGAAGCAGTGGTGAGCCGGGATGATGGCGAGCTGTGGTACAGGAGGTTGGGCCACCTTCACCATGGAGCCTTGAAGATACTGCAGCAAATTTCTATTGGGCTTCCTAAGGGCACTCTTGCGCAGTCAGATCAGTGCAAGGGGTGTACCTTGGGAAAATATGTGAAAGCCACCTTTCACGAGAATGATAGTCGCGCCACGACGATCCTTGAGAGAGTCCACACAGACGTGTGTGGTCCTTTCTTAGTAGCTTCGACAACAAAGCACAAGTACTATGTGATCTTTGTTGATGATTTCTCTTGGAAGTGCTGGATCTTCTACATGCAGAAGAAGAGCGAGACATATTCAAGTTCTGTGAATTCAAGGCGCTGGTTGAGAAGGAATCGGGAAAGCATGTGAAGGCTCTTAGGAGCAACAATGGTGGTGAATTCATCTCTGCTGAATTCAAGGACTTTTGCAGTGCAGAAGGGATTCGGAGAGAGCTCATCGCACCCCATAACCCACAGCAGAACGGGGTTGCTGAGCGGAAGAACAGAACGATCGTGGGTGTTGCACGGGCGATGTTGCATGATCGGGGCCTACCCCTTCACTTTGTGAGGAAACGCCTGTCTGCCCGGTGTATGTGTCGGAAACAGTTGTCCTCACAAGATACTTGGCATGAGTACACCGGAGGAGGCGTTTACTACAGCGAGAGACGAGCATTTCTCCTTATGAGATTTTTGGCTCACACATGCACATGCATGTGACGAAGGATGCGAGAAAGAAAATTTGGATCTGATAGTAGAGGTTGGGATATTTGTGGGGTACACTGATACGCCCCACAACTATCGTGTGTATTTTCCATACAGTCACAAGACTGTTGTGCGACGGGATATCAAATTTCAGGAGGAGAAAGCCATGAAGTGTTCGCTTGAGAGGGAGCCACACTTGCATGCAGAGGAGGAGCTATTAGTTCCTAAGGATGAGCTTCAGGATGTGGATCAGCCACATGAGGAAGTTCATGGAGTGGGAGAGACCACTCATGGAGCGCCAACCATGAAGAGCGCCTTCTAGTAGCCAAGTAGCTCCAAGATGCGAAGGGTTGTAGGACCACCCCTACGACACGGCGTAGAGCGGAGGCAGTCACGAGACAGGTACACTTTGGTTGTCGCTCTTGGCATGAGCAAATGTGTTGTGTGAGAACCATCCTCTTTCGAGGAAGATGTGGAGGAACGCATGGATAGATGCCATGGTGGAAGTATGATTGATTATACGAGGAAATGATGCATGGGGAGATTGTCCGCGACCGGAGAATCAGTGGTGGGTTCGCGATGGATCCACAAAGTGAAGCAGGCGGCTGACGGGAGTGTGGAGAAGTACAAGGCGAGATTTGTCGCCGGTGGCTTCTCACATATCGAGGGGATCGATTATGAGGAGACCTTTGCACCTGTCGCAAGGTACTCTTCCATACGGACGATCCTAGCTCTCTTAGCGCAGATGGGATGGCACATCCATCAGATGGATGTGAAGACTGTGTTCCTCAACGGAGTCATTGAGGAGGAGGTGTACATAGAGCAGCCCGAAGGTTTCGAGATCTTCAGCAGTGAGTCGCATGTTTGCCGACTCAAGAGAGCACTGTACGGGTTGAAGCAAGCACCTCGTGCTTGGTACACATGGATAGACAGTTATTTCACCGGACTTGGATTCTCCAAGAGTGAGGCGGATCCTAACCTATACCAGATTGTGGTGGAGGGTAAGTTGTTGATCATTGCACTTTATGTAGATGATTTGATTTTGACAGGTGATGAGCTGTTGATACTCTCATGCAAGGAGGATCTTGCAAAAGAGTTTGAGATGAAGGACTTGGGCCTACTTCATTATTTCCTGGGATTGGAAATTTGGCAGCGCAGTGGTGGACTGTTTGTTTCTCAGGGTAAGTATGCCCGGGAGATACTGGAGAAGTTCAACATGCATGGCTGCAAGCCTGTTGATACTCCTCTTCCCGGTGGTTGGAGGAAGGAGGATGCTACTTCGGCGGAGGTAGTGGACGCCACTGTCTATCGACAGTTGGTGGGGTCGCTTATGTATCTGGTCAATACACGACCCGATATATGCTATGCTGTTAACCAGCTTTCGCAAGCTATGGTTAAGCCTACCAAGCTCTTCTGGAAGGCAGGAAAGCATGTATTGCATTATCTTAGTGGCACATCAGGATATGGTCTATGGTACAGACAGGAGGATGGAGCGAAGCTTTCCGGCTTCACTGATGCAGATTGGGCAGGGAGCCCAATGGACCGAAAGAGCACATCTGGAGGAGTTTTCAGCATTGGGTCGACAGCAGTTTCCTGGTACAGCAGGAAGCAGAGATCCGTGGCACTCAGTTCAGCAGAGGCCGAGTACATGGCAGCAAGCTTGGCTGCATGCGAGGCTATTTGGATGAGGAAGATCCTCGTCGGATTGTTCGGGTCGCACTTGGAGCCTACTGTGATTTATTATGATAACCAGAGTTGCATTAAACTCTCGGCTAATCCAGTATTTCATGATAGATCCAAACACATCGACATCAGGTACCATCATATCAGAGATTGTGTGCAGCGGAGAATCATGTTACTTTCATATATTCCCACGGAGGATCAGGATGCTAACATCTTGACGAAGGCGCTCACCAGGAGCAAATTCGAATTCCACAGAGGTAGGATAGGGGTTGCAGATAATACATATCTTGTTGAGAGGGAGTGTTGAAAATGCAACAAGATGATGGAGCTTAGTGAAATGAAGTCGCCTTCACTAAGTGGGGCCGCAGGCTATTTTTGGCGCAAAGTCTATTTTTAGACTATGTCTATTTTTATACATATGGAGCATGGTCTAGGAGTTGCAGTATGTTATTCTTGGATGATTGGTAGAGTTGGTAAAAATAGATGGACCTCTATTTTTAGACATACAGGTCGAAGTCTATTTTTAGACTGCCTGTCTAAAAATAGGTCAGTCAAATATTATTAACCCTTAATAATATTTGGACTATAAACTTCAGTTTATCCTCTTGCAGCACTTCAGTTGGAGCTACGGATGTGGCCCATGCATCTGACAGAAGGAATTACGTTATTCCAAAGGGTTTGGTGAGCTCATGCATGTTTGACTTCAGTTAGAACTCAAGTGGCGGAGTTTGGTGGAGTTGATGAGACAGTTGATGGAGTTGTGTTCAAGTTAATTTAGTTGAACTAGTTGTGTTTAGTTTAACTGGCTAATACACTAGAGATGAGTGGGGTGAATTAAATATTATTTAATTCACTAAATATTAACTCATTATTCAACTAAAGAACACATCAGTTGACTGCAGTGCATGGACAGTTCAGTGAAGACCAGTGGAAGAGGTAGATGAAAGGGTGAGTTTTCTATTAGTTGCGACATTAGTTGTGCATGAGATTTGCACAAGCATTGGAGGAGATTTCCCATGAGGATTGCGCAGTTGAAGCCAAGG
Source organism: Pinus albicaulis (assembly GCA_034641835.2). NCBI lineage: Eukaryota > Viridiplantae > Streptophyta > Pinopsida > Pinales > Pinaceae > Pinus > Pinus albicaulis. The sequence continues at coordinate 1,205,746,678 of CM076582.1, read as the reverse complement.
AGATTCGAACTTGGATCTCTCATTACACCAACTTGGATTGCGCAGTAGAGGCAGGCAAATAGTGGATGAGTTTTGAACTCGTGACTTGTTCAAAACTGAGCTAGTTTGTGTGTAACTTTTGGAGACAATACTGAGTACTTGTGAGGAGTATTGTACTGAGATTGTTACATGTTCTCTTCTATTATAATATACAAAATAGCTGGGGGTTTTCAGCTATAAGCTTTCCCCATTACATATTGTGTTTATGTGCGCATGCGACTGTTTCTATTTCCGCATATTGATGATCAATTATAGAAGAGGTTATGTGTTATGCATGAATTCGAATTAGTTTGTGACCAGGATAATCTCAGTGGATAAATATTCATTATTCAGCAAATTTCTACAGTGCTCAAAGCAACCGATTTCTGCTTCTTGCTAATCTAAGATATCAAAGTAAAATCAACAGTGAAGCAACATTGAGATGTGCTCTTACGATCCACCACACTTCCTGCCCAATCAACATCGGTATATCCATGGAGCCTCATACTCTCGGAAATGCATCTCAGCCCATGGTTGATTGTGCCCTGAAGATATCTCAAGATATTCTTGGCACCAATCTAGTGAATGTGATGAGGGTCAACCATATATTGACTCAATGTGTCCACTGCAAAAAATATGTCCGGACGTCAGTTCACTAAGAGCATCGAGGCCCCCATGAGTTGACGATACTCGGTGGGATTTCCCAACATGGGCCCAGCAGCACTTCCACACAACTTCTTAAAGTTGAGTTCCATCGGAGTAGACACGTAATTGCAGTCCACCATCCCAAATCTCTCAAGCAGCTTCACGACATATTTTCTTGAGAAAGGAAAATCTCACCTGCCCTTTTCCAAAACTCCAAGCCTAGAAAATAGTGCATCAATCCTAGGTCCTTCATCTCGAACTTGGAAGCTAGCTCCCTCTTACATTTATGAATGAGAGGGTTAACACCTTTTAGGAAGAGATCGTCCACATAGAGAACCAGAATGAGAAGCCATTCTTTATCAACCTTAAAATAAAGGATTAGATCAACATCACTTCGAGTGAATCCCAACTTCATCAAGTAGTTATCAATCCTCTCATACCAAGCCCAGGGGGCTTGCTTCAACCCATAGAGGGCTTTCTTCAACCTACATACATATGTGTCTCTATATTGGACTTCAAACCCCAGAGGTTGCTTCACATAAACCTCTTCCTTGATTGAACCATGTAAAAAGGTAGCCTTCACATCCATCTGATGGAGACTCCATCCTTGCGTTGCAGCAAGGGAAATGATCGATTGGATGGTGGTATAGCGGGAAACAGGTGCAAATATATCATCATAATATATGCCTTCCTTTTGAGAGAAGCCTCAGGCAACAAATCTTGCCTTACACTTTTCAACACTTCCATCGGTTCCATGCTTGATATTGTAGAGCCATTTCGAGGTGAAAACAGATTTGTCCTCTGGTCTCGGGACCACATCCCAAACATAATTCTTTATAATGGAATCATATTCTTCGTGCATAGCATCCTTCCAAAATTGATGCTTTACGACTTCTTCAAAATATCCAGGCTCAGATTGTACAATAGTACTCATGGCTGCTAGGTACCCTTGGTACCTATTCGGCTTCTTACATTCACGAAATGTTCCCCTTGGAGAAATATGTCTCTCGCCATCTTCGAGAGTGTCCCTAAGCCATGAGGGTCTCCTTTTATTTGAAGGAGGTGGATCTATAGGATCCATCAAACCTTCAACAACGTGCTTCAGTTCATCCTCCAGTTCTTCCTGCCTTCCAACTTCTTCTTCTTCTTTGTCTTCCTTTGAGCTAGGAAGATTCCTCACTTTCTTGAGGGCAATATATTCATCGAAGGTGACATTGTGGCATATCTCCACTTCTCTTTGACCGAGCACATAGATTCTATATACTTTCAAGGTTTCACTGTAGCCCACAAGCATTCCCTTCTTAATTTTAGATAACCATGGTATGTTCTATGCTTAATGCAGTTTTACTTCAATCTTTCTCATAGGCCCAATTCAATTTAGAAATCACATAAACATGAAAGTAAAATTTTGATAGAACATAATAATAGATCAACAGAAGACAACCCAAATAATATATCAGAATTTGTAATTATTCTTGTCCAGCAAATATAGATAGGAATGTTTGTTACAACAGCCAACAGGATGGTCAAACCAACTTCTCCAACATACCAGATCAACCTTTCTCCAAGTGTCACACACACCCCTCAAAGACAGCTCCAAAAAATTCAACGCAAGTCAAAATAAATCAGTCAACACATAAGTCAACGTTGGTCAATGTTGTGTTCAATGGGCTCTTGTCAAATTTAATGTCCAACCTCAATTTTTGTGCCCTCCAATGCGGCCTCAAGAAATCAAAATTTCTGTCCAAGAATAAAGGTCAAACTCCAAGATTGGACCCACGGTCAACACTAGTGAATGCTTCAGCAAAAGCCCTAAAACAATCCACAATTTCTCCAACTTCAAATTGACACGTGTGAGAGAGAGAAGCCTCTCCTAGGCTTTACGAACCAGTCAGATCACAAGAATAATGTGTGATGAGATGATGATGAAATGAGCATCATCTCTCTCCTATTTATATCTACCAATGAGGGTGTGTGACACATCTTTTGGGCTTGTGAGCCTACATTACAAATTTGGCCGACCTTGACAATTTTTACGTGTGTGGAAAATAAAATCAAAATATAAGTTTTTCTCATCCAAACAAGATGATATTTAGATCAATCTTGCACCTCTCTGAAAGAGGAATCCAACAAAAATATAATCATCATCATATGAGCAGTGCAACATGGAGTTTGGACCTAGTTGCCAAAAATTAACAACAACCTAATCCCTAAGTACCTAGACAACAATATATGCCACTAAGGTGAATATTTTCAAGTAACTTCATTACCAGATTATCAAGAACTTGAAGGATTCTTCTTCAAGAAAATAAAGCAGCAAGCCTCATTTAAGATTTCAGAGGGATCTTGATCTTGACCAACAATAATCTATACAATGATAACAAAAACTTTTCGAACTCACATACTATAAAGTGTTATATTATTAGTCTGGGTTTGTTCAAAGTTATTTACATTGTTTAATGAATTAAATGATATAAATCCTTATTTTAATTTAGTTGTAAGCCTCATTTAAGATTTCAGAGGGATATAAATCTTGGCCAACAATAATCTACACATCGATAACAAAAAAAAAAAAATTGATGAACTCACATACTGTAAAGTGTTATATTATTAGTCTGGGTTCGTTCAAATTTATTTCCATTGTTTATTGAATTAAATTCTATAAATCCTTATTTTAATTTGGTTGTACTCTAAACTAGATTCTCTAAGAAGAATCATAAGGTCAACTTTTGATTTGACATTTTCAGCCTTGCACAATCTTGAGAGTCTTATAACTAGGGCGAATAAAAGAAGAAAGCCAAAATTCCCTCTTCTAAATTTTCCTTACATAAATAATTATTTCAACCTGGTATTCAAAAATCCCATTTAAAATAAGATTTTCAATCCTCAATGCCCATTAGATATTATATGACTCCTTTTTGTTGAGAAACTAGTTTGTTAGCAGACTCATAAGTAGTTGGTTTTTCAAGAATACCTTTGTTTCAAGCTTCCCCTATAAATATTGTACCCACTATTGTTAAATTACCCCTTTTAACCCATCCAACCTCACCTAATATGAATTTTTAGGCAAATGCTTGTTATATACCTTTGATATTACTAGAAAATTTACATGATCTCCCATAAGAATCTAGCTGACTTGAAATGCTTATTAAATCAGAAGAAGTATATAACTTAATTAATATTTAATTAGGGGTGTTAATCTCAAAATTATTCAACCTCATCATCCCACCGAAAATATTTCGCAGCTACATGATTTACAATGTTAGATTAACTGGTGTAGTTTGCGATGTGAGGTTAACATGGAAATTTGAATTTTAAATTATCATTTGGTGGGTTATTTTTCCGCCCATTTTGACTTACCGAGGTCAACTTCGGTCATCAGTCTTCCTTGCTCTCATTCTACCTTCATGACCTTCCTCACGATCTCCCTAGTTGAATTTAAGACACCATTCCAGATCAAACCATATCTGAAGTGATTCTAGATTGAACCAGAAGAGATTACAAGATGATGGCAGTCACCGATAAGAGACATTTAAATTTATTTGCAGAATGATGTTTTTTTTGTTTTACATATACTTATATTTCAGATTCTTGTGACCTTTATCTAGGTTTGTTGAAGAAAACCATTGGAAAATTTCTATTTCATTTCTTCTGTAATTTCCATTATGCATTTTTTTAACTAGGTTGGTTATATTTTATTGCAAAAATGTTTTAAGAATCAATTTATTTTATGTAGAAATCATATCCGATGCAAGGAGAAACAAAATCGAAGATTATACTATGGGTTATTATCTAGCATTTATATCATGCGTAAAGAAATTTATTTATTTACCCACTGTTGGTTTCCAATTCAGATATCTCATGTGTAACCTGTTTAGCCCATTTGGGTATATTGTCATTACCGCAAATTAGATCATTTTATAAAATCAATCATGTTCAGTACAAAATCTAATCCATTGCCACATAAAGAATGAAATTCATTTTGATGCAGGAGCATCAAAGCTAAGTTTTCATTATTCATTTATGCAATTTAGGGGGTGAGGTGTTTTAATTATTTTATTAATTATTTTGCTCATTTTAATAAATTAAGAGAGAAAATATAAATGTGAGGATTATTTTAAATATTCCTTTAATAAATTAAGGATATGAGTGGAGTTGAATTAGGTAGATAATCTAGGGATTAGGAATTCCGTAAACGGGACTTAGTTGAGTCCAAAAAAAGATAAATCTAATTTAGATTTTAGTTGCGATTTGTGTGGAGGAAATTATGGATTGGAATAAATTCATATTTATGTATAAATAGGAGGATTGTGTGAGGATGAAAGACAAGTGAGGAAGTGAGGAATACAGTGAGAGTGAGAAATGGGTTGAGAGCTTTTTGTAAAAGGCCGAGAGCCAAAATGCCATTCATTGTAATATTCGGCCAGATGTTTTGAATTTGGAATTTCTTATGTTAATATATATCAGCATATTTTTGTTGTATGGCTCTCTTTTCCATTATGTATATTTGAAGCTGAATCAAATGTTTTTTTTTATGAAGAATTAGATGAGATTTATAATATTGAAGGAAGCACACGAGTTTTTATATGCTAGGATCAACCCAGTATCCTGGCATCATTTTGGTATCGGAGCTAAAGGCTCATCTTGGATTTGTAATGGATTTGTAATCGTGACTGGTGAGGCTGCGTGAGTGTTTCTAGTTGAGTGCATGGAGCGGTGAGACTGGATCTGATCGGGGAATATCACTTGCACGCTGAGCAACGGAGAGGTGATGTGGTGAACCCGACGTGGATTTGCTGGTGCATGAATCGGAAAGTAGAATGGAATTTGACCAATAATGATCTGCGTGAGAAACATTGGTGTTCCTGTAACTGAACGCTAATGGATGTGTGAGTAGACCCGAGTCTAGACTCCAATGGAGAATGTGAAGGAGACGACAGTAACATAGTCCCTGTATGTGTGAGGATTTTTAAGGCAGCAAAAGGGTGAGCCACCAAGCCGGAATCTGACAGTAAAATACCTCGAAGTTTATTTTGTTGGCGTAGAATTTTTTCCATATCAGGTGTGTGTGGAGCGAACATATAATTAAATTCCCATGGCTTCACGTTCAGTCTCGGTGGCGGCATAGCTTGTGGGTTGGATTCAAGGGTAGAATGTGTGTGTGATCGATTGCTGCATTGAGTTCAATATGTGAAGCAACATCACTGCAGGCGTTGATGGGCATTGAATCCCTGTCTCAGCATTGTTTGAATCTCACCTTGGAATTAACCATATTCATCGTTCGCAAGTCCACGACATTGTTTGAATGCCACAGGTATGAAATCATAAGTCTGCGCGCATTTTGTGAAGGCAACATCACAGGTATGATACAGTAAGTGGTGTCTGTGGCATTTGTAAATGTCTCAACGTAACATAAGGTAAGTGTTGACACCACGTTATTGAACTTGTCTCAACATTTACACCACGGCTTTAACGTAACTTCATTTGCAAGTCGTAAAAGTCACAGCACATTTGTTTAATAGCAGCATTGGATTGACATGAACCATGGCTTAAGGGTTTCCGTGTCACATTTGGTTGATAGTGGCGCTGGTCGTATGAACCGTGGGTTCAATAATTAAGACCGAGTTGAATTTTTTTAATGGATTCCAACTGCAACTTTCAATTATGTTATTATTATATGTATAACGATGGTCCTTTAAGGACCCATCGATTATGTGAAATGGAGTTTGCATAAAGCTACAATATTTCATTATTATATGTATTAATAGAGTGGAATTTGGAATTGCATACTAAGTGGTGAAGAATGAATTAATTCCAACATTTTGAAGATTAAACCTGGGCCTTAGTAGAATTGAACATTTTGATATACTAAATTGTGAAGTGGAAATTGTGCTTTCTACATCAAATTTTTGGAAGCCAATTGTATCAATGCACTTAAAAAAAGGCATGTGTGGGGCTTGTGAAAGAGGTGCGGCTCCAGCGGAACATTCAAGGTATGGATCCAGTATTTCCACGGTACCACCTTCCAGCGTAAGAAAAGGTCACTGGGATTGATCGAGGTAAAGTTTTTGCAAATAATTCATGTACATTTTTTTTGGAGAATGTAATCTTGGACGGATATTCTATTACATTAAGGTTTCATGTTTTCAAACCAAGAAATTGAAATTAAAAGAGAAACTCGAGAGATTGAAATGAGGGAACTTGGCTTAAGCTAAGAGGGGAGATTGTGCGTACTTTGAAGGTTTCTAACATTTGTTTGCTGGGAAATATTTATGTTAGAAAATTGTTGGGAAGAGATTTATTTGTTGGGGAGAAAATGGACCTTGCACGTTCAAAGTAAGTCTGTAGAGGCTCGAATGTATTCCTAAAAGAATACGCGAAAGAAGGGTTGGATCATTTCAACCACAAGAAGATTCAAGGTAAGTGCTCATTGAATGAATCAATATTCATTGAGTAGAGGTATTTTAAAATCTGGATGATTAAATTTCCTTGCCATACTCAAGAAATTGATCTTTTGTAAATATTATGAAAGAGTGAAAATGTTGCAAATGCAGAGGTATAAATGAATGGAAAATGAATGAAAAAATGCGCTATCCTGGGTGATATAAAAAGAAGTATACATTTTTATATGAGAGGGTTTATTATGCATAATGCAGATTCTTCGCAGTTTGGTTAAGTCATTTTGGACCAAAGCTTGTAGTTGGAAGTGGGAGAATTATTTTGACTTGTGTTTAAGATTGAAAACCCAATTGCTTAATGTTGTAGAATCTTTGTTTTTACCATCGTGTGGCGGCACCTAAGGAGGGATTATTCAGGATGGACACAATGTACGAGTTGTACATTATTCATCAAAGAGGTTGAAATATGAATATCTTGTTCTCTGTACACAAGTGAAGAAATGTGAATTGATGTTGTTTGGTGCATACAAGTGCAGGAAAATGTTTGCACTAAAATGACGAGCTTATGGTATGAAGGGCATGCGAGTATTCACAGTGACAAAGACAGCACAGAAGAGTGGAATCCACAGAGTTGTAAATGCAAGGGAAAGGTTTATTAAATAACCTTAACGGGAGCATAAGGTATGATAGTTCAGAAAGGTATTTTTGAATGTTGAAAATTGAATGGTTTATTTATTTTCACCATAAAATAAATCTTTGGAAAAGTGAATTGCATTTCGAATAAAGACTTCAGTATCATGTGAAATGATAATGGGAAACTGATGATCGTTTCATAAGAATGAAGTATGAGAGAGAGTGAATATTTTACATCATAAAATGTATTAAGGGTGGATGTTCATTGGAAGATTGTATAACTTGAATTAAGTCAAAATATCCACTATTAAATTATTGGGGCAAGCCTTGAAGTCAAAACAGATGTTAGGGTCAAATGAAAGTTTGGATAGTTTTGAGTTAAGCTTGAGTATTTTTCATCCAAGATGAAAAGTTGATATAAAGTCTGGGTCAAAAAGTATTAAATCAAGTCAAAGGTTTGAATGTAATTGGGTGCATGATTAGCGGAGCCCGACACCCAAAGATTTGGTCATTGTAACACTGACATTGCTAAAGTGTTGTTTGCAGCAAAGTGAAGCAAGAGAATTTCCCAGAGATGATTTCAATATAGAGAACCGCAAGAGGTCAAGCACAGGAAGAGAGCTTGCATTTTTTATGGCAAGTGTGAAGGATTGCTGATAAGGGGATTGAATGAAATCCACACGTGAACAGATGAAGTTCACAAAGGAGGAGATGATGACTGTTGATAGTCATTTCAGAAGATCTGATGAAGACCACAACAGAAGAAAGAAGAAGGAAAATGCCAAGGTAAGTGGCATATGTGAGAAGTTGACGGATGAATATTATGAGTGGGAGAAGGCTAAGATAACAATTCACCTTGAATTGTTGATGGAATTGTTGCAAAGAAATGTGAAAGACCAAACCCATGGTTGGACCATGAGGAAGAAAGTGAAGTGGCAGAGACTACACGCAAAGAGGGAAAAGCAGGTAAACATACAGTTGACAAAAGAGCTGAGGAAGCTCGAGCAAATGATAAGTGTTCAAATGAGGTGTGAAGAACTTAGAGAGGCTGAGTTAAAAATGGATGTTTCCATTTGTGGCCCAGAACAGGGTGAAATTCTGGGTGAAGAGATCAATGAGGAAGATCTCATAAACTATTGGGATAGTTCAGAAGAATCTGAAGATGTGTCGACGAGAGAAGCAGACGAGGCTATGAAGACTTGCATTTTTAAATCTCACATTTTATGTATGTTTGCAGGATGTGCGAAAGATGGTGAACAGTTTGGTGAAACTATCACAGAGAAGAATGAAACTCTTGAGGTGAAGTGTGATGGAGAATGCCTTTCAAAGAAGAAAGGTATTGATTTGCTGCAGCAGGAAGAAATCATAAAGGAATTCTTGTTTGGGGTAAGACAGCCAGTTGAAGCTATTATAGAACAGGAGCATAATGGAAATGCCGAAGAGATATTCCAAGGAGGTAAACCAATGTATTTGTTTAATGAAATTGCTGACAGAATTTTACAATGTGATGAAACAGAAAATAGGATAACTCAGGAAGATTTCCAGAAGAAGAATGAAGCTGGGAATGAAGATTGTGATGAAGTGTTGGAAAGATTTCACATGGAAATCGAGTTCTTAGAACGATGGCTTAAGGAACCTGATGGAGAAGTAAAACTTGCAGAACCTGATCCAGAAGAAATTACAGTTACTGTGCATGATAGGGATGAGATGTTTTTAAAATTTATAGAGCTGAATGAATGTTATAACTTTTCAAATAATAATGTAATTGTAGGTACAGAAAACGACATTAACAGATATGATATCGAAATCAGAGAAATTGAGCAGAAATTATTTGGAGTTGAGATGAAAGATCAGGAGCAGCAAGAAAATTATGTCCGTAGAGACATAAAGGAGACAGAAATATTAATCCAACAGGATAAATATGAAAGCAGCCAGCAGTTTAAAACAGGATCTACTAAAATCCAAAAATTTGATGATGGGAGATTGGTGCTTGAAGCATCAAAAGAGACCGAAAGTTCTTATCTTTTTAAAACTAACAGTTTGTTGGTGAATGCAGGTACAGAACTGGATGAGAAAGTTGTTGCTATAAAAGCAATCAAAGACTATAGTTGTAATCAAGAAGGAGTTCTTGATTATTCTTCATTGCAAAAATTTGAGTGTTCAGCTTAGTTGGAGATGAAAGAATTCGACAAAGAGGAATTACTCTGAGGAATTGGCGAAAGAAATTGTTGTAAAGGCCGATGGAATCAGATCGACAAAGTGAGTAATGAGTTACCAAATCGAGTTGATACTTAAGGACCAGCGGCAGAACAGAGTTTGGAATCCTGGAGGGAGAAAATCATCAGGACTTGTGGCTGTCGCATTATTACAGAAAAGCGACAGACCTCATAGACAAGAGTCTATTGAAACTTCTCTACATGGGGAGTCTGACGCAGGAGCATCAAAGCTAAATTTTCATTATTCATTTATGTAATTTAGGGGGTGAGGTGTTTTAATTATTTTAGTAATTATTTTTCTCATTTTAATAAATTAAGAGAGAAAATATAAATGTGAGGATTATTGTAAATATTCCTTTAATAAATTAAGGATATGAGTGGGGCTGAATTAGGTAGATAATATAGGGATTAAAAATTCCATAAACGGGACTTAGTTGAGTCCAAAAAAAGATAAATCTAATTTAGATTTTAGTTGTGATTTGTGTGGAGGAAATTATGGATTGGAATCAATTCATATTTATGTATAAATAGGAGGATTGTGTGAGGATGAAAGACAAGTGAGGAAGTGAGGAATACAGTGAGAGTGAGAAATGGGTTGAGAGCTTTTTGTAAAGGGCCGAGAGCCGAAAGGCCATTCATTGTAATATTGGGCCAGATGTTTTGAATTTGGAATTTCTTATGTTATTATATATCAGTATATTTTTGTTGTATGGCTCTCTTTTCCGTTATGTATATTTGAAGTTGAATCAAATGTTTTTTTTTATGAAGAATTAGATGAGATTTATAATGTTGAAGGAAGCACACAAGTTTTTATATGCTAGGATCTGTTTTAACCCAGTGTCCTGGCATCACATTTCCTCTAGAAGTTTTGGAAGAAGCATTTCAAATTCTTTCCAAAGAAGACACTAGACAAGACAACCAAAGACAAATGAAGCAACAATTAATAATACTACGATGAAAGTCACATAGATGATCTAAAATTTCCAAAAAATAATACTGGAGTGATGATGAAGTAGATTCCAGCGGTAATGATGTTTAAATCCAACTTAATAATACAAGAAAACCTTATGAATTTTATGTCACCCATATATATGGTTTTTCAGGGGGATGTGTAATGCCTCCTCCCACATTTACCCAAATTCATAATCTTTTCAGGGTAAACAAGACGTGAGTGTCACTATGACATGACTCGACCTCCAAGCTCCAGATATGGAATTGGGGTTGACACACTGACACTAACAAACATCCCTCAGGAACATTGGATCACCCGGAAGTCAATCCACAACCTCTAATGCCCATATACTGAGTTGGAACTACTTTTTCACAGGCTTAACCCCCAACTGCACGGACAAAAAGGAAAGAGTGTGGTTATGAGGCCCTAATCACGCACAAAAACCTACTTCCATGTGGTTATGACCTAAATCCTCCAGTTCAGTGCCAATGGTTCCAAAATCTGAGCCACTTTTTCAGGCTAGCCTCTAGACCATTGTCAATAACTACCTGTAACTTTCCAGAATCATAATTAACATGAAAAGAATTCCAAACATTCAAACTTAAATAAAAAACTTGACCTAGAATGTGTAATCCATGACATACATTTCGTCAAAAATATGGAAAACATGTAAACTACAGGTCATGAATGCATATCTGATCATAAACTGATAATCTTCATCTGAGAATTACCAAGAAGGATCTAAGCCTTCTCTGGCTAGATGCAATAACACTTCATAGTCCATGCATTCATCACCCAATAAATAACTTATCGAAACATGTCAAGAACCATAGATAAATTACATCATATAACCAACATATAAGCAACAACCGACCAACATAGAAATCATGGAAAATCAACCATAATATCACCAACATAATCACTAAAAATATTCATAGATCACAATAGGAAAAATATATAGTATTATATGCAAATTCCAACCAAGTCAAGGAAATGCACATGCCACCCAACCATAGATTGTGTTGAACCAAATATATCTTTCAACGAATCATCCTCACGTCGTATTCCAAGCATGAACATGGGATCATAAGGGTTAAACCAAACCAAACGAACTTGGGCTTCTAGAGGCTAAACCGCCTCATCCCTCAACCACAGTGATCTCACCTATACATCAACCAGATCGGTGTCTACCCAAGTTGTCCAGGGATCCAAGAACTATTAACTCAACCCACAACCTTCCAGGGCTCCAGAGCATTCGTTCCAATCACGGCTCCAAGTATTATTAGCTCAAGCCACCTAGGGCTCCAGAGCGTTTGTCCCAACCTACGACTCCAGGAATTAGTAACTCAACCCAATTTGTTCCAGGGCTTCCAAAGCATTTGTTCCGACCCACAACCTTTAGGAACCTAAGAACCAATCATAAAAACAAGTGGAAAACCCAACACATCATGGCTATCTAGGAAATGGCAAGGAAAGAATAAAACCATTGTCAATCCATGCAAATATCCATGTAAATGACAACACATAACTAAGGAACCACATGTATATACCATGCATCCAAAAATCAATAAGGAAACCACACATACAACCTATTACCTACAAAGTAATACAATTTTAGTTTTTGATCCAACATTTCCCTTGCACTTCCCTGCTTTCCTTTTGTTTCTCTATCCAATCCAAGTGAATGTTAGAATGCTCCAATAATTCTCGAAGTGTGTCAGAGTATGAGAGAATGAGAGAATGAATGAGAGAGCCAAAAATTGAACTGAAAAAAGTTGTAAACTGATTCTCTAAAGCCTTTTTATCATTGATGCCTCTATTTTATTAATTTTCCATCATTTTTCCTCTTATTTCCCTTGCATGCAAATATGTGTCTCTTCACCTTTAGTTTCTCCTCTTTTCCTTTATTTCCTTAATTAAATTCCAATTATATCTTCTTTTCCTTCACCAATGTCTTTTCCAATTTCCATAGCCATTATTAATCACAAGTGATACCCACTATAGTGTTTTTCCAAACATTCAGCTTGGAATTCGTATCCCATGACCTTGGTCTTATTTTATTTACATGTAAAATCAAACAAGGGTTATTACAAACCCATCCCCCTTGGGGGAACACCGTCCTCGACATTCAATGTCGCTTGTAACCAGCAAAACATGTTTCCCATGGATATTTATAAAACAACTCGATGCAACATTTACATCATATCAAACTGTTGAAACCATGAACACCATATTGCTTATTGGAGCTCTCTAACACAACTCGATGCAATATTTATAGCACATTGCTTATAGGATGATTATAGCACAACTCGATGTAGTATTTATAATACACATATGCATAAACATAAACTAAAACACATAAATCATACTCATTTTCTCAACCTACAAATAAATAAGGATACAAAGGTTGCATATGATTAACCATATCCCATGTAGCTTCATTCGGCCCAAAGTGTTTCCACTACACTTTAACTTTATCGATTGATATGTTCCAAAGCATGAGTTGTTTCTACTACAAAATGCACTGAGGTAGATGGTTGGAATTCTCCCTCTAGTTCCACCTACAATATAGACCAATCAATCACATGATCAACATCCTAGACACACTTATTAAGTACTGAAACATGAAAAACATCATGGAATTTCATTGTTGGTGATAGTGAAATCATGTAGGCCACTGGTCCAATACTCTCAAGGATCTCAAAAGGACCACAATACTGAGTTTGTAGCTTGGCACATGATACAATCCTCAAGGAGCTCCTCTTGGGCTTGATGCACAAGTACACAGGCACCCCAAACCTAAACTCCTTGAATTCCCTATGCTTATATTCATAACTCTTATGCGTGTATTTTGCTACCTTTAAATTCCTCTTGATAACCCACATCTCATATTCCATCTCAGCTAACATATCTGGTCCAATCAGTACCCTATTCCCTGGGTCACTCTAGTTGATAGGAGTATTACAAATCCAACCATAAAGAGCCTCAAATGGACTTATCCTCAAGGACTCCTTATACACATTATTATATGCTTACTCTACTATTTTAATATACTCCTCCCATTTCGTATGTTAATGCATGACATACATCCTCAACATGTCCTCCAAAATCCTGTTGACCCTATATGTCTGTCCATTTGTTTCCAGATGATAAGTTGTGCTGAAAGCCAACTCTGTCCCCAAGCTTGCAAACAACTCCTTCCAAAACCTAGAAGTGAACTTGCCATATTTTTCTGATATAATCTTCCTGGAAACACCATGCAACCTCAATATCTCCTTGGTGAAGATATGAGATACCTCACTAGTTGAATTTGTATACTTCACTATGATGAAGTGAGCTACCTTACTTAACCTATGAACCAAAACCATGATGATATCATGCTGCTTCGATTTCCCCAGAAAATTTTTAATGAAGTCCATGGAAATGACGTCTTGTTTCCACTTTTAATGAGTCTTCTTGTCAAACAACCATTTCTTGTCTTCAGCACCTTAGCTCTGATACCATGTTGAGAATTTAGTAGGGTAGATTTTAATTCAGTTCTCTTACTTGATAAATGCTTGTGTTATACTTGTTATGCTTCGATTACTTAGATCTTATATTCATTAGCTTATCTTTCATCAATTCAAATATCAAAACACAAGAGACACATAATTTTTTATCTTCAAGCCAAGGAAAAAATCTCTCCCTCTTGGAGAGGAAAACCCGAAAGTAATTATTCTTCTAGATCCTCAATTGAAAAGTATCATGACCATGACACTAGTATGCCTCCAAGACTTTTTCATTTCTCTTTCATGGCTCCTTATGCTGATCTACTTTTTTGCACCGTACTACACCGTAATTCACCAGTACTAGGGACTGATATCATCCTCTAGTGGATTCTTCCTCGATCTTCTTATCTTTGATACTCTAGACTAAGACCCCTTGACTTTGCTATAGAAACTTATTCCTCGCACTTCCTTTCAACACTTGATGATACTGTCTCTTCCTAAAATGATATTCGACCTTCCCTAGATGAGCGAGGTGGGTCCATACCTTAAAACAGAGATATAATATCCTTTAATTATTTTATTGGACATCCTTCCTCACTGTGGTATATTCCTCCTCCTTTATGCATTGTAATACACACACTTATTATAGACTTTAACCCAAGAACAAGAGACCTTATTTCGGCACTCATATAGTGATCCTTCTCTGCTGAATTTTCTTCCTTCTTACGCACCCAGAAACATGACCTTTCTCACACTTATGGTTCCTTTATCCTTAGCTAGAATTCCCCTCTTTCCTACGCACTTGATCACAGAGCTGATATGTTACTCCTATTCACTAGAATTTCACCCTTTTCTCGCACTAAGTTACAACCCTTAACCTCACACTTTTCCACAAAGGTACTCCGAATTTTTGTCTATATTTTATGAAAAGCCCACTTGGGCATATATAGTGGTTTTCCACCGAGAATGAGCCAACATGACCTATAGCTAGTAGGCCTACTTCATGGAGCATCCTTTAACCATAATCTGAGTTGAGTTTTTCAAGTAATTATTCTAACATCTTCTAGAGTATTTTAACAAGGTCTTGAGGCATACATTTTACATCAATAATGATCCTTTACAAGTGTAACACCACTTCATATACACATATGACAAGATGAAAAATCCATAATTACATAAAAAAGAATTATTTGACGTATAATAAAATCTCCTTGCTCATGAAACCCATGATGCAAGTATTACAAAATATATTTTATTATATTTGTCTTCTTAATTACATAAATTCATAATTACTATTCATTATGAAGATCAAACCTAGCTACACTTGTCAACAGAGAGACGCTTTGAGGAAATGATAAAAAGCCAAATGCAAAACATTGTGGGGGTTGAACCACTTCTATTGAAGCTCATGAGTAAAGCTAGAAAGATTTATGAGTTGAGGGAATGGGATTCCCTGAAAGAGGAAATTGTGACCAGAAGTACAAGAGGATTAAGAGGAAATGGGAATGAGTGCTTGGCAAGGACTAGCTGAGAAACAACTTAGGGTGCTAACTACGGCTGATAAACCACATGAAAAACGGTGCTTGCTAAGAGAGAGTTGGTAAATGACTCAGGGTGATTGTTGTGGGTTGATCAACCACTCTTAGAGTGCTTATCGATACAGCTGATAAACCACCCATTTCTGTTAATTTTTTTGTGCTTGACTAGCTGATAAACCACCCAATGTCATATTTATTTACTATCCTTTGTGTGTTGAATATGGATTCCTACTAAGTCTGTTGAAAATACTTTTCCCTTAGATCATGGATATGGCTTGATGGTGACTATTATAAGTGATTTCAGCTACAATAGGTCTATGGTTGGGTGAAAAATTGTAGCTGTATCTTCAATTTTCCCCTCTTTTTGTATTATAATTAATATGCTCTAAGATGAGAGCTATGAAATTAAAGAATTTTTCTCTGGAAATTTACATGTAGCTCTGAATGATTTTTCCTTGTTGTGTACTATTGATGCATGAACTTGTTTAATTGCATGAGTGCTTAAATTTATTTTATGAGTTTTGTTAAACAGTTCTATGTCAAACACACACATAGGAAAGATAAGAATGAGATATCTTATTATTCACAAAGATAAGCATATATATAATACATGTGGTGACCTTTGATTTCACATTCCAAGTGGTCTCTTGGACTCCTTTTTTTCATTCTCCTTCGACACCTACCCATTGAGGATTAGGTGTCAAACATCCCCCCCCCCCCCCCCCCCTTAATCTGAAGGGGTATGTGAGTCCAAGAAGAGAGATGTGATAAAAATATGCAAAGTATGCATGGCAGCACTTAGGCTAAATGAGCTCTCTGAAATGTTGGCATAAAGAGGTGGTTTAAGGATGACCACCGACACTAGAACGCTTAGTGCAGTTCCTAGAACTCTTCCAAATCTGGCAAGAAGATGAGGTCTTCTACTAGAAGAAGTTCTCCTCATATTTTGAAGAGGGAGACCTTCAACCTAGAATAAGGGAGGTATGATGACCACCAACACTAGAATGCTGAATGCATTTCCTGGAGGAAGTGTCCCTAATTATTTGAAGAGGAAGAATATCAACCTCGCATAGATGGTTTAAGGATGAACACAAACCAAAGGAATGCTCATGGGCACATGTGTCTCTGGCTACAACTCTGAATCTGGAATGACAGATTGTGGCCCGGGCTTGCTTGAACTGTTGTGTCTCTGGCTACAACTCTGAATCTAGAATGATAGGTTGTGGCTCAGGCTCGCTTGAACTATTGTGTCTTTGGCTACAACTCTGAATCTGGAATGACAAACTATGGCTCAGACTCACTTGAAGTGGCTTTGAAGCTTGTAGATAACCATCATTTCCCCCCCTGTCAAGTACAAGGTGAGATGATGGTGAAAAATCAACTGCAAGATTGTTCAATATTCTAGAACAAGTTCTGACATATGACTTAAACATATTCTTGGCGGTTGATGCCCATTTCCAAGAAGCGATCCATCCAAGATGAATCTTTGTTCTTGCAAGAGGTGTGTTCTTGAAGAATCTGTGTGAAGAATGGGTGTGCCGACCACAGTGATTGCATGGGTTAAAATCAAAACAATGATCTTTCATATGGCCAACTCGATCACAGTGTTGCCATTTTACAATCTTTTATTGCTGCTGTGGAAGAGGAGAAGAATCTGGAACAGTTGTAGGTGAGCTATCATTAAGAAATACGGCACTTTGAAATTCAATGGGTTTGGATTATTTAGGAATATGAAAGGAAAACTCCTTGTCATATCCAAGACCTGTTTTGTGCTTGTTATGAACAAGCTCTTCCCAAGGTCTGATGATAGGCTTGGGAAGTGCATACTGAACTGCTGCATCTACATGTAAATCTACTCTTGTACAAGGAACATGATGGGAGTCAACCTCAATGTTATTGACTTGACCATTTTCTCGTTGTTGATGGGTGTCATGATGTTTATGTTGTTCATCTTGCTGAAAATGGGACTCAAGCTACAAAAAATCTATCTTTTCTTGTGCATTATGTAGATAGCTCTAGATGTCAAAAAGAGTGTCTTTTCCAATTTCAATTGTATCATGAACAGTGAAGTGTATTAAAGTATTTAGCAACTCTACTAACTCATTAATTCTGACCATTTTTCTTTTTTAATTTCAACCAATAATAGCAAAAAATCCAGCCTCAAAGATAGAAAACGACACCAACACATAATTTTAGGTGTATAATTCAACTCAAAAAAGTGAGGAGATATCACTGCCTTGTACAATAAAACTCACAACTATCACTTCAAATAAAACTCACAACTTGCACTTCAAATTCCACCCTCTGACACCAATAGAAGTTTAACCAATGTGGTCAAATTGTAACATCTCAAAATGAAAGTCCCCCCCCCAAAAGAAATAAAATTATGCTCTTCCCAAACCTTAATTCACGATTAGCTATGCCTTCTAGAAAAACTTTTATTGGTTTCTCACTGAGATCGCTTCCCCTTTCAAAACCTCGAAATCAAATACTGGAAAATAAAGTAGTCTTCCAACAATACAAGATGGGTATCGGTTCTCCGGAAGTTCAAATACTGGAAATTAAAGTAGCCTTCCAGTATTGATTTTATTTGAAAATATAGATATATAAATATGTATATATATTAGGTGTATATTCTCACCATTATATAAATCACTTGATTTAAGAAACACATTTGAATTTCCTACCAAACGCTTCATACTTCCAAGCGACCTGAGGAAAGGGAGAGCTTGTGTACAAGAGAATGAAGGCCAGGGTACCAAGCCACAATGGGTAGATGTATGTATTTATAGAGGATCAACGTGAGGAGGACCAGTGTGAGAATCTGGTGGAAGGACTATGTGCGTATGGAGGCCGACTGCAGGAGCTGAGAGGTGGAGGTTGGATGCAAGTGGAGGTTGTGTAATTGAGGAGTGTTGTGAGGGGATGTGGGCAACATGGTGATCCAACAAGGAAATGGCCAAAGGCTTCTTGCAGAGAAAAGGCGACTTGCTGCAACACACATGGATTCTCACCGAGAACTTGCTGTTGCTCAGGATGAATTACACTGTCTCAATCAAATTGTGGGAAATGTAAAAGTTGACAAAGAACGACAAGCAAGAGATCTGGTTGTCAAGTGTATGAATTTAGAAGTAGAATTGTAGGCAGTGGAGCCCTTGAGGGCTGAGGTTATGCAATTGCATGCTGATACTCAAAAACTAAGTGCCTCTCATCAAGAATTATCAGTGCAAGTGCAAGCTCTCAATAAATACTTGACTAGATCACAAGCTAATCTCCAGCAGGTTCCATGCCATGCTCTGAATGGTGGTTCACGTGGCTTCCTTCCTAGTCCTAGACCAATTCGTGATGGTCCTTTCAGGCCATAACCTCTACCTCATCCAACTTGTCTGGGAAGAGAGTGCTTCGACCGCAGGCCAACAGCAAGAGGGGAGCCAGAGAGACCAATGTACTGGAGGAGCAATGTATATGAGCGGCGGTATTGGAATACGCAATGTGATAATGGAATATGCACTTATAACCAAGGGATTATAAGGAAATTTAATATGCACTGTAACCAAGGGAGTGTAATATGCACTTCAACCAACTGGGAGGTGGCAGGGGAAGGGCCAAGAGGGCCAAAGCTTGTATAACTCTCATACCACAACACAATAGTCGCACCTCTTCACAATACGGACATGAGACTATGCAGGAATAGAGAACATAGGGAAAGATAAGCATGAGTTACTTTTATATTAACCATAGATGTACATTTATATTACAATGGTGTGACTCTTGGATTCCACATTCCAAGTGGTCTCTTGGACTCCTTTTGTCCATTCGCCTTCCACGCCTACCCATTGAGGATTAGGTGTCCAACAAGTTTTTATCATAAACCTAAGGGCTAAAACTAAAACTTTTTATTTACTATTGATGGAGTGCATTATGGGTTTTATGGCTCCAAATAACAACATGGAATTCCCTCTTTCTTGTGTAGAAATGAGAGGTTGAATTCCTAATTATTTTCCTGAGGAATGCGTTATTCTAGTGTTCACTCTAATCCTGCGATTTGTCTAAGTATTTTTGCGTGGAAAGAAAAAGAAAGACAATCTCAGATAAAAATAAATTGAACTCCTATGTTAAAGCAATTTGGCCTTTAGGACTTATTTTATAATCTTCAAGTTCAAGAGGGATAGCATTATTTTCATATATATATATATATATATATATTGCAATAGAGGCATGAGGGGGGGCCGAAGTTGTGTAAAAAACTAAGAAGGGATAGTGCAAGGTATATATATACACATATTCTTGCGCACTTGCATAAACCCTTGCATGAAAAGGTTGAAATGGTTGAGTCTTAGGCATTTTGATGCCACATGGGCACCACGTGGAGGCTACGTAGGTGTCACGTGGCAATTCAAAATGACTCAACATGTGTTAGTTAACAAATATTTAAATGGTTATATATTTCGATCCATGAGTCAGATTGAGGTAAATTTTGTATCATTAGAAAGGTCTCGACGAGACAAACATAAAAATTATATCCATTTTTAGTTTGAAGAGTTTGATAAAGATTGAAAATTTGGACCTCATTTCAATAACTAGAACCTTAGAGGTCAAGTCAGTTAAGTAACTGCCCTCTTTCTACCCTTAGTAGGGGCTATGGGTAGTAGCGGGGTGTGTTACATCTACTCTTACATTGCCTCACTACTAATCTGGCCCTCAAACAGATCAGCCACTACTGTATGTTGCTATGCACACATCCCCATCCCTCTACCTTAATTATAGTTGTCTTTGCTCCTATAGCAACACCTCTATATTGTCGTTTCCTCAGTTGGCCCACTATTTCCATGAGCTCGTACATTGTTGTTGCATTTTCATTCTGTTATTTTTTGTTGTCGGTCAGCTTAAGTTTCCCTGATCCTCTCTATGTATTTTTCTCCTTCCACAGTTGCATCTTCCAACCAAACACCCATTTTCGTTTTGTGAAAATCTATTATTGTCAATGATTTCTCTGTCAGTGGACATGTTGGCCTTGTCTCCTTGTTGGTGTCAATCCAAACATCCATATCCTTGACTTCCCATGATGTAGTTGTCGCCCTATGGGTAAAATAGCTTGGTTGCTGCTAGCTACTATGTGGTTAGGTCGGTTGTCAAACTTGTCGAAGGGTATGCTCAAGTAGAAGGCGTGGAATTTGAGGATACTTTTGCTCTAGTTTCTAGACTTGAGGTAATCATAATGTTCTTGACTCTTGCATGTCATACAAACTTTAAGGTATATCAAATGGATGTCAAATCATCCTTTCTCAATGGAGAATTAAAAGAAGAATAATATATTGAAAAAACTAAATGTTTTCAATTAACTAATAAAAAAGTAGGTTTGCAAGTTGAAGGAGGTTCTTTATAGGTTGAAAACATCTCCTAGAGCATGGTATTATAGACTTGACAAATACCTATAGTCACGGGTTTTAAAAGTGGAACAACCTTCATATTGAATATGATCATGATGAATTGTTGACTATTGTGGTGTATGAAGATGACATCATATTTCGGAGTAATGTTGATAAACTAACTCAACAATTTGTAGCTAATATGCAAAAGTAATTTGAAATGTCCATGCTTGGGGTACTATATTTCTTCCTTGGATTGAAATTTCAACAAATAAAGGAATTTTTATTCCTCAAAATAAATGTCTCAAAGAAATATTGAGGAAATTTGGCATGGAGTATAGTAAACATGTTAGTATACCCATGGTAATAGGTTGTAAACTCAACCAAAATTATGAATCTCAAGAGGCAAATCAGACTAGTATCATACGTGATTGGAAACCTACTTTATCTCACAACTTCAAAACCATACATCATGCAAGCAGTAGGACTAGAAGGAAGATTTCAGTCAAATCCAAAGGAAAATCATTTAAAGGAAATCTAGAGGATTTTTAAATATTTTCTAGGAACAATGGATTTTGGCTTATGGTTTTCAAAAGATATAGATTTCACACTCAAATCTTATATTGATGTTGAATGGGCAAGTAGTCTTAATGAAAATAAAATCACCAATGGTGGATCATTTCTCTTAGGAAGTTGTCTGGTCGCATGGCTCAGCAAGAAAAAAACTTCTATTTATTTATCTATTGCTAAAGTAGAGTATATTACAATAGCATCATGTTGTAACCAAATTCTATGGACGATGCACAATGTCAATGATATTCAGGAAAATTATGCTCATCCAGTGTCTATTTTATGTAATAACATTTGTGCAATTAATATATCTAAAAATCCATCTATGCACTCTAAAACAAAACACATCCCTATTAAATATCACTTTCTCAGAGAACAGGTAATGGATCAAATTGTTAAATTGGAATTTAGGTCTACTAAAGAGCAGGTTGTTGATATCTTTACCAAACCGCTTCCTAAAGAGACAATTTGAAAATATTTGAGAGAGGTTGGTAGTGATCTCTCTGTCATATTCTTTGTAGAAGAAGTTGTACACCATTGCAGTGCACCAAACAACATGTTGAACTGTAGGAGACAAGAACTAATAATGCAAACTAGTATATAGCACAATCATAGGGGGAGTGTCAAGGAGTAATCGAAGAACTCATGCATATAGGGGGAGCATCCCTTTGATGATACAACGAAGGTTGCTTCTAATAATATAAGGATTCATTCATTCAATGGATGGGTTCAAGGGTCATAATACTTGTTTCCAAGAAGAATAATGTTGATGATTGAAAGATGTAATATTGCATGCAAGGATAGTTAGATAGGGGTATTCATTTCATTTCTTTGCCATTGATGTCAAAGGGGGACAAAGAAGCATACATACTGAGAATCGGGTTAGAAAAGCAGTCTTAAGGAGTGGAAAAGTGCCATCCAATAGTTAAGGAGAGCTCTTTACAAGTGCATATCAATGACTAGATTATGATATGTGGTGTTTTCATCAATGCCAAAGGGGAAGATATTTGCACAATTGTTGTCATTGATGTCAATTGTATTGTTGCTATTGAATTGATTATTATTTATGAGCAAGTGGTTAAGTGTGTTAGTGTTGGCACTCTTTGAGTTGAAAATAAATTCTGAGTAGGTGTCAAACGAATCAGTGAAATGAAGGTCCAAAAGGAAAATTTAAGGAGCAAAACCTAGCAGTTGACGAACAAAATCTGAGTAGTCGATGAAAAAAATCCCAACAATTGATGAAAAAACCCCTGGAAGTTGATGGATAAAAACACACTAGTTGACGAAAAAAATACCCCAACAAATGATGGGAAATTAATTATTTTCACTTGACGGTTTTCTATATTTGGTGTTGGAAAATCGGAAGGGCAGAAATATTTTCTCTTGTTGATAATTACTTGTGATTTCCTTGAGTTATTATCATCTTTTCTTATGTTCTTATTTTATCTTATTTCATTAGGAATTTACCAAAACCAAAACTTGAAGATCAAGGACACCAAATGTAGGAACTCAACCAAGGAAAAACCCCTATATGGGGGAAAACCTAGTCAAGAACTCTTCCTTCAGTAATTCAAATGATATAGACCATGTCTCTATACCAACATACCTTCCTCGTCCACCAAGTAAGCCTTTAAATGAGATACAACAACCTTCAATATTCTCTTCTTGTCCAACAACTACAACCCATCATGAACCCAGTAATGTTTGACCCAAAATTCACCAACAACTTCCAAATTTTGGCCACCCCAACAACTGCATAATTCCGACCCCTCCAACACTTCATAAATTCACACGCGGAGAAAAAGAGAGATAATTTTTACTTCTTATGCGTGTGAGAGACCTCCTTCTTCTCTGCTATCCTTTTTGTTCTTCGTCCTTGAAATTCACACTTTTTCTGGCCCTAGAAGCTGTAGATCGAACTTGTTATGAGTGAGTGAAAAAGGAGGTTGAGTTGATGCCTTTATATAGTGGTTTTCCCCCCCATTTTAGGCCGACTTGGTGGAGGAGGCCTAATTGACTTTTTTTACAATAAAATAATTTTCTTCTTTGACAAATAAATCCCAAGAAGGGTATTTTATAATGTGACATGGACAAGGACACTTGACATAAAACCTAGAAGCCTTCAGTCAAGGCTTTGACCTAAAAAAAATGACCCAAGCTTGAAACCCATGCTTTAAAAGTCAATTTATTTAATAATAAAAATTCTTTTTTCTTTATTTTCACATATACATTTCAAATATAATTATGAGGACTAACACTAGTTACATTCTTAAACACTCCCTCTTAACTAGGGAGGTATTCATAATTACCTATATTTATAGAGGTACATGGAAGATCTCCAAAATGAACTACGAAGTGTTCTAACACACTCAGTGTTGTGAACAAGATACCTGACCAGGGTAATCTATCTGGGTGGGACTAAGATGGACTATTAAAGTTTTCAAACAAGATACCTAACCAGGGTAATCTATCTCGGTGGGATTAAGATGGACTAAAGTTTTCATCCAATCTAGGTACCATCAGGCTTACTTACTAACCATCAACCTAGGGATTTAGGTGTGTATCCAAGGTCAGAGCTCCAAGACCAACACCACCCTCCCTCTTCGAGATCTAGAGATCAACACATAGGCCGACCCAATGTCCTCCCAAGCATCTGCCATTAGATGCTTCATCTCTCACTAATAAATTGGATATATCCTTCTTTCCAAGCATGATCCTAGGTGTTCATCCTTCTTTATGGAGATATTTACCTATTCAAACACAATCCCCAATCAAAAATAAACTTTCAAATATATATATACAAAATAAACACAAACATTTGCGGCTCTTAATCATCTTGATGCCACTTAGTTATTTATATTCAAATATTCATAAGCTTTTCTTCTTCCATTTCTTCAATAGCACCAAGGAATCCTCAATATATTGCAGATGTATTCATTCTATGATTTCTTCTATAAGGTATCCATCATGACTAACATAATATTCCCTCCCTCTCAATCGAGGAAATGTATTCTTTTCTTCTAACCAAGCTCCCTCTTAAATTGGGGAAATCAACCACTTCATTTTTCTATAACATCAGAGAACCTTTCATGGCTCTAAACCTTATTATTTCATAACTTCTTTCATCATTCTTATATGAACATCTTCATCATCAGAAGATTATGTTCCTGCAAAACTTTAAACAAAAAGTATAACCAAATATTAACATATAGAAGCGTGAAGTTAATGATATCAGAATCACATTATTAAAAAGGAATCATTTAGACTTTAGACATCAAACACCAAAACCTAGTTAGTTTCACGAGACACATATACTAGACATCAAATTTTTTCTAGAGTTTTGTCATAAACCCTAGACTTCATCATCAAAACTTCGAGCAACTCAATCAATATATCATTATCATTGTATCTAGGGCCTCAATATGTTACACCCCTATAATAATAGTGTAAATCCTTATTTTTATTGTTAATGTAGCCCCCTTACTGGTATTGTTATGCCCATGTAGTCCCCATAGTGTTATTATTGTGCCCCATAGAAGCCCACTGTTAGCGCTGGAATCAACACTTGGATTGTAATAAGTGCCTGACCAAACACATATGAACCTAAAGGGATTTTCTTATAGTTGGCTTAAGTTTTGGAAGGTGGTTGAAGTTCTCACACACTGGAAAATAAAATGATTTCAAACTAATAAATCACTCACACATATTAAGGTATTAGTGTTTGATGTGGTAGAAAGGATTAGTTTTTTTTTCTAATGGTTAGGAGAATATGAAAATAATAGTGGGTCTATATGATAGAAGTCGACTGTTAAGAAGAAAATATGACAAAATATTTCAGACTAATAATGTATTGATGAAAGAAAGC
The DNA here is from genome assembly GCA_034641835.2 of Pinus albicaulis. NCBI lineage: Eukaryota > Viridiplantae > Streptophyta > Pinopsida > Pinales > Pinaceae > Pinus > Pinus albicaulis. The sequence continues at coordinate 1,205,720,986 of CM076582.1, read as the reverse complement.
TTCTTCAAGACTTACAAGAATCTCATCATACATTTTAAATATTTCTGTCATAGGGAAAGCTTATGAATAGGCTTACCATACACATCTTATCTAGAAAGCTTGTGAAACAAGACTGATAAAAATAGATAATCATGTATAGATATATCATAAGACTGACAAAAACATGAGACAACATATGGATACCATAATCTGGAAATGAAATTGTAAGATATGGAAACACATAAGGAAATTAGACAATACACACATCAAATCATTCATAAATCCTCAAGAGTGTATCTGGATATTATAAGCTCAAAAAGTACACAACATACGGTGCAATGAGATGAACAAATCATGAACCCTTTCCTCATTTCTTTTCATAAAATATATACAAAAAGGTAATTTGTTAAAGATCCTCAAAAAGTGGAAGTTTGTTGCAGGACCTTTATTACAGCCTTCTAAATATAGCAAACCATATTTAAAGTTTATCCAATAACAGAAAAGCAGTTGGATATACAATATTTTGTTTACACATGCATGAAGGAAAAACATGATAATATGGAAATCGAAATGGATGAGTTGAGGTGGCTGACTACTCCTTGTTTCTTGGAAAAGCTTCCTCCACAAAAAGTGCAACAGCTAACTGAAAATGACACCTAGATCTTTATCAATAAAAGTGTAGCAGTAACGAACTGAAAATGACACCTGGAAAATAACTCATACTGGATAACATTTGGCAGGAAAAAATATTCCCAATGAGGCAGCATATACTTTATCACCATCTAATGTCATTCTTCGAGACCAAAACAAAGAGCTACATTTTTATCTTCTTATACAAATTCTGAAGAAAATAGCTACTTTTCAGAAAAGGTAGCTATTTTTTATAACACTGTAGATAGGCCTAAAATGATATGATTCTTCAGATTTACCTTGTTTTAGATATTCAATCATTAAAAATATAGCACAGATTCCAACAACCTAAGAGCTTCTGCCTTAGTGACCCTCTTATTTGGTTTTCTCTTCTGTGCTTGTTTCTTCTTCTAAACCTTTTTCTTCCTTGGATCATTTTCTGGACTCTCATCTATGTTTATTATCTCATCTCTGAGAGCAGGATTATATATAAGCTTTCTAGTTAGCCTAAGTTTATTTTTTGGTCTAGTATGAGGCCTTTGAATATATGGATTAGGAATATATGAAGGCCTCCTTCTTCCGTGGATGACTCTGCTTTGTTGATCCTCTTCAAACTATATTTCACTACTCTCTTCCTCAAATGATGAGTATGAGTGGATTGTTAGTTTCCTCTTTCTCTTAGCTAATGAACTTAGAAATTAATTAAGTTGAGCTATTTTTTGTTCCTTTGTTGTCGTCTTGGAAACTTTACACTTTCCCTTAGCTGATGTTTTGAGAGAGGAATAAACGTGTGCCAGTGTTGGTTCCTCTGCTGCTGCAGTCACGTTGACTTCTTCTATCTCTTGTCTAGTCTCTGGAACAGGGATTGGTGCAAATGTTTCAGGGGTGGCCTTCTCCACACTACTAGATTCCATTGAAGATCCTTCTAACAGAATCAATCTCCTTCTGCGTTTATTTCTTGAAGAAGAAGCCACTTCTTCCTTGTGTTTAGTAATAGCATTTTTTTCAAGTAGAGTGGCCTTTTGTTTAATACTTCTTGCATTTTCTTTCCTGAAAGACTTCAAGGTTTGTGGTTCCTTAGGTAGCCTTCTGGTATAAACTTCCTTTGTTGGTTGCATCATAGGTATAGGAATGGTGGTTTTAACTCTAGCTCTTCTAGCTGAGTTTCTTGTATGCCTGCTTATTGGTGAAGAATATTGATCAGCTTGTGAAGGGGTCAGTATAGGTGCAGAGCTTGACTCTTCCTCCAGGGTCTTCTGTCTTGAATGCCTTCCTAATTTTCTTCTCGAATTAACATTGTTGAAACCCTCATCTGCTAGGAACTTGTTCCATGTGGTTTTGTTCTTCTTCAAATGATACACCATCAATATTTTGTTCAACCCCCGGTGATAAATATTATGGAGAGAATAATGTGGGGTTCATTGTATCTTTTGAGACATTTTCAATAGATATTTGTAGAGGAATAATGGGATGTTCATAGGTCTAAAGCTCGAAATATGAGATAAAAAACTCATATGATATTGATGCACTGTGGAGAACCTACCTTCATAGGTGATATAACGTTGCACTGTGGTAATAACTCCTTGCCATTCAGGCTTAAAATAATAAATATGGATAGTAGGAGTCTAATCTACATTTTCATTCTTAGGTTTAAGATATGCATTTAAATCCTCTCTAAACAAAGTTTTTCTTTTATACCATGACTCACCTGTAGCTGACAACTGCGTAACTCGTGCTATGATGGTCTCTAAGATTTTGAAAGTCTAAGACCCTAGTTTGACATGCTCTCCATTGAAAGACTCGGAAAATTCTTGAGCAACTACAACGTTCTCCCTTGAGAACTTCTTCAAAAACCAATACCATCCAGCTACCTGGAACTGTGCCTTTGCACAGTGATCAACAAGCTGTGTGTTAGATGGTTCCAAGTGGTTTACATTACCACTCTTACCCATTCTGTTTTACTAACATCTAACTCAATTGCTAATGAACACCTGTAAAACCATCAACAGCAACAATCCACGAAGCCCTAATTGCTTGCACGAAGATAACAAACTGCTTGTTGTGGCTTTCTCGGGGTAAATGGGAAACAATGATTTGCATGCCCTTAATCACGGTGAGGTTGTCTTGACAAGAAATCGAATGATTTGAATTTAGGTGCCAACTCACTCCACCAAATATTTCATTCTCCCGAATAATTAACTAACTTCTATTCGTACTTCAGTTTTGATCTACCTCACCTTTAATGAGTAGTGTTAGATTAACTAGTCGTAAAAAATAGAATAACCAACCCCCTTTTAATGAACCTCCAATTATAAATAGCCACCTTTCAAAATGGTATTACCTCTTGTTTAGTAGATCTTCAATTATTCCAAAGAGTAGTGTCTTTTCACTAGAGTAATGCCTTTTCACCTCCTTATATAAATTATGAAGAAAATAGCCACTTTTCAGAAAAGTTAGCTATTTATGTGTTGTTTATGAAACCAAATTTTCTGGGAATATTGCTACTTTTCAGAAAAGGTAGCAATTTCCTGTTATTCGTGAAATAGTTGATGACTCTGGCATTTTATCCTTAGCCTTGGATAGAAGATATCATTATGAATAAATAATACTTCTCAAACCAAATCCATGGCCTTAACTACTCAAGGTAGTTAAAAGACTTATTTAAAAGAAAATTTACCCTAATTACTCTAAGAAAGAAAAACAAACTATTGGACTCAAAAATTTTGGATTTTGTTAAAAATGATAATAATAAAAAATTGACACATTTTTAACCCTCCAGGGCCTTCAACGATAGGCTAGGGGGCAAGAGAGGATCAAAGACAAAAATACAATGGTGACCAGACTTTGAAAAATTGCAGTGCTAACAGTGGCTCCTATTGGGGATGAAGTCCTCTCTGTGAGGCTTCAAGGACCGTAGATTCAGTGCCTTAAACTCTCAGGACTTTAAAATTTTAGAAATTAATGAAAAGAACTTAATTTTCATTGACTGAACTCAAAACTGACTCTATTTACATACACAAATACCACTGGGCATGGAGTTTTATTGAAACAGCACTCTGTATATTTACAATGGAAAGAATGACTGACTTAACAAACAAAATTTTTTTTGAGAAAATGACCATTAACTGGACCTCCAATCAATTGATCATCATCTAAGTGCTTCAATAGAAATGTGTTATTCTCTGGAACTTGAGCAATTTTGAATGGCCCAAACCACAAGTTGTCGAACATACTATTATCACTCATAAGTTTTTAAAAAAAGTCATTGTTAGGGTCTTACATACCATTCACCGAGATTCCATGTTGTTTTCATAGTTAGATTCATGAAATTTATGAAAAAACATGTAACAAGCTTTATACTAAGTCTAAACCCACCATGAGTCTTGTCATATCAGTCGAATCCATTCCATATCATTTAGTTTTCACACCCATGCCTTCAAATCAAAAAATGAGCCATTTTTCTATGTTTTCACCATTTCGTAGCGAATACAATGGCAGAACATCGGATTTTGCTATAGAATTACCTGAAAATTCCGTAGCAGATCTGTCATAATTTTAATTGTTTTCGCTACAAAACTGTGTTTTTTTTTGCTGAAAAGACAGAGCGGTGTGAGGTGTCAAGTTTTCAATGGGAAAGGATAAAGGTGATGTCATCAAATTAGTTACCATGATCACCAAGCATGCAAGACCGTGATTTCACTCATCATTTCTTTTTGTTGTCACATGTGTCATCATTTTCCCTCAATATGTCGAATTGGATTTTAAATTTTGCCCCTAAGCTTCTCTCTGTCATTCATTGTTCGAAATATTGCATGTAAGCATTGGAGTGTCATCCTTGAAGAGTTGATTCACAGTGCAAACAACTTGTTGTATAGGTTTGTTCATCTGCAAGTTTCAGGACTAAGAAGCAGCGAAGGTATAAAGGAGCAATGGAAAAAAGAAGAAAGTGAATAAAGGAGGTTATTGTGTGAGATACAAGCTTATGTATTTGAAACTAATGAATGAATATCCCAGTGTCATGGATGCCTTCAATAATGTTGGTTGTCTACAGTTCTGTCAGAAGATGCAGATTTTTCATGCTCAGATATCCAAAGACTTCGCAGCCAATTTCACAGGGATAGCCTCAAAGGTTGGGGTATTGAATTTCACAGTATCACCTGATACTATCTCTCAAGCTACATAAATACCCAGAGGAGGTGAGGAATGGTTCAAAGGTACAAAATTCAAAATGCAGACTTGTGAAGAATTTTTCAAACAGGAGCACGTAGGGGCTGACATGGCAAGTGGCATCCCCTGGAGTTATATGAAATAAAATTATTCAAAGCTACTGTTTGTGGTCCAAAATTATTTTACGTACGAGGGGAGGTTTCATATGGTCTACTTTTATCACTTCAGGCTCCTTTTGCATCTCACTGGTAAGCAACCACTTGATTTGTCTTTATTTTTATTTAGAAGTTTGGGGAAGATGTCAGATAAGGTCCAAGACAAGGCTAAGGGTAGTGAAACATCAGTTTTTCACCATGGCCTGATCAAATTATTAGTACTGGAGGAATTTAAAAAGTTAAACAAAGATTGGGCATCTTTTCTCTTCCTAAGTGGATATGAAGTAGGTTCAGTGACACCTAAAAATATTTCAAAGCCAAAGATCACTTCATCTCCAGTTGTGATAGAAGAAATTAATGAAGAAGGAGGACCACCTATTGTGGAACCAATGGATATTGAAGTTGAACCTATGCCAGAGACTGATATCCCATAGCCATCACCTGCAAGACAAAAACAGAAAATTAGTAAACATAGTAGCAAGAGGATAATCAAGAGCCAAACCCTTGCCAAGGGAAACCTTGAAGAAATCCTCCAGGAAATAGACATTGAAGAATCTCCAATTGTCCAGGCATAAGACATTGAAGGGGATAGAAGGAAGAAACAGAAAGGTAATTCTGTCAAAAAATTGGATTTTGTAGGAGAAGATGTTGGTTTCATTTTCCAACCAAGGAAACCAATGACCAGGTCACATCTTGCAAAGGGTGCCATGGAGAGCAAGAGAGCAGAAAATATTAATGAAGGCAAGCAGCCAGAGAACATTGTAGACCTAGCTCCAGTAGCAGAAGAGGTATTTGAACAAAGGAAAGGAAAATAACAAGTTGAGGAAAAGACGGAAGTACAAATTTTACAGGAGCAATTAAGAGAGGCCAGGGAAGAAGTAATTGAAGTCAAATTGGAATTAAAAGAGGCCAAGGTAGATAGACATCTAATGGCATACTTTGAAAAAGAAATGAAGGATCAGCTAGAAAAATATGACAAAACTCTGTCAAATGCCAAGAAGAGGTTGAATCTAATCCTTAGTCAAAACTTGGTTTGAAAGAGTTACTCTAAGTTGTCTGGTGGAGCAGCCCATCAGTTGAAATTTAGAGATAACACTTACCATGCTTTCCATGGTCTTCTCTTCTTACATCCCAGAGCAATACCAAATCATTTTCTTGAAATACCTGTTGGTTTTCCCTTTTGTCAAAAACATATTTTACTTTAGCTTTGTATTTATGTGCTTTTTCCATCAAGGATTCTCGGATTTGATGAGCTTCTATAAGTTGCAGCATTCTTCTCTAGATGGGAATTGAATCATCAATTTCATCCTGTAAAAACTTCATAACAGGAAGGGCCAACTGTAATGGCATCACAACATCAGTACCATAAACAAGTTGAAAAGGAGAAACGTCAATTGATCTCTTGCTACTCTCCATGTCTGCCCAAAGAGCATGAACTAGCTGAGTGTCCCAATTTCTTTTGTTTTCTAACATCGTCTTCTTAATGATTCTTACCAAGATTTTGTTCGATGACTCGGATAACCCATTACCTTGGGGGTAATAAGGTGTACAATGAGTCAAATCAATATTATATTTTTGACAAAAAAATTTCATCTTGGCATATTTAAAAGCCATTGCATTTTCAGTCACCAACTTATGAGGGCAACCAAATCTAGACATAATATTTTCCAACAGAAATTTAATTATTACAGTGTCAGTGGCGTTGCTGGTTGGAATGGCCTCAATCCACTTGGTAAAATAGTCTATGGCTGTAATAATCTGCATGTGTTGTCCTGATGATGGCGGATGAATCTCGCCAATGAAGTATAACCCCCACTACCAGAAAGGGGTGTCTGCTGAAATGGGAATGAGAGGTTGTGGGAGAAGCTTCTGCTTACTAGACAATTTTTGACACTCAGTGCAAGCCTTGACTTTAGCAAAAACATCAGAGAAAAGAGTTGGGAAATAATACACAGCTCTTATAATTTTATTTGTGGTAGCTTTATAGTATAAATGTCCACCACACACCCCTGCATGTATTTTTGACATAACTTTATGTGACTCAACTTCATCTACACATCTCAACAAAACTCCTACAGGGTCTTTCAAATAAAGATGATTTTCCATTATGAAATACTTAACAGCCTTCAGTTTAAAAGCCCTTCTCTTTTATTTTTCCATTTCTGGAGGAAAAATGAGATTTTTTAAAAATTACACTATATCCTTATACCAATTGGAAGAAAATATTTCAGGATAATCAGATATACCTTCTTTATCTGTTTCTTCACCTACCTCCATATTCAGATTCAGAGTTTTGCAATTTGATTCTGCCATCAAGTGGGCTAAGCCTTGTCCCTTTATCAGCTTAGTAGGTCCAATTTCAATATCAAATACCAGAATCTTTGTTAACCATATTCCCCTCTTGCCATCTATATCTGCCTGCAACAATACATCCTTGACAGCAATATTTGGCACAAAAGCAAAGACTTTTGAATGCATAACATAAACTCGAAAATACTTTAAATCCTTTACCAATGCATATGATTTTTTTTCAATCAAGTTTTACTTTAACTCAGCATCTCTTAATGCATGGCTGAAAAAAGAAATAGGTTTCTCCAAAACTTCTTTGTTCTTTTGTAATAAAACTGTTGCAATAGTTTCCTCAAAAGCATATGAAAAAGTAAGAAAATCCTTGTCAAAAGAAGGGTTGATTAACACCGGGGCTTCAGTCAAGGCATATTTTATTGCTATGAAAGATTTTTTTTATTCATCTTGACATCTGAACTCTGCATCTTTCTTCAATAAGACATTTATGAGTTTAATTAGTTCTGCAAAGTTCAGAACAAAACGCCTCAAAAAATTAATTTTACCCAAGAATAACTATAATTCTTTCTTATTTATGGGTAAGCCAATTTTATGTATAGCCTCAACTCTCCATGATTCAATGCAAATCCCATTTTCTATCACTATGTGCCCCAAGAGTTTTCCCTCTTGGACAAAAAAGCATGATTTCTTTGGGTTTAAAGGCAAACCAAATTTTCTGCACTTATTAAACATTTGTTGCAAATTTTTTAAATGATCTTCATCATATTTTGAAAATACTGTAATGTCATCCAAGTAAATGACTACAAATTTTTCATTTTCCCCTACAAAGGCAATATCCATTGCCCGTTGAAACGTTGCACTTGCATTCATTAAACTGAAAGACATATTATTGTACATAAATGTTCCCAGGGTGTAGTAAAAGTTGTTTTCTCCCTGTCTTGCTTATCAACTAAGATTTGATTGTACCCTGAAAAACCATCTATCATTGACAGCCTCTTTGAACCTACTACCTACTACAAAATATGGTCCATCTTGGGTAAAGGATAATTATCCTTTAGTGAACACTGGTTCAAATTGCGAAAATCAACACAAGTTCTAATTTCACCATTCTTCTTTTGAACTGGGACTACATTAGCTACCCAATTGGAAAATCTTAAAGGCAAAATTATTTTGGCTTCCCACATCTTTTTGATTTCCTTTTCAATAATAGAGAGAAACTTGGGATTAATATGTCTTATCTTTTGTGCTACAGGCTTTGCTTCTATTTTAAGAAGAATTTTATGCTCTGTTATACTTCTATCATATGTCTTCAAATCACTATAGGACCATGAAAAAATTACTGCATATTGCTTCAGCAGCTTGACATATTTAGTTCTAGTTTCTTGACAAAGAAATTTATAAACTTTAACAAATCTAGGTTGATTTTCAGTACCAATATTGCAGTCAACTGTACTCTCTCCATCTGTCTTACTATTAGGCTTTAAAAATACATCATTATTGTCAAACAACCTCTCTAAAGGAACCAAGCCTTTAGGAATGAAGTTTGATTTTAGATCAATAATGTCTTTCCCAGCTATAGTTTTTTTAAATGGCTTGTTTTTCTGACTTTCAACTGTGTCTTGCTCATTATCAATTAGAATGTCTGAAATATCCTCTACACATTCCAAGAATTTCTGAATTTCTTTATCATCTTCAAATACTTGCTAGTATTTGATATTGTCAAGAATGCAAGGTTTGTTTTTTATCTGGACATCATATGTTGCTTTAACATCAAGAGGAACCTTAAAATTACTAGCAGTTATGGCCAGTGAATCTTCCATTTCATTTTCTTATCTGGAAACATAATTTAAATTGAAAGCTGAAAAATAGTGTTCAATTAAATCCCATACTTCATTTCTGTATTTTTTTTACTTTTTAATTTTTCACTTGATAATTTTCTCTCACCTGTTGTACCACCAAAAACAACCAACTGTTCAGCTCCCAAAACTTTTGTTGCTTTCATACCCAAAATAAGGGATTCGTACTCAACAACATTATTGGTAGTGACAAATTGTAATTTGTATGATAGAGTAACTACTTTTTTAGTGGGATAAATAAGAACTACAATAGCCCGTGATCCCTCTCTTGATGAGGCTCCATCAAAATATAATTTCCAGATCTTCCCTGCTTCTAAATTTTGCTTACTTGTGACCTGTAAATTATGTTTTTTCCTAATTTCAAGTTGAAATTTGTTGTCATCAACAGCAAGGTGTAATATGGATGACCCCAACTCCTTCTCTTCTACATATATAGGATGATTTGGGGGATTTCGTTGATCACTTATGATATAAGCCATTTTTGTTTCCCTATACAATCTCTTGAGTTCTCCTCCAAAGACCGTGATAGTGGTGTAGGTCATATCCATTTGAAGGGTGCCTCCCAACTTTTTGGACCAAGATCTGGAAAGAAGCATTCCAAATCTAGATGGTATGTCTACAACCTCTATGTCCATCACTAGACTTTTCATGGGGAGCTGGGTAAGAGAAATTACCAAATATTTGATCACTCCTAAACACTTGACCCTTTTAGAGTCGAATGTGTAAAGATCATGGTATTTCTTAGTGATTTCCAGTCCTTATTCATCCATCACTTTCTTAGGCATTAGATTGTGAGAGGCCCTAGAATCTAATAGGAATTTATGCAGTAGCTTCTTATGAATATTGAGTGAATGATAAAAAGGTGGAGAATTATCATCATTTTGATCTTGGACATGGCTGCCCAAGTAGATGGTAGGATGTTCATTCTGTAGATTGACTGAGTCAGGAGCAAGAGATGAATGTAACATACTTTTAAATGATTCTCTGTAGGCCGGATTTTTCAAAAATTCAAGGAGTGGAACCAGAATCTTGATTTTATTTAATTTTGACTTTAAAATTAAATTAAGAGGGGCCAAATCCCTATTTTCTACATCAGTTTTCATGATTGGGGCAAGGTTAGGCGATGGATAAAAATCACTCACTTTTGCCTTTTGTTTGGTAGCGTGTTTTTCAAAATCTTGTTTTTGTTGGGGTTGTTGGACAGCCCCTTTAGATCTCAGATTATAATTTCTTGTTTGATTTTCAGCCTGCTTTTTCTCATTTTGGACATGAATATGAGCATCTTCATCATCTGAAAAGAGATTTATCCTATACTGATCTTCATACTCTTACAGAGTCAAACAAGTTGATTGTCATGTCTCCCCAACTAAATTTATGTCATCATCTTCCCCTTCTTGTTCTTTCTAATTTTCTTTAGCATAATTATTCAGTGGAGGCTGAACATTTTGATCATCAAGATTTCTTCTTGGGAGTTGTAAAATTTGTTGAGGCTGAAAGGGTCTCCTAAAAGGATTTTGATTTCTATTTCCTTCATTTTGAATAGGCCTAACAACAGGCCTATTTTCTAACTCCAATTTTGACATTTTGGAAGCAAGATCTTTAATCAAATTTGACATTTGATCAAGATTTTATTCAATTGTGAAAGTTCTAGAGGAAGAATATGGTTTCTCCTCTTTCAATTTTTTCTTATCCTTTGCTCCCTTCCCCTCTTCTATTTTCAGTTTATTTGAGGCCATAAGATTGGACTGCACTCCAATAGCAGCCTCCTGCATAGCTACCAATGTTTTTGGCTTCTCAACTCTCAACCACAATGCAAACTTTGAATCTAAGGCATTGGAAAAAGTTATTATGGTTGTGGTTTCAGGAGGTTTGACTTCTAGAGGAATCTTTTGATAAAATTTGTTGAATCTCTTTGTAAAGTCTGCCAATGACTCATCAGTCTTCTTCTTTAAAGCTCCAAACTCGTTATGATAATACAAGTAATCCTTATGGTCACCCAATTGTTTTACAAACACTTCCTCCAAATCATCTACTCCTGTTATTGAATTTGGTGGCAAATTCATGAACCACTTATGAGCTTCTCCATCCAAGCTCTGAACAAAGAGTTTTGACCAAACATCTTCATGTTTAATGTTTTGGTTATCAGCATAACTGTAAAAGGCAACTAAGTGTTCTTCAGCAGATACTCCTTATCCCTCCCCTGTATATTTGGGCAAACATTTCAAATAATCCCCTTGAGTAAGGGTATGAAAAGGTTGAGGGAGAGCAAGTGGTGCATATCTTGTTGCAACAATCTGTTGCACCCTTGTAGGAGGAGGCTAAGCCATGACTTGTTGAGATAAAATTAGTGGATGACTAACTTATACATATGTTTGAGTGCTTGAAATTGTAGTCTGTAGATTTTGTATTTGTTTTGGAATAGCAGAAGATTGAAGTTCTTGGGCTGGTTCTTCGGGCTTTTGAGATGATAATAATGGATTATAAAAGAAATGAAAATAAGAGGATTTTGTTTCAACCTCTCCAGGAGAATCAAATTGAGATGTAGATTCTCGAAGGATTTGGGAAACTTCAATTTTTTTTGTTGAGCTAAAAAGTCAGAGAGATTAAAGGTCAAATTTTCAAGAAGATTAAATTTTTCTTGATGAGAAGAGGAGGAGCTAATAGTTGGGTTTTGAAACATATGAGAATACTCCTGTTGTGGACTAAGAGAGGACTAATATATAGGATGAGTTTGAAGAAAGCTTAGAATTGTTTTAATATCTTCTTAAGTTAAAATAGCCCTAAGTAGGGTGCAATCTCTAATACTTGTTCTAAATCCCTATCTGTCAACACAAAGGCTTCTGGTTCTCTTCACTGACACCTAAAACCTCGGATTTTTATTCTTTCACTGGAGTAATACTTATCTCTAATTTACTAAATGATGATTGAGGGGTATTTTTAGCTGCATCTAGGCTAACATCATCTACTTCATCTTTTATAGGAGTAGTTTCAACTTGAAATATTTCAGTAGAATCCTTTGAAACTAAAACTTCATTAGCTATTAAGATATATGATGGTACCTTTTCTTTTGTAATATACTTTGAATGCACCTTTTTCACTGAATGTGATGTAGCTTCAGCTGATTTCTGTTTCCCTATTTCATCCTTTATGATCTTTTCTAGATCAGAGACTAGAGTCACAAGAGGTGATTTCTTATTTATTCTTGTAGTAGGCAGTCTTGAAACCCCTCTTCCTCATTGTGGAGTTGCCAGGTGAACTAATTACAATTAGAAAGAATGACTATTTTTTATTCACCCGCATTCATGCAAAAACTCGGGAGAATACTGAGTTCAGGATCTTCGTCTCCCAGGAGACACACCAAAAGATGTTAGCATTGGAATCAGCACTTGGATTGTAACAAGTGTCTGACTAGACACATCTTAAGCTCAAGGTATTTTCTTATAGTTGGATTAATTTTTGGAAGGTGGTTGAAGTTCTCACACACTAGAAAATAAAATGATTTGAAACTGATAAATCACTCACACATATGAAGGTATTAGTGTTTGATGTGGTAGCAAGGATTAGTTTGTTTTCTACTGGTTAGGAGAATATGAAAAGAACAGTGGGTCTATATGATAGGATTCCAATGTTAAGAAGAAAAGATGAAAAAATATTTCAGACCAATAATGTATTGATGAAAGAAAGCTTCTTCAAAACTTACAAGAATCTCATCATACATTTTAAAGATTTATATCATGGGGAAAGCTTATGAATAGGCTTACCATACACAACATATCTTGAAATCTTGTGAAACAAGACTGATTAAAAAATAGGCTTACCATACACAACTTATCTTGAAATCTTGTGAAACAAGACTGATAAAAATAGATAATCATGTACAACTATATCATAAGACTAACAAAAACAAGAGACAGCATATGTAGATCATAATCTGGAAATGAAACTGTAATATATGGAAACACATAAGGAAATTAGACAATACACACATCAAATCATTCATAAATCCTCAAGAGTGTATCTGGATATTATAAGCTCAAAAAGTACACATCACAGGGTGTAATGAGATGAATAAATCACGAACCCTTTTGTCATTTATTTTCATAAAATATATACAAAAAGGTAATATGTTAAAGATCCTCAAAATGTGGAAGTCTGTTGTAAGACCTTTATTACAACCTTCTAGATATAGCAAACCATATTTAAAGTTTATCCAATAACCGAAAAGCAGTTTGATATACAATGTTTGGTTTACACATGCATGAAGACAAAATATGATAATATAGAAATCGAAATGGCTAAGCTGAGGTGGCTGACTGCTCCTCATTTGCTGGAAAAACTTCCTCCACAAAAAGTGCAACAACTAATTGAAAATGACACCTAGATCTTTATCCACAAAAGTGCAATAGTAACCAACTGAAATGACACCTAGAAAGCAGCTTCATTAGATAACATTTGGCAGGAAAAAATATTACCAATGAGGCAGCATATAATTTATCACCATCTAATGTCATTCTTCGAGACCAAAACAAAGAGCTACCTTTTTATCTTCTTATACAAATTCTAAAGAAAATATCTACTTTTCAAAAAAGGTAGCTATTTTTTATAACCCTGTAGATAGGCCTAAAATGATATGATTCTTTAGATTTACCTTGTTTTAGATATTCAATCATTAAAAATATAGCATAGGGGCCAACAACCTAAGAGCTTCTGCCTTAGTGACCCTCTTATTTGGTTTTATCTTTTGTGCTTGTTTCTTCTTCTGAGCCTTCTTCTTCCTGGGATCATTTTCTGGACTCTCATCTATGTTTATTATCTCATCTCTGAGAGCAGGATTAGCTATAATATTGCTAGCTAGCCTGAATTTATTTTTTGGTCTAGTATGAGGCCTTTGAATATAAGGATTAGGAATATATGAATTCTTCCTTCTTCCATGAATGACTCTGCTTTGCTGCTCCTCTTCAAAATTTGTTTCGCGACTCTCTTCCTCAAATGATGAGTATAGGTGGATTGTTACTTTCCTCTTTACCTTAGCTAATGAACTCAGAGATGAATAAAGTTAAGCTATTGTTGGTTCCTCTGCTGCTGTCTCTGAAACTTTACTCTTTCCCTTAGCTGATGTTTTGAGAGAGGAATAAACTTGTGCCAGTGTTGGTTCCTCTGTTGTTGGAGTCACATTGACTTCTTCTATCTCTTGTCTAGTCTCTAGAACAGGGCTTGGTGCAAATGTTTCAGGGGTGGCCTTCTCCACACTACTAGCTTCCACTGAAGATCCTTCTGACAGAATCAGTCTCCTTTTGTGTTTATTTCTTGAAGAAGAAGCCACTTCTTCCTTGTTTTTAGAAATTAGTTTTTTGTCAAGTAGAGTGGCCTTATGTTTAAACCTTCTTGCATTTTCTTGCCTAAAAGACTCCAAGGTTTGTGGTTCCTTAGGTAGCCTTCTGGTATAAACTTCCTTTGATGGTTGCATCATAGGTATAGGAATGGTGGTTTTAACTCTATCTCTTCTAGCTGAGTTTCTTATATTCCTGCTTGTTGGTGAAGAAGATTGATCAGCTTGTGAAGGGGTCAGTATAGTTGTAGGGCTTTCTCTTCATCCTAGGTCTTCTGTCTTTAAGGCCTTCCTACTTTTCTCCTCGAATTAACACTATTGAAACCCTCATCTGCTAGGAACTTGTTCCATGTGGTTCTGTTCTTCTTCAAATGATAAACCACAAGTATTTTGATTAACCCCCGGTGATAAATATTATGGAGAGAATAATGTGGGGTTCGTTGTATCTTTTGAGACATTTTCAACAGAGATTTGTAGAGGAAGAATGGGAGGTTCGTAGGTCTAGAGCCCAAAATATGAGATAAAAACCTCATATGATATTGATGCACTATGGAGAACCTTCTTTCACAGGTGATATAACGTTGCACTGTGGTAATAAATCCTTTCCATTCAGGCTTAAAATAATAAATATGGACAATAGGAGTCCAATCTACGGTGATCAAAAAACTGTGTTAGCTGGTTTTGGGCGATTTACCTTACCACTCTTACCAATTATGTTTTACTAACAGCTAACTCAACTGCTAATGAACACCTGTAAAACTATGAATAGTAACAAGCCACGAAGCCCTAACTTCTTTCTTGAAGATAAAAAATTGCTTGTTGTAGCTTTCTCGGGGTAAATGGGAAACAATGATCTGCATGCCCTTAATCACGGTGAGGTTGGCTTGACACGAAATCGAATGATTTTAATTTAGGTTCCAACTCACTCCACCAAATATTTCATTCCCCCGAATAATTAACTAACTACTACTCTTACTACCTCACCTTTAATGAGTAGTGTTATATTTACTAGCCTTAACAAATATAATATCCAACCTGCTTTTAATGAACCTCCAATTAGAAATAGCCACCTTTCAAAAGGGTATTACCTCTTTTTAGCATTTCTTCAATTATTCCAAAGAGTAGTGTCTTTTCACCCGAGTAATGCCTTTTCACCTCATTATATAAATTTTGAAGAAAATAGCCACTTTCAGAAAAGGTAACTATTTCTGTGTTGCTTATGAAACCAAATTTTCTGGGAAAATTGCTTCTTTTCAGAAAAGGTAGCAATTTCCTGTTATTCCTAAAATAGTTGATGACTGTGACATTTTATCCTTAGCCTTGGATAGAAGATATCATTATGAATAAATAATACTTCTCAAACTAAATCCATGGCCTTAACTACTCAAGGTACTTAAAAGTCTTATTTAAAGAAAATTTACCCTAATTACTCTAAGACACAAAAACAAACTATTGGACTCAAAAATTTTGGATTTTGTTTAAAATGATAAAAACTTTGACACATTTTTAACCCTCCAGGGCCTTCAAGCATAGGCTTGGGGACAAGAGAGGATCAAAGACACAAATACAATGGTGACAAGACTATGAAAAATTGCAATTCTAACACCCACTATTGTTAATGTTGTGCCCTTACATTATTATTGTTATGTAGGCTCTAATTATATTATCACCTCTTATACTCCTATATAGATAAAGTAGGTTTTTTTGTTTGTATCATCCAAGAATTGTTCATTTATGTAATTTAAAGGAGGTTCCCCCCTTTAAGTGGATAATTTTAAGTCGTTTATCTATCTTTTCTTCTATTTTGTGTGTTGGTTGCAAAACATTTGGTATACGAGCTTTGCATTCTAGGGTTTCTCCTCTTCAAACAGGTCATCTTGGAATTTTCGCTATAACTTTTTTTCTACGAAGCTTCAAAAGCTGAATTTGAAACCATATAGATGCAAATTACTGGAGAACCTTGTGTATGAATTTTAGATCTTGGTTCACTATATTTTAGGAGATATGATCTGCAGAAGTAAGGGTGTTTGCAGACTCCATAATTTCATCTCAAACAGGTGACCGAGGGAAAATTGGCATAGCTTTCATTTCAAGCATCAGGTTTGAATGATGTACAAAGTGGCCGAAATTGCACGGACTTTAGTTTCTTTTATATCAATTTCAGAGATGAAGGTCAAAACAGTGACACGTGGCATGTCGTACAAGTTCTCTCTACTGAACTAGTCCATAATTAGGTCATTGTGGGAGATTAGACATAACTTTATCTTGAAGAATCCAAATTAGGTCTAACTTTTGCCTTTGAAAGGAAGACTCGGAGGGCTACTAGAGGACCGAAGTCCAAATCTCGGGGATCTGAAATTATTGAGATACAACATATTCAATATCAAGCTCCTACAAAGAAAAGAAATAGGTTTGTATTTTTTTTTTAAATATTGCAAAAGTTTTGTTTGAAAAATCAGTTTAAAGTGATTCAAGGGGCATAGTGAAGCATAAATATCATTGTTTCATTCCAAAATGACTCGAAGTAAGAAAAAGAAACACCTAGAAAACAACCATAAAACTCTACTATGACGCATGAAGAAGAGGAAGAAATGCAACATGATATATCAAAATTACGAGGCCAAGTGCAACAAATGTCGCTCTCGCAAAGAGTAACCAAAAATGAAATGGAAGCTAAGATGGATGGTTTAAAGAATGATTTAAAAACATACATGGAAGGTTTGAAGAATGGTTTAAAATCAGACATTGAAAGTTTGAAGGATGGCATAGAAGCAAAAATGAAAGGCAACATGGAATATTTGAAGAATGGTTTAAAAGGAGACATGGAAGGTTTGAAGGATGGCTTGACAAAGTTGCTACAAGAAACACTTCCTAATGACGAAAATGTATTAGATGAAACTCATGATGAGAAAAAAAGAAATGATAATCATGATTTCATAGACTCTAACATTGGATTGAAGAGCCACCATATTCCAAAGATCGATATGAGGAAATTTGATGGCAAGGATCCAGTAACATGGATACTAGAGATGGAGCAATATTTTGATCTCCATAATGTGAAACACACACAAAAGGTATGCATTGCAACTTTACATTTAGAACCAAATCGGTTTGTATGGTATCAATGGATTTGTCCTTGTAAACGAGTTGTCACTTGGTCAATTTTTACAGAGGAAATGATAGCACATTATGAAGATACACTAGAAACCGACCTTAGAGAAGGAAGAAATGAATCTGGACATATCTTGTAATGCATTGGTAGGAATAACCACTCCTCAAACTCTCAAGATATAAGTTCATATCAAGAAGAAAAAGGTTGATCCAGGTGGATCGAACAGGTCCAAGTACAACTGGCTTTAGTACAAAGGCTTAAAAATCAAAATGTCGAGAATGTGGCAAACTTAGTGTCAAGTTGAAGATCTCATCTTTCTAATTCCAACGGCGCAGATGACACTCAATTCTGATTTTTTATGAAGGAGTTAGGAGCAGTCAAAGTTTGAGGGTTGACTTGGTGATGTGGCAACTTAAGGAGGCGACAATTTTTCAGAAACCTGACCACTGGATTCTGGCCAACTCCAGTCAGATTCTGGGCGAAATAATGGGTCCCTTAATTTGACTCCTTTGGTCAAATTCTGGATTTTTCAAAAAGATCAGGTTGTTTTAAAATTCTAAAAAAAATATTAAAAAAAGGGGCAGGGCGGGCCATGACCCCCGCCCTACCCAACGGTAAAATCAAAAAATAATAATAAAATAGGGGTTGGCGGTCATGACCCTGCCAAACCCCCACCCTCATAACATAAATTTAATAAAAATGGGGTCGACGGTCATGACCCTGCCGGACCCCACCCTCACCTTACAGGAACACCATGTTATATATGGGGTGGCGGGGGTCGTTAACCCCACCACCAACCCACTCCTATTTACACTCGATGGTGTCGGCGTAAAATCCGGGGCGGGCTGCCCAATGTGGGTCTAGCCCCCCACTTGGTATTAAATAAATATATGCGAGGTTAAAAATAATGATGCCACAGTTATTAAAATGTATTCCAGCTTATTGCGGAGGGGGTGGGGTTTGACCACCTGAACCCCTCCCCCACAGTAAGGATCCAAACCAATTCAGCCAATGACGGACTTGGGTAAGTCTGCCCACATGCTAATATATAAACCATTCATTTCATAAGTGCGCCCAGGCAGGCCAGGAGCGAGCACGGAGTACGAGACAGGGTGGAATGATGAGCCATTTGCAGGAGGGGGGCGAAACCATGACCTGAGCCATTTCCAGAGGGGTCAGATTTTCACTTTTTCAGAATCAGGCAAATTTTATATGGATTTTGCACCTCTCGGTGCCATGAATCCAACATTGTTGTCCATTTCTTCATCAGAGGTCCCCAATTTTCAGGCACTTTCAGCTATGAAGGTATAAGGGTGTAGTTTTGCAATTACACTTATACTTTCATTTTTTCTACCACTTAATGAAAGAGGGCCTCCCCACTAATTGAGCAGGGCCCGGAGATGTAGTCCCTCCTGGACGAACTCTGATATCAATTATGTGTCTTCTTGCATGATGTTAATTGCTTCTCCCTTCTTATGTTTATGTCTTTAAAGTTTCTTGTTTAAGATGCAATTTTTTCATGTAATTCTTTAACACATCTCAAGCAAGAGATTTTGGATCAAGTGGTATCAGAGCAGGTGTTTGTAGATGTGAATTTCATGTTTGTATGCTAACTAGAAACAGGTTGCGAAGAGGCGAAAGGACACTAAAGTCTTTTGATCCTAAAGCAGGATGTGCACATCGAAGAAGAAACCTGGATGACGATGTTCGAAATGAGGAGGAGCTAAAATTCCGCAAGGCCTTCTACACCATGGTGGATCAGGTCGAGAAGTTGTTCTCTAGACTTGAGAGACTAGAGAAAGCAAGGGAGAATGCTTCACAAGGACAAGGTTCAGGGCATGGAGATAATAGAGGAGATCCACCTCCTTCTCCCTCGAGTGAAAGTTATTCCTCCTCTTCTCACCATCATCATTGGAATTTGGGAAATGCATCTAAGAAACCCTTCTTTTAATTAGATGTCAAATTTGACCTTCCCATGTATAACGGAGAAATTAATGCAGAAAATCTTAACAACTAGGTTAGGCAGATTGAAGTCTATTGCAGGATTAAGCAGATCAAGGAGGACGAGGCAAAGATCCAGTTGGCCTCTCTTCGGCTAAACAACACTGCTCTTGTCTGGTGGGAGAGAAAATTGCAAGGCAGCCAAAATGTGGGTAACCTTCTCTCCTCATGGTCAAATTTTGTTTCTTCATTGAGAAACCAATTTTTCCCTTTGGGTTATAGGCAAAAGGAATTAATGGAATGGAAACACCTAAGGCAAAGCAGAGGTCAAAATGTACAAGACTTCACTGAAGAATTTAGAAAAAAAGAATTGAATTTGGGCATTCCATTAGATTCACAAGAGATTGTAACCAATTATATTGGTTCTCTGCATAATGACATAAGACATTCATTATTGTTGTTTGAGCCCCTACCATCGATGAGGCCAGTGTGAAGGCCATGCACATAGAAAGCAAGGGAACGCATGAACAAAGTGACCACCCAAAAAGGACTGCAGCAACCAAAAGAAAGGGAGAAAATCCCTCTTGAACACATTGTAAGAAAGAGGGACATGACAAAGAAAATCGCTGGAAGCTGCACCTTGAGTTGAGACCTGAGAGGAATGACAAAAAGGGGAAGTAGAAGACCGCCAGCACCATACAACAAAACCAAGATTTTGAATCTGAGGAAGATGAAAAGGTCACAGCTGTGAAATTTGCACAAGGTAAACCAATTGACCTGGGGACTGATTCCTGTGATGAAATGAAGCTTGCAGCCTTTGGGATCGCAGCAGAAGGACCCATAGAATTGGGTTCCGATTCAGGCGATAAAACAAAAATATCAACAGAATGGCAATTGTATCACAGCATTGTGCATATCACTCATCACAGCCCAAGAACTTTAAATAGATTAATCAAATCACCTGTCACAGAATAATAGCTAAGAAGTTCTACATCAGCAAAGGGAATAGGTAAAGAAGTGAAGAATGTTAGCTGTATGACAAATATGGTGACAGGCCTTGGTGGTCAAAGAACATAATTCTAAACTTAGAGGTAAAAAGCAACCCTTCAATTTCCATGTACTTTCTATGATGATGAATTGCTTTTGACACAGGGGAATTTCTTGAGGTCTAAAATGGGCCTCCTAAGAAAAATGTACAACCAAAATAAACTTTATAAGAACCAATAGGATTCAAGATGATGATGTCAACCATAATGGATGATTCACCATTTTTGGAGTAAAAAAGTAAAAATATTAAAAAATAATAAAATAATAAAACTACTTTTTCAACTCGTATTTTAAACTTATCTCCAAAATTTTTTACTCAAATTTCGAGCGGGAGTACTTGTTGGATGCGGAATTTAATTCCTCATCCAAGGAGTACCCATGTTGCATACTTTCGATGAACTCTTCTACACGAAAAATGAGAAATACATAAAAAAACGTGATTGTAATCATGTTTTTTTATGTATTTCTCATTTTTCGTGTAGTAGGACCCATCGAAAGTATGCAACATGGGTACTCCTTGGATGGGGAATTAAATTCCGCATATTCAACTAGGCATTCTCACGAAATTTTATAAAAACTGTATGTTGAAAATATGAATTGAAAAAGTAGTTTTTTCATTTTTCCCTTTAAAATTTGATGATGTCAGCAAATCTTATTAGATTTTTTCCACTATTATTTTATAATTTCCTTAGGAGGCCCATTTTAGACCTCAAAATTCCCCTAATGAAAACATACTATAGGGATCGAATCCAAAATGCTGAAGAAGATGGAGTATCCAGGGAAAGGCCTTGGTATCAATGGCCAAGGCATCGTAAACCCCATCGAGGTCGAGGAATTGTCGCGTCGTGCAGGACTCGGATACACCAGAAAGGAAATGGGAGAAAGCTCCAATACAGCTAGTGACCAGCCAACAACAGATGATGAAATCCATTCCTCACATTCCAGCGCATTAGGGGAATTTTGAGGTCTAAAATGGGCCTCCTAAGGAAAATGTACAATCAAAATTCACTTTATGAGAACCAATCACATTTTAGGGGATGACATCATCCCTAATGGTTGAGGTGGCATTGCTTGAGTTAAAGGTACTTACCTATCACATTCTCAATGGTGGATAAAAACTCATGGTTAACCATGATAGTGCTTTAAGTACTTTTAAAGTCAAAGTAAAATACTCATAATAAATGTCATTTCACACTTTTTGAATAAAATAATATTATTATCATTTCATATTTCTTGAAAAAAACAATGCATATCCTTATATATTTATTATATTATATTATATTATATTAATTACATGTTATTATACAATTTAAATAATATAAATTTTAATTAATATCATATAATATAATTAAGAATTTATAAATTTATTTATATTTTATTTTAAGTTATTTAAGTACAAAGGACAAATGCATTAGTTGTGCAATGATAATGACTTTTTCTTGAAAATCTCATTCTTATTTATAGTCACATCAATACAATTTTTTTATTAATTTTATTTTGGTACAACTTTTGAATTGAATTTAACTATGGTTACATGGATTTTGGTGCAAAAAATGAATTGCAAATTCATAAATATTATTTTATTGGTTTAGCTATTATTTTATTATTTCCTTAGAAGACCCATTTTAGACCTCAAAATTCCCCTAATGGATAGTGAGGGTTCCATGAACACTTATCGAAGGAACACGAGGGGAAAGCGCCCCAAGGCAACTGGGAAAGTTTGGAGGAAAAGAATCGTTGTAGTCGATGCAATGAAGTGGGACACCAACAAGCCATGTGTCCGATGATCCATGCTCCGGAAGCATCAATAAAGGAACCGAAAGTTGAACATGTTCAACAAATGAATCCACCACATTCACAGAGGTCTGCTTTATTAAGTTGGTTTTTTTAGAGGTAGTAGCTTGTTATGGCCGTCGTTGTAAATCATACATTGCAAGTAAATGTAAACGTGATGGTGTGTTTCCCCTCACTTCGAAACGCAACAATGATGTTTTGGGCTTTCCTTATGAGTAGTTGAGGTATTGATTGTTTTTATGTAATCCTTGGCAAATGAGTGTGTGTTATAAACTCTTGGAAAGGAGGGGTTGTTGAGTCATGTGCGGTGTGCATGATTGCAAATGATGTACCAGTTTTGCATGTAGGAGATTGAAAGTGTACTTTTGATTGTGTTAATGCTTTTAGGGGTCCAAAAGCTCTTCAGTGGGGAGGAATGATCCAAGTGGATCGAACAGGTCCAAGTACAAGTAGCTTAAGTACAAAGGCTCAAAAATAAAAATGTCAGGAATGTGGCAAACTTAGTGTCAAGTTGAAGATCTCGTCTTTCTGATTCCAATGGCGAAGACAACACTCAATTCTAAGTCTGCATGAAGGAGTTAGGAGCAGTCAAATTTTGAGGGTTGACTTGATGATGTGGTAGCTTAAGGAAGCAACAATTTTGCAGAAACTCGGCCACTAGATTTCGGCCAACTCCAACCAGATTCCATGCAAAATTGTGGGTCCCTTAATTTGATTCCTTCCATCAAATTTCAGATTTTTCAAAAAGATCAAGTTGTTTTAAAATTCTAAAAAAAATATTAAAAAAAGGGGTAGGACGGGCCATGACCCCCGCCCTACCCAACGGTCAAATCAAAAAATAATAATAAAATAGGGGTCGACGGTCATGACCCCGTCAGACCCCGCCCACATAACAGAAATGTAATAAAAATGGGGTCACCGGTCATGACCCCGTCGGACCCCGCCCTCACCTTATGGAAAAACCATGCTATATATGGGTGGCAAGGGTTGTTAACCCCACCGCCAACCCACTCCTATTTACACTCGACGGTGCCGGCGGAAAATTTGGGGCGGGCTGCCCAATGCGGGCCGGACCCCCACTTGGTATTAAATAAATATATGCAGGTTAAAAATAACAATGGAACAGTTATTAAAACATATTCCGACTTATTGCGGAGGGGGCGGGGTTTGACCACCCGACCCCCTCCCCCACATTAAGGATTGAAACCAATTCAGCCAACGACGGACTTGGGTAAGTCCACCCACAAGCTAACATATAAACTAGTCATTTCATAAGTGTGCCCAGGCAGGCCAGGAGCTGGCACGAAGTACCAGATAGGCTGGAACCATGAGCCATTTGCAGGAGGGGGGCGGAACCATGATCTAAGCAATTTCCAGAGGGGTCAGATTTTCACTTTGTCAGAATCAGGCAAATTTTCTATGGATTTTGCACCTCTCAACACCACGAATCCAACAGTGTTGTCCATTTCTTCATCAAAGGTCTCCAATTTTCTGGCACTTTCAGCTATGGAGGTATAAGGGTGTAATTTTGCAATTATACTTGTACTTTCATTTTTTCTGCCACTTAATGAAAGAGGGCCTCCCCACTAATTGAGCAGGGCCCGAAGACGTAGTCCCTCCTGGACCAACTCTGATATCAATTCAGTATCTTCTTGCATGATGTTAATTACTTCTCCCTTCTTATGTTTATGCCTTTAAATTTTCTTGTTTAAGCTGCAATTTTTACATGTAATTATTTAACACATCTCAAGAAAAAAAAATTGGATCAAAGGTAATAGTGTTGATTTATTTAGGTAGTACCCATAATTTCATTCATTGTAAGATAGCCAAGGAATTGAATTGCTTCCTATATCCAACACCAGAGTGTCAAGTGATGGCTACAAATGGAGGAACTATAAATTTCTCTGGAAAGTGTCATAATGTCAAGATAACCATGGGGGAATATGTATTGAATATCCCAATGCTTTCCATCCAATGGGTGGTGTTGATGTTGTACTAGGAGTTCAATGGTTACAATCTTTGGGTACAATAGATTTTAATTTTCAATTCAACTTTTCTTGAAAGTTTTTTGGGAAGGAAAGGAAGTTGAATTAAGGGGTATCGCACGGAAACCATGAAAGATAATCAGCTCTAATGGCATGACAAAGCTTATAAAGAAAAAACAACAAGGCATGATTGCACAATTATTCTCACTAGAGTTTCAAGCATCAAAATTATCTTTAAGAGAAAATTCTAGGATTCAGTGTAATATCACATCAAGCATCAACATCAAGTTCTCCAACTCTTAATGGATAACCTAAATTTGGCGTAGAATTGAATGAAACAATAGGCAGATCAACATCATAGTGAAAGAAGTTTTGATGTAGGTGACAGTATTTTTACAGCTACAACCATACAAACAAATGTCTCTCAAGAAAGCTAAGAAGGATAATAAATTATTGCCAAAGTACTATGGTCCTTACAAGGTGTTCCAAAATATTGGTACTATGGAATACAAATTGGAGTTTCTTGCATCTTCCCAAGTGCAACCAATTTTCCATGTTTAATGCTTAAAGAAGGTTATAGGTGACAAACTCTCAGTTCAAAAAATATTTCCAGAACTTCACGAAGAAGGAAAAATCATATTGGAACTTGAAGCAGTCACGGAAACAAGAACTCGACAACTACGAGTCGATCAATTTCATATTATCTAATCAAATGGAAGAACTTACCCGCTGAAGATTCCACATGGGAGGAGAGAATTTTATACAAAAGCATCAAGAACTACTCAAGCGTTGAGGACAACACCTTTTTTTAAGGAGAGGGGCATGTTAGGTCCCTATAATACTAGTGTAGCCCCTTATTTTTATTGTTAGTGTATCCTCCTTATTGTTTTTTTCGTGCCCATGTAGTCCCCATATTGTTATTATTGTGCCCCATAGAAGCCCACTATTGTTAATGTTGTGCCCTTACATTATTATCGTTATGTAGGCTCTGATTATATTGTGACCCCTTAGACTCCTGTACATAGAAAGTAGGTTTTTCCATTTGTATCATTCAAGAATTGTTCATTTATGTAATGTAAAGGAGGTTTCCCCCTCGAAGTGGATAATTTTTAAGTCATTGATCTATCTTTTCTTCTATTTTGTGAGCTGGTTGCATAACACAATATTACTTTCAAATATATATGACAGACTCTTCTATGATATATTGCAAACCCTATAATCCATCTTCAAGACATAAAGCCTTAGATATCAACAATTCAAACAAATAGCAATTATACATGTTAGACTCTACAAGGGTCTGTTCTAAACCCTATAATTTCAACATCAAAACTAAAGCATATTAATAATATCATGAAGTCCTACAATATCAATTTCTACTAAGGTTTTGTTACAAACCCTAGAATTCACAAACTATGAGCGTCAATAATTGATTATCATACTCACATATACATATCTAGGATTTCATGCACTAATATTTATCATCAATGTCAAGACACAAACATCAAAATTAGAAATATAATGAATTTTCTCAATGCTATCGTTTAGATCAAACATACGAACATACACATAGGGTTTCA
Organism: Pinus albicaulis; assembly: GCA_034641835.2. Classification (NCBI taxonomy): domain Eukaryota; kingdom Viridiplantae; phylum Streptophyta; class Pinopsida; order Pinales; family Pinaceae; genus Pinus; species Pinus albicaulis. The sequence continues at coordinate 1,205,695,110 of CM076582.1, read as the reverse complement.
TTAATAGGAGCTTACTATAGCTATAATAAAGGTTTTGATCATAAACCCTAATTCATCAAACCCTAAATATCAAGGGATTCAATACATAACTTTAGATAGCAAACCCTAAAGGACTGGGATTTTTATAACAATATCAAAACCATAAACATAAAATGAATAGGTTTTCTAGACTTCATTAACAACCCTAACTAGATTAGGGTTTCATAATCAATATTGACACACCCTTAGGTTAGGGTTTTACAGGGAACCTTTTAGGGTTTCACAAGAATGATCAAATGATAATAGAATTAGGGTAGATTCAATCTAATGATTAATCACCCTAACAATAATTTTATGATCCAAAAACCCTAGACATAACGATGTCAGTAATGTAAAGCAAATTTCAAAAGAAAGAATGACCATACCTTTTGCATGACGATAGATTTGTAACAAAGCTTATAGTTTAAGACATACCTTAGAGTTTTTTATTAACAAACCTTTTCGGACAACAATTCTTAAAAGACAACTTCTTCCATGCTTCAAGTCTATCCTTTGAAGTTTCCTCCATAACTCTTAAGCATTCAAGAAGCTTTCCTAACCCGGAAAATATAAAAGGTTATTAGCATACAATTCAAACAAGTTTTGATGTGAGGAGGAAACCAAACATGAAAAGATGAAACAAAGAACAAAATACTTATCTTTTGGTAAAATGGTGGAGGCTCCCTCGTAATCCAATCTTGAGGGAAACCTACAAATACAAATAAAAGGTGTTCTAACAAGACATGTTAGACCTACAAGTTCTAGAAATAAAAGCATAAAGGAAAGAAAGTCAAAACATTAAATAGAAGACTAAGTGGGATGAGAGAGATAGGACTTAGTATTATAAGTCCTTGACTTACGATTATTCAGTCTTGCTCTTCTTAGGTGGAGCTTCATCGGCTACATTCACATGTTCTCTTTCTCTCTTCCCATTCCTTGGATCCTCCGGACATTAATTTTTATAATGACCCATTATTGAAGCATTCAATCTTTGATAGATCTACTTTCTTCTTTGGTCCTTTATACTCCTTGAAGGTTCCCTTATTCTAGTGATGAGTGGTATAGGCATTTGAGATGTTCTCTTCTTCATCCTCCTTCTTGTTGTTTACTAATGATGTTCTAGTTCTTCTTAACTGCATGCATTCCACATTTTTCGAATGTTGGAGTATCCTTCCAACTGTTGATTCCCGATGCAAAAGCACTTCAATATTTCAATAGATCTAGAAGAGCAGTAATTATGAGCTCCTTTTATGGTACAATTTCATTTATTTCTTGGAGTTAATCTCTGATTCTTGATATCTTTATAAATAAGGATGCCACAGTACCGTCTTTCGTCATCTTGATAGTTCTTAATTCATTCTTGAGGCTTGCTATTTGACCAATGTTCTTGATGGTGAATAGTTTGGAGAGGGCCTCGTACATTTCTTGAGCAGATTCTATGTTGGATACGTATGGAATGAGGTTGCCCTTTACTCCATCCACTATTAGGTTCGTGGACAAGATCTCGGTTTCTCTGAACTTTTCTTTCTCTGCTTCATCTGTAGGCTTCTTGATTTTTCCTAGAACCAGATCCAAAACTTTATTCTTTTCGAGGATAAGATCTATCCTCTTTTTCCAGGTCCTATAATTGGAGGCTCCTTCTAGTTTGTTTTCTCCCTTCATTGAGTTTGACATACTTACGATAGATAGTAGATTTATCCTTTTATATAATCCTTTAATGACCTTCCTTCAATCTCCTTTTCTTCAATAGATCTTCAAGTTGCCTTTTTCCTTCTTCTTCACCTTAGCTCTTATACCATGTTGGACAATCGGAAAGGTAGAAAGATTTTCTCTTGTTGATAATTACTTGTGATTTCCTTGAGTTATTATTATTTTTTCTTATGTTATTCTTTTATCTTAGTTCATAAAGCAATTACCAAAAAACAAAACACGAAGATCAAGGACACCAATGTAGGCACTCAGCCAGGGAAAAAACCCTATATAAGGGAAAACCCAATCAAGAACTCTTCCTTCAATAATTCAAATGAGACAGACCAAGCCCCTAGACCAACGGACCTTCCTCCTCCATCAAGTCAGCCTTTCAATGAGATCCAACAGCCGTCAATAGTCTCTTCTTGTCCAGTAGCTACATCCCAGAATCAACCCAAAAATTTTCGGCCTAATTGGTGATGAAGTGAAGTCTTGGCTCTCAACTTTCTTTGATGTTCGATAAGGTAAGCACTCAGTCGTAATACGTGGTCACAATGTGCTTAAGTGTTAGATTCTAATAGCTTAAGGTCTTCAACATATCAATGTATCGGTGATGTGGTTAAGCCTTGGGTTTAAGTATTATCCGATATCCAATATTGAATATCCTCCAATCTCGATGAATGGTCCACAATGGATTGATGTGACAGACCCAAGGGTCTAGGGACTCATGCCTAGACCATATTCATTTAGGTCCACATTCATATCTGAGCATTTGAATCTTTGGTTGTATGCAAAGTTTCATTCTTTTAGAAAACCCAGAGTCTAGATTCTTTATTTAACTAACAAATGTATAGGTGTTCTCAGTTAGCACATAAGTGGCAGAGATGTGGACAACAATTGGTAGGATTGATGATGTGGTGGCCTTAGGTGGTGACACATGGTAGCTACAAGTGACATGTGGCAGTGTCAAAATGTGACACATAGAAGATAATGTGGTCGAGTTTGGTATTAGATGTCCGAGGATCCAGCCATACGGTAATGTGACCCTTTTGGTGGACTTGGTGGAATCACCTATGAATTTGTCACAAATAACATAAAATAATCCATATTTGTCGAAGAATTGGTTAAAACCATGGCTACGACACGAGGACATAGGCGCTTGGTGGTTTAAGCTCACGGAGCTAAAGGGCCATCTAGATATCTGACCTATTTGGCATTCTCGTTTGGGGTATCGAATTGCCAAATCTTGTGATTTCTTTTGTCGACCCAAATCAAGTCAGTGTTGACCCAGTTTTAGATATGTGCTATGTGAGGGGAGGGTTTCTTAAGAGAAGAGAATAGATAGTTGCAATGGTAATATGTGAATGAATAGAACCATATAACAAAGAAAGAGTTGCATGGGATTATTGAGTGTGCATTCAAGCGAAGTGGTAAGAGAAAATGTATGGATGAAGACCCGTTCAATCCATAATACCATGGGTCAATAACATGGGAACAATTGGATCCACGAGCACCAAAACTATGGTAAAGGTAGGACTTGTAGAAGAGGTTATAATCTATATAAATGAAATGTTAAACAATTGATATAGCTTTCGATATAGCACATAAGTGAAGAGGTGTGAGCCAATTCGAGTGGAAAAAGACCGAGTATATTAGAGCATGGTAATAGTGTTGTTTGTGCAGAGATAGAGAACATAATAGATTAGAATGTATACCTAAGTTGTAGAATGTTAATTGAGTTATATCTAAAACTGACGGTTGAAGAGAGACTAGAACATAGATAAAATGTGCATATCTAAAGCATATTGGTGGTAATTGAAGGAGGAGTTGATTGAGATATTCTAGCTCAAATTAGAAAAGCAAAAAGGGGATTATTTTCTCAGGTGGGTGCTTGCAAAATCTTAAAAGGGGATTGGTGTCTCCTACATGTGGGTAACTACAAAATATTGAAAGGGGATTGGTGTCTCTTGCTAATTGGTGTCTGCAAATCAGGGGATTAGTGTCTCCTACCGATGGGTGACTGCAAATCAGGGGATTGGTGTCTCATTCTAGTTGGTGTTAGTAATTTTATGTAACAGTAAGTTGATGTCTACACAATTTACATATAAAGAAGATTTGTGGTTCTCCTTTGAAGGATTTCCACATACATCTTTGAAGGGTTTTCACATACATCTGGTGTTCTCAATGTGATTGAAGTGATTTGAAATTGTTTAAAATTGTTAAATTAGTCATTATAATGATTCATACCCCCCCAACACCACACACCCGTGCTCCTCTGCCCCCCTCCCCTTCTTAGTATAATCTTGATTCCAACAATATGGATATGAGCCCCATGAAAATGGGATTGTATTGTATAAAAACCATAAAAATTCTTTTTTTGGACTATCTTAGCACATGGAAAAAATGAGAATTTTTTCTTTCTTGTTATGGTAAAGAGAAAAATGCATAAAATCAATGAAAATGAAAGAAAAAACAATAAACCAGCTACAAGCGCACTTCCACCACCTCGATGCCTAAGTGCTGGGCTCTGCAATTTATTTGGCTCGTCGACATGCATAATTTCATTTCTCCGCTTTGCTCTGGCTGTCCTCCGGAAGCCAAGCTCTCCAGCTCCCGCACTGCACTGGGCAGGCGATGCAATCTTTACTGCTGCGTGGAGTTTTTACCTGGTTTTCATCACTCTCAAAGCCCGTTTTGCCCTTTGCTTCTTGGAGCCCCGCCTCAGTCTCTCCCGCCTGTCACTCTGCAAAATTCGCCGACTCGTTTGCGCTCTCCAGGCGGGAAGATGCCTCGGCTTCGGCACAGGCTCAGATGCCGCAGAGGCAGCACTCGAGCCAGGCCTTCCTCTAGGCGTCGCTCCCCCTCCAGCATTTCGACATCCTCGGCTTCTGATTCCCCCCATGGCGCCTCTCCTTGCGCTTCCAACAGGCGCAGGCCTGAACGTGGCCCCTCCTCGCGAGTCCATCACCCGCCCTCTCCTCCGCGCGACGCCCAAGTCCATCTGCCTCCCTCTGGCCCTCGCAGCGCTGAGTCTGCCCACCTGGTCAACCCATCCATGGCCTTGTTTCATTTCCCCTGTCTTACTTCCCAGCCTCTTGTGGTGGCGACGGTTTCTGTAACGTTCAAAGAACTCCCTCAATTCGGCTCGATGACCTTGCCTCCTGCGCATCCTGGAATTCAGCTTCGCACCCATGGGTCTGACCAAGCTATCCAAACGGGTGTGCAGGACCGCTTGCAAGAAGCTGGGGGAGGCAGACATGGCGGTGGCAGTTCTAGTGTCAAAGGCACGCCAATGGAGCAACACGAAGTAGGCGCGGCAGCAAATCCCACTCTGGATGATGATGATGACAGCTACGGATGCAGAATCGAAGAAGAACCCCCCTCTGACGACTATGGTATCTAGGACTCACAGTTATTTTTTGTCTTTCAGGTCAGATTTTTTGTCTAGATGGTGTTTTCAGAAATCCTGGCCTGCTGGCTTGTCAAAGCACTATTACAGTCCTATGTTTATGTTCAATGCTGGTTTGCACTGCTACATCCTATGGTTTTTTGCTCAATGCTAGTTTCCTCCTTTGAGGCAGCTATTAAACTTTTCTCGGGTTGGTTTCCCCCTGTGGGCAGCGCTATTTTTGATATTGTGCTGAACTCTCAACGCCTATGAAGGCACACTTCTGTATGTACCATATTTTCCAGTAATAGAATCTAGTCTTACTTAGAAAAAAAAAAACAATAAAAATACTTTTGAATTCTTTATGGGAAAAAAAATCTAACTAGACAAAACTTCTAGAAGTATCACAGAAATTACAAATATCATTTGTTGAAATTGCACATTTCAGAGATTTTTCATGGTATTGAATCTATTTATACATTCAAAAATGCAAAATTGTAATTTCACCATCAACTTCATAACCAACTTAAAGAATTGTATATTTTAAAAGATATGAAATTGTAAATTAAACCTAAATATAAATCTATTACAAATTATTCACTCGCACAAGCAAAATCAAAGAGTTAATTTTGCTCAAAATATTCCAGAACATAAACATAAGGATGACCTATTATGATGATGGCCGATCAAATAGATAGTAGATTGAGCTGCTTACCAAGCTATCATCACCAGGAGCTTGGATCTGGTACTGGTATGCAAACTTTTTGAAAGGATTTTAACGGAAACTTGCCCTTCAAGCCATGGTGGTTAATGCATTGCAGAGCCAAGTTTAATGGTTCGGCATCAAATGAATACTAAGATTGTAAGATCTAAATAGAGTTTCAGATAATGAATACTCAGATTGTAAGATCTAAATAGAGTTTCAGATATAGAAATACCATTGAAGAATGATCGGTGATTGAGGAAATCTAGCATCCAACGTAGAGTTCCGGATCTACAAATACCATTGAAGAATAGTCAGTAATTGGGGATATCTACTCGGTAGAAAGCTATTTTCTAAGGTTAAATCTAAGGGTTTATGTTAAACAAAAGCTGGCTCATAGCAATGATACTCTCTTCACAAATACTATACATTTGGGTTCTAAATAACTTAGGCCTTGGGTTAGTTCAAGTCCTAAACTATCAATTTAAAATTATTAAACAATGTGTTTCTTAAGCTTTAAATGAATTAGAATACAATTTGAAAGTCAGACTGGTTATAAGGATTTTTGATGTTGTGTAATTGAGACACTTGGATTGTAGAAAGTTTATAAGTCAACCTTCTAATTTCAACAAATCCCACTAAATTCTAAACAAATGCAATTGAAAAATATACCCAAAACAATTACAAAACACTCAAACTTCTAATTCCAACCAATCTCACTGAATTCTAAATAAATGCAATTGAAAAATATACCCAAAACAATTGCAAAACACTTAAACTTCTGATTCTAACCAATCTCACTGAATTCTAAACAAATGCAATTGAAAAATATACCCAAAACAATTAGAAAACACTCAAAAACTTCTGATTCCAACCAATCCCACTAAATTCTAAACAAATTGCAAAACATATAACAGTTAAAAGCGGTTATTATGACTGCACTGGATAAAATATTTCAACATCTATTTCATAAAAAAAACACAGTCAACTTAATAACACAGCCTCTACCCAAATCTATTTCATAAAAGTATTCAGTCAACTTAATCAGATAGCTTCTACCCAAATCCACATTTTACCAAAAAAAACTGTTTCAGGTCGTGTAACATTCAGCAATGCATACCGCATCGGTTTGTTTTAAAAGGACCGCAAACCGGTAACCCCCAGACGTCCAATTCTGGGAATGAACCCACTTTTCTTAACCATGCGTCCATCATATCTTTCACAGATCCGTGCTTCCCTTGAAGCTTTTTTCAATGATAACATTTTATTCATAAATTCCATAAACTGTTCTTCATCATCTCGCTTTGTTGCTGGTAACAGAAGCTCCATGACATGGAGATATGGAGTACTTTCAAGCAAGCAACCCAGCACTGCGATTTCTGTGTCATCAAATCTGTTTATATCTACCTTTACTCTCTGAAGATTAGAAAGAGGGCTCAGAAACAGAGGTACCGGATCTGCTGCCACTTCCTGTTACAAAGCCAAAAAATTGTGCCCAAACATTATGATCAAAATATGCACAAATCAAGAACAACAAAACTTCAAGATCTACCCTGTGATTCAGAAAACTAATAAAACAACAGAACATGGAGAATTTTTTCATGGAAATTTTTTTTCTTACTGAAACAAACATGTCATGCATGGACAGACACTCAAGATTAGGAAGACTCTCCAGGAGCTTCAAAAGTGGAGAAGGCATCTGTTCCTCTTTTCCCCTTTTAAGTTGCCTTCCAATAGAGATTCGAAGATCCTTCAAAGATTTGAAGCTCCCCACTATCTGAAGAAGCCTGTCAGCCGATACATCACACCCCTGCTCCAAATGCAACTTCAATCCAATCAAATCCCCCCCTTGCTGCATTTTCAACTGGCATTTTGCGGAGGAAAGCTCCTGAAACCCTACCCCATTCACTGTCAAGTCTTTTATCATACCTGGAGCTTCCATAGTCCTGAGGTTTGGACAATTCACGATTAAAGCTTCCAGTCCCTCACTCCGCACGACTACCTGTGTAACATTGGGAGCAGAGATGACAGGATTCCGCAGGCCATCACAGAAAATTATGTGAAGTTGCTCAAGAAGCGGGCAAAGTGAAGTAAAATGCGCCAACGAGGTGTCAGTCAATTCCAAAGCGACGAATGTGCAAGTAACGAGACTGCAAAATCCCATGAAATGCGTGGGGATTCTAGAAAGAATGTAGTTGTATATTGTGAGGGTAACGAGATGAGTACAGGAGAAAAGGGCAGGGGGAGGTGGGGTTTCTCTTCTGGGGGATTCAGAGAGAGTGAGGTTTTTCACTTTCTTCTTTGCGGCACGCTCCACCCATTCGCATACACTGTCGAAGCTAAATTGCCACTTCGCGAAAAGGCCAAACACCTCGTTTGTGAGATAAAACGTCTCCAGGTCTTCCGAGTGCGAGAGCAAAAGCTTGGAGATTATGTTTTCTGCAAATTCGATTATGGGGATTAGGTCTTCGTCAGTTTTGATCATGGAAGTATTAAAACGATCTTTAGCGGCATAAGTCAAGTGCAAGAGATGAAAGGGAGACAGAATGAGACATGGTATTTGGGTGTAAAGGAATTTCCATCTTTTGGAGAGGATTGAACATCTTACTGCCTCTCTGATTGGGATTTTAGAAAGAATAATAGAGAGGACAGGGTCGGGAAGTGTGGAAATTATGTCTCGCAGCGGCGCCATAAGAAAAAATGAAGGAAGCTTTGCTTAATGGAAATTCACCAGGCCCTGGACATCGATATTCTTGTGAAACTTTGAATGTAGAAAACATAACAGAATCTAGAGGCGGCTATTCCTTTCAAAGACAATGCCGAATCTATCACCATGAGAGGAAGACCTCGATATTACTCTCCCACGCCTGCCAAATGCTGAGGGAAGATGAATGTATCTTATACTGGTAAGAAAGTATGGAAATAGATCGATTCGTTTTTCCTTCTGTAATTGTTAATTAGTTTTTAAATGGTATGGTAGACACATAATAAACCATTTTTAATTAAGTGGTTGTTGCTAGTTGAGGTTGGCTTTATTTTCTTCAGGTTAAGTATGGGTGACTTTGTTGATTATAGTTGATTATGGCTGGTAATGTTGCATATGTTGGTTATGGTAGGTTTTAAAATAGTAAGATTGATAACAATTATTTATGGTATATTATTGTTGACCAGGTTTGATCGTTGTTTGATCATGTTGTCTAGGTCATATCATGGTTTACTATGGGTGACCATGGTTGACTATCTATGTATAGTTGACAATGGTTACCTAGTATTAATCATGATCCATGAATTGTCTATAGCTGACCACTAAACCATGGTTAACCTTTTAATCGTGGTTGACCATGTTGTCTAAAGTTAATGATGGTTTGCTATGGTTATCTATGCATAACCATGATTTTCCATAGTTGACCATGTTTGATAATGATTCACAATGATTATCCATATTTAGCCATAAGTTACCCTAATTTCTTATGATTGGCCATATTGTTTATAAACAAAAATATTAATATTAATAATATTACTAATATTAATAACATTAATAACATTAATAAAATTAATAATTGACCATATTATTTTTTAACATAAATATTAATATTAGTAATATTAATAATAAATAATAACATTATTAAGATTAATAATGTAATTAGTGTTAACATTAATAATAATAATATTATTAATGCTAGCATTAAACATTAATAACATTAACATTATTAATATTAATAATATTAACACTAAAATAATGTGAACATTAATATTATCATTAATCTTAATATTAATCACATCAATATTATTAATAACATCGAAATATGGTTCTCTGCATGTAGGCCACCCATTGAGGTAGTACAGAATGACAACTTGTGTATTGACTGACCCACCACATTTGATAATGGAGTAGAGACAAATGGCTAGCTAATCACTTAGTTGTTGGAAGACCTCGAGGTGAGTCTTATCAACCTCCCCCTGCATGTTGTAATAACTCTCGGCAGGCTTGAACATTATTTCATTGGTGATGGGTGCAATTCAACACTAGGAATGCAGAGTATGATAAAGTGGTGGTTTGGATTACAATAGAGTACCTGCAATCAATGATCGCTTCCTTCCTTGGTATTTATTATGGGTAAGTTTCCCTTTGTGTTATCACTATCCCTCAAATTTTTGGAGAGTTTTTTTTCCTCCCCTTCTTTCAACCTACCCTCTAATTCACTACTCTCTCGGTATAGTTATATTATGGCTTTGGTCCTCTGCAACCCCCTTACTCCTTTTTTATATTTTCTTCTCAATTCCACCTGGATTTTCTCCTCTATCCTATTGGTGCACTCCTCCGTTGGGTTGTTGGTTTGACCCATCTTCGTTCACGTTGCCCCTCCTCCCAGCTTCTCCACCTCTCTTTTTCCCTATGATCATAATGTATTTTTTAGGGCACTCATGTCTTGGTGAAGAGGGTCACAGCAAAGAGGTGCCTCCCCGCACTAGAGCTTAAACAAATGTGGAGGGCTCTGTTAGGTGCTAATGGGATTGGACTTCGCAGTATGCTCATGATGAAATAGGGTCAAATGAGAAGGAATCTCATGTCAAGGATATATTCATGTCTAATATAGAAGTGATAGAGAAAGTGGGTTAGTGGATTCCTGACACATGGAATACTCAGACCCGATAGACCAAATATGTGTAAATAATTGATATGTATTAGAAAATGAAGACTAGTAAAGAACTATTTGAATGAAGAGTGGTGCAAGAATAAATATTGCTTTGCATTGACGACCTGTAACAACAAGTTAACAAATTGGACACTAAGGTCTCGATTCTTACAAAAAAACTCCCAACTTGGATTTGAATAACAATGAGGATGAGAAGCAAGCTCCAACATGTGCCCAAGTATGTGGATTCCCCTAAAAATTAAGCATGGTCTTCTTTGTAGCATTTCTATGCTTTAAGAGACATTATACGATAGTGTTGACTAGGAAAAATGTCCTGCCAACAAATAGGGGGGTCTCCTTAGTGTGAAGTCCCAGTTAGACCTTACACTATTTGGGATAAGATCCCCATCCGGTATGTGGGTCCGACTGCCACCAAGTATGCTTTGCTCCTGGATATCAAATCGACTCTCAATTGCCAAGCTAGTATAATGATGTATAAGAACCTAATAGAAAACAATAAGAATATTTTTCCTTGAGAGAAACTAGCTAGCTAACATAATCTTAAAACATACAAGCAAGAAGATACTAGAAACCAACTACAAATTAGTTCATTAATCGACCTAATCCTAATGATGTGATTAATCCGAAATTTATTTTATCTACATTATGGATCACAAAAGCCTTAGATCTAAAATTAGCTCATTGTCAATTTCTAGCATAGCATGTAATAAAGAAAGCAAAGAATCAAAGCAAACATATTAGCCATAGTGATGAATTAGTTCATCAACATAAAACCAACATGAAGTCACACATGTAGACTTAATTGGAGTATCAATTAGCTAGTACAAGCAACAAAGGAATGAATGGGAATCTGTGCCAAGATGAAGAACTTCTAATTGATAATGTTACCAATTCAAATGCATGCTCCCCAAATCCCATCAAAACCCAATAGTGGGATGGGAATAGTTCATATCGTCCACAAGACCAAATCTTAGCCTCACCACAACTCACTCTATTGTACTCCAAGAGCTAAGTGCCTCTAGCTCCTTAAGCACAAAATACCTATCTAATGCTATCCCTAGCTCAAGTGCTAAAGTCCCCTTCAAATGAGGCATGAAGATATATTTATAAAAATGAGGTGACCTTTCACCTATCATGACTTCTCATCTACCTGCATGACTCTTGAACTTTCTCATGACTCTATAGTGTCTAATGAATTTCACATGGTTTTTAACGTTTTATATTTCATGAGTATTACAAAAATATTGTTTACATTATAATAATAGAGAAATAATGAAGCTTTCAAATATGTTGTGACATTGGAGAGATAGATTGTTATTTGAAATTCTGGGCTTGCATGGGTTGCCAAACACGGATTGTGTACTCTGCTCATTTCCTTGTTGTTGCCCCAATTGTTGATCCAAATTACTAAGTATGGCCATATGCAATCCACATATTAGTTGACAGGATAACGCTTTGTTCCTTCTTATACATTCAACCAAGTTCCATCCACTATTTAGGGGATCACACACTCCAATACTAGAAAGCTTTCTCGTTACATAAATATAAGAACCACCTTTTCTGCCACAAGAATACTCTTGGCACTATAGGCTAATGATCAAATACAAATAGTAAATATGCTTGCCCCCGTTTATGGTACCCAAGGTCTGTCTCAAAACCAAAGTATTCAATGACTGGTAAAAAAGCCTAACAATATAAGTTGGCATCCCAGGCTATGCTATATCAGTTGTGACATGATATTTTCTACAAGAAAACATTGTATATATTTCAAAAATACAATCAGAAAGAGTTTGGATCTCTACATAATATGTTGGCCCCATTAAATGTGGGGTTTCCACTAGAAAAACTAAATAAGTAACTTGTCTAGAAATAGGTATTATCTAACCACCACCATGGTGCAAGGGCTCTAGTGTTATTATTGTATCAAAAATTTTGGACTTCACATTGCAAATAGGTTCATCACAAAAAGGTCCCTCTCAAACACCCCATAAAAATCCATGCACATTGGAATCCTGTACAGAATTCAACAAGTTTTTGACAACTTCACTAGGAAGTATGCCATCTAGAAGTATGTTTGGACCCTGCTTATCTGGTCCAAATGCCCATATTGATCAAGCTACAAGAAAACCCCAATCATATCTAGTCTGAACCTAAAAAAAAAACAACTTCTCACATGGCCAATCTATGTTGACCACGCCATTCTCTATATCATCTTCCAAACACTTCTATAGTGGTTTTGTAAGCACAGTAATCTTATTTTATTATTTGGAGTTTTGGAAAAACATTTCATCAACGTTGACTCCACTATTGTTTCACAAAGGAAACTACTAGATCTACCACCTTCACTTTTACTTCTGAATAGAGCTCTCCAAGGTCCTTCATAATAGAGTCCAAATAGATCTCCTTACTCCCTAGAATGGTATATTCCCCTGACTCCTCAACCTTTGTAATTTCCAATGGATAGCTCTTACTAATTTTAAGAAGACCTTCCCCCATCTTTGGAAATTCACTTGGGTTCAAAGGTTCAATTGTTTTTTTGACAACTGATAGTGCAGTAAAGCATAAAGGATAGAAAATAAATACATCTTCATCAAGATACTTGGGACACAAGGTTTTTATCTTCATAATTGAAGCATCTACACCCTCTAATACAACCCAAGATCTAGCAGTTGCTTTGCTTATAGGAATTCAATATGGGATTAGTGGACCCATAGCTTAGTTACTTCCTTAACTGACATGTCCTCCTCATCATCAAGAGAATATCCTTCTCTGAGTACCCATACAATTTGGCCTATTTAGATTGTGCCACTATAGACTCTACCAAATTAATCAAATACATTGCAATCAGATTTTGGATAAAATTTAGATACATTCACCATAAGAGGGCCTTCAATTGCACAATCTTTCATGGCTTGTAAAAGTGGTGTGTCTTGGGGACCTATGTATATATGCTCTATTTTCTTAGTTGTAGCATCCTTGGCAAAGGGAATATGCTGCATTAGCATGTCCATGAAGCCAGATGCAAACCCAAAAATAGAGCTACAAGATAACCTCAACAAGGACTTCACATTAAGTTTATATGCAACATTGCTAAGTGTCATTTGTCTTGATCATCGAGTGAACAAACTACTTGAATGATCACCGTGTCCACCTTATGAGGACTAAACCTTGAAATTACTTGGGAGATCTTAACCTCCAAGACCAGTTATAATGTCACTTAACTGAGTTAGAAAACCTTGCATTAACTTTATCACTGCACTATTGTGAGAATGTTCCATGCATTCCCAAGCTTTGAATCTATGGTTGTTGATGTTTCCCCCTTGCACTACTCATGAAGAAACTCATGCAACCCCATGTTGGGCTTTCTTAACTCGCAAGAATTCATGCCTAGTTTGATTCAAGTTTTCAGATGGCAGTGCTCCAACACGGGTCACATTTTCAAGTCATACTTGTAATGAAAACTAGAAATGTGACTTTCAATTACAAGGATGGATGAGAACAAGCTTAGTTGCATGTTTGGATCTAAGTTTCACTGGGTACTAGAATTGTGATCTGCGACTTAAGGAGATAAAATTGCTTCTCTAGTCACAGATCTAATTTGCAGTAACATCCTAGCCTAAAATGGTGACTTACGACTAAGGGTGCCAATCTAAAATGTTGATCACATATTCAAAATCACAATGGATCCAGTTGGAGGCTAAAATCATGATTGGTCAATGAGATGTATTGATACATAATGGTTTTAACTCACGAATTTGATCATGAAGCATATGTAACTTTACTTAGAAAATAACAAGGTTGGGTCAAAGAAATTTATGCACTCCGGATTGATAAACCATAGGATTCGACTCAGCCAAGATATAACTTAACACAAAATACCCATATGAAATTTAGCCCCATGGTTTAATTTTATAACCTCATACCATTGGGCCTACAAACCATACGATTTCACTTATTGATAAATGCACATAGTCAAACTAAGGAATTTCAGTGAATGTCTGCGATTTGGGTTATTTGTTATAGCAATTGCAAGCAGTCTGAATGAAATTCAAGTGATGGAGAATGAGTAAAACCATGGTAGAAACTCTTGGTAGTGGAATGATAGGCTAGGGTTCAAGGCGAAAAGTGTTTTTTCTAGAAGTTAGGAAGAGTATTGATACTTCCTTGAGGGTGTAGTTCAGTTGAAGAGGTGGAAGATAAATATTTGATGACCAAACGTATATGCAATATGAAGACAAGCACATTAGAGGTTTATAGGAATGAAAGTCTTATGAGAAACGAATCAATTTGGTAGCCAGTGAATATGAAAAAAGGTAATGATGCCATGTGAGGGAGGTCACAATGAGGAAGTGTGCACTGTGTTTATCGCATGTGCCATAAACAACCAAGTCGCCGGTTCAAGAAAGTGCATTTTTTGGAGCGAGTCACAATTTTTTTAGCAAGTCTCAATGCACGTTATAAATTTGACTTGTGAGCATAATAACATTTCTATAGTGGCAAAATTGATATGTAGTATCGTTATGCATTGCATGTGCATGCCAATTAAGGGAGGTTAATTTAGAGGGGTCCTAGTGGTAAAAAAATCTATTTCTATATCATATCCAAAAACATTGGCTTCATCCCACAAACTTGAATCCCTTGTCATGATGGAAGCAAGATCAAAGAAGAAACCATTAATATGCATTTAAATAACCCAATACTTAAGGGTCATCATATCTTGGGTACCTAAAGTAATCCACTATAAGATTGCAATTGAATGTGTTGCCACAACTGGAATAATTATAGAACTCATCTCTAGGTGCAAGCACGTAATAGACACCATTTCCTCAATGCCACACTTGTGTGCTTCTCTAATAAGCATTTTAATTTCATGAATTGCATCTCATCCATAATTATTAACACCTACAAAAATTCATCTTGAAATCACCCATAACAATATTATATTAGTATTCCAATTCATCAAACCTCTAACAAGGGATAAGCTTAATAGCATTGACTCCAAATTCCTTCAAGTGTTCAAGTTTCCCAACCATGCTAAGATATGTCCCTTGATAATTAACTTTGCTTGAATTATGGTTGGTAAAACCATGATGTAATTAAAAAGGTCTCTCTGAGGAAGTTTTAGAGGTAGATCTCCTTCCCAATCAAACCCATAATTTGAAATAGGGACCATGCGAACCATTTGAGGCCAACAATTCCCTCCAAACCCTAGAACATCATATTGTCCTCTACTTATGACTACCTTAGCATAAGGATCCAACAAAATGCATGAAGGATTATAACATAGTCTTCTTCGAGATAATATTTTCCATCAACTTTATAACCATACAACAAATATTCAAATGTTCCAGGAAGGAATGCATGCCATACATATCTTGTGTTGTTCAATAGTGGATCAAGAGGAAAAAAAATTTGTTACCACACCCTAATAGAAACCACCTCCCATTAAGAGTCGCTTCTGGTGGTAATAAGCCTTATGATCTAGTCACAGTCTGATCCAAACCCTGGGCATACAAAAGGCACACACAATTATATCTTCGACACCTTCTTAGAAAATTAATTCCTTTAACATACATAAACACAAATGGAGAGGCAATGTTGAAACATCATTTGATTAATGAAAAAATGAAAATTGTCGTAAACCCTAATGTTAAGGATGACGTGGGACATGAAATAATAGGCCTCATGGAAATATGAGCACTTGTGCACTTGTAGCCTCGATGATAGCTAATTTATAAAGAGTCTTGACCAGTTCAAGCCACAAGGGTACTTGTTAAGACCTTGAAAATCACAGGGGGGGCTGAAATTTAGATAAGCAAGTTAAAAGTTTTGGGTGTTTTTGTAGCGGATACAATAGATAGCTTGTCTCATTGTTAGCTTCTATTATTCTTTGAGATAGTTGTACAGTTTGTTATCTAGAATATTATTAGAAAAAATTTGGAATAGTTTTTTTAACTGATGATTTATTATTATTTTACTGATCTAGTTTCTCTAACAACAAACCATTTATCATAGATATTTTGTAACACCCCACCCCAAATTTACCCACTTTTACAAGCTCACCCAGGTAAACATGAGCTAAGAATTAATATACATGACCCAACATCCAAGTTCCAGCTATGGAAGTGGGGTCCACATATCTGAACTTACTGCATCTTCTAGGGACACATGATCACCCAAACATCAGGCAAGTCTCACTGGTTACGTTTCCATGAGTTGGAACCATATTTTTCACCAACTTTACCTCCTAGTCCCACACATGCATGCATGTGCATGTGGCCAGAAGGATTCAACTGCACGCACAACTGACCCTCCATGCAGCTACGAACAAAATTTCAAGGATCTGAGAGTGTGGCCAGAATCCCTATTCCAGATTTTCAGGGCTAAACTCTAGGAAAAATACCCATAACTCGATCATCCAACTATATTAGCCTCCAGAATCAATTTCTAGGCTATAATCATGCTCAAACTGACAAAACACAAAATAGTCATTATGCAAACACTTTGTGAACAAATTGCATGTAGCTCATGAATGCCTATCTATTCACTGATTCATCAAATCATCTGAGGAACATCAATAAGGCTCACTACCCTCTCCTACTATTTGTATAAGCACATTTTAGCTCATGCATTCAATTATAGAACCAAAAGCCCGTCAAACCACGGAATATAACCATAACAAGATAACATCACATAATGATAAATATACCATGCTTATAACCATCATTTAACCAAAAAGAAAACATGACGAACCAGTCATATATTCGCATACTAAACCAAAGCTTGTGCTCATTGATATCATTAAATATTAACACATATTACCATATGCAAATTCCAACCAAGTCAGGGACTCCCACGTACCACCCGGCCATAGATTGGGACTTAACCAAATCTTTATTTCATTCCAATAACCCTCGTGCCATACTCCAAGCATGAATGTGCGATCACATGCGATAAGCCAAAATAGAACCAATCAGGGCTTCCAAAAGCTGAACCACCTCAACCCTCAACCACAGTGATTTCACATAAACCAATCTAGAAATCACCAAAACCAAAAAAGCTTGGATACCTCAAACTTTCTTCACCATAACTAGAGGAATTTTTCTGTCTCCACACACTTTTCAAGAGTTCTGGGAGAAATTCCATCTCCACCCTCGATCCTTGGGAATTTTCTTAAGACCACCTCAACTAGGATCCAAAATCTACCAGCCATCCAAAGCTTGACCAAAACGAGGAACCCACTACATCATGTATATCTAGGAAATGGAAAGGCAAGGTTGAAACCACTATCAATCTAGGAAAATCCCATGCCAATGACAACAAACATAAAAAATAAACCAATGCATATGCCATGCATCAAATCCCTGCATGCTAAAACACACGTGAACACTATTACCTACAAATCCACATCTATTTTCAACCCTTACTTGTTTTTTTCAAAACTTCCTCTTGCACTCCTTTTCTTTTCTTACTTTTCATATGCTTGCTTGCTTGTTCTATCTCTTGGAGTTTGATTTCTTCCTTAGCACCACTAAATTTTTCCAAGTTTAAAATCGATCAAAAGCCGATCAAAAGTTGTCAATTATTTCTCAGATACTTTTTTATCATTGATGTCTAGTGTCTCTTCATTTTCCTTTCCTCTTTTATTTATTTTTTCTTTATTTTCTCTCTAATTTTCCTTGCATACATATTATTGTCTCTTCATCTTCCTTTTCTCCTATTTTCCTTTATTCCTTGAATTAATTGCCATATATTGAATTTTCCCTTTGCCAATTTCCATAGCCATTAATTAACCACAAGTGACCCCAAATGTGGTGTTTTTCCCCTCATTTAGCTTGGAATACGTGTCCCATGACTTTGGTTTATTTTTTCCTTTTTACATGGAAATATAACCCAAGGTTGTTACAAACCCCTCCCCCTTGGGGGAACACCGTCCTCGGTGTTGTATGAAACTTATGACCAACAAAACATACTACTTATGGAGCTTTCTAAACCCAACTCAATGTAGTATTTACAATGACAAACACATATATACTTATGCACATTTTCTTCAACCAACAAATAAACATATTGTTTATGGAGTTTTATAAACACAACTCAATACAATATTTACAATAATATACACATATATACATATACACATTTTCTTCAACCAACAAATAAAAATATATGACTCTTGCATAAACAACAAGGGAATCCAAAGGCTCACACCTCCACCCTCAAAATTAGTACTAGGATTCACCTTCTTCCTAGGAAGTCTAGAATCCACTGCTAAGATCAAAATCTGCCTTCAGTGTCCAACACTAAAATCCTTGCACCACTTGTTCTCTCAGTGATCATTTATTGGCTCTTTGTTTCCGGGAACACTCCTAATGTGCTTCTAATCCCAACCAGCAATGTTATTGACCAAAAAAAATTTATTTCCCGACCTTCCCTTCTCTACTTCCTAGTCCCTCGAGAAATTCGGTCACCCCCTTCCATGTAGTCACTCACCTTCCAAGTTCCCTGGAATTCCCTTCTCTGCTTCCCATTCCCTTGGGTAATCTATCCTTTGGCAAGGTTTCCTTGCATTGGAAGGTCTAAAACCAAGGCATACCCCTGCCTCAAAACTGTCATACCAATCATATCATGCTTATGGAAATCAATGGAAATTATTGGGTACCAATGTCCCACAATGGCCCTGCTCTCGAAGTGTTTTACCAGTAGAATGTTGCATGTTCCAATTCTTTATGCTATTGCTACTAACACTCTTCTAGTTGGTTCCAACCACCCAATCGGGCATTTCCATGCTTTCTTGCACCAAGCACATAATTTCCATTATACTAAAAAAAAATTTCAATAAATTCAAATCAAACCTCATTAGTAACTCATAAATGAGGTGAAATCTGCAACTTTTTTCACTTCCTATCACAACAATTTAATCAAATTTTACCTTTGATCAAATCATCATGTCTAAAATATCACATCTGGTTAGCTCAAAACTCAACCATCATAAATCATCATAATAGATTATGTTCATACTTTTTAAATTAAAAACCGAAATGAAATATCGATACTTATCTTTCAAATGGTTCATTTATTTTTTCTTTGTTCCTTTTCCTTTCTGTACATACCCTGAATCAGTTTCCAAACCTATAAATCACCCAGTGCCTTCTCTTCTCTTCCATAGAAACAAGGGAATATGGAGACTATACCGCATCCTCCCTCAATATCAGCAACAAGGGAATCCTGAGACTATACCATCTCTACCCTCAGTATCAGAAACAAGGGTATCTAGATATTATACGTCCTCTACCCTTAATATCAGCAACTCAATATTTGTCTCTTCCCAAGTTGTCCAAGGCTCCAGGGACTATTATCTCAACCCACAACCTCTAGGGAAACCAAGTTGTTATAGGGCTCCAACCCACAACCTCCAGGGAACCCAAGTTGTTACAGGGTTCTATATATCTTGTCCCAACCCACAAGCTCCAGGGATCTTGAGAGCCAATCCCTTCACAACATGTACACATACACATAGTGTACACCACAACACATACACATGTCAAAATATAATGACTACACAATACACATGACAATAAAACATGTACACTGCCACAATACTACATATACGGAGTCTACACCGCCTCTACCAAGAATTCTTTCCTCTAGAGGCTTTCCCACACCTTACTGCATGCACCCACAACCCAAATCCAGGATTTGTGGTGCTTTCCACTATCTATGCTTGTCTCAACATGCCATAGATCATATTACTATCATTTCATTAATGTATCCTTCAACATTGTCTTCCATAACATAAACATAGGCATAGTTATAAGCACATAATATCGAAAATCATATCCACATGATACTAATCTCATAGACCTTTCAAGTCTACTTGCCTACTTGATTCCTCATAAAACCAAGAATCTTTTCATGCCATTCCTTACATAAATCAATCATTTTTCCACTAGAATGATCCCTGAAGACCCTATTAGACAATGGCACACACACACACACACACACACACACACGTATATATATATATATATATATATAAGGATATATGGATAAAGGAAGTTCTCTTAACCTTAACATTATGTACACTAGTAATTGTGTGTGTGTGTGTGTGTGTGATCACAACACAATTACCATTGTACATAAGGTAAACATTAATATAACTTCATTTATCTGTGCAAAGCATGCACACCATTGAGAATGATAGTTACCAACATAGCCAAAGCATCTGATACCTCAAATCTATTTACTTTACCTTTTATGTTACCTTCCTCATGATTGTATTTCCACTATCCATTTACCCCAATGGACCCAACCAACCCAACTGAATGCCATGTTCTTGCCTTCAGTTGCCCTTTATCCATGCATCGGGCTTCATCTAGGTCTTGCATTAACTGTTGGTTTTCACTCAACTCTCCCCGGGCTCCATTATCTTTCCTCTTCCCCCCAATCAATTCTCAATACCATCAAAACATAAAAGGAAATTACAAGAAGACAAAATGAAAAACATAGAAATCTAGACAACAATAGAACATTACAAACAAAGTGGCGTGGTCATGCACCAGTCATAGTCAACACCAAAAATCAAGCACAAAAAAATCACAAAACACCAAAGGAAAAAAACTTTCAACAAACACCATGACTCAACCCCCATGGTTTCTCAGTGCTTCAAGGGTTCCTGAATAAAAATTATCCCGACACTTCTTAAATATCTACGAAAATATCTTTTACCATGCAATTTCGTGCATCATATTTCCATAAACACACAATTTTCAATGCATTAATAATTATAGCAATATACCAGTTACCTTACCCCGTTGTACCAGGCATGTTGCCCTACAATTGAACCCATGCACTTATCATCTCTCAAGGGATTACAAGTACTTTTACGAATTCAGTTATAACTGGAAACCAGCTATTATGTCTGCATCTGATCAACCATCTTCCATGAAGCTTCCTCAACCCCAAAGTGATTCTATGCACTTTAACTTTCTCTATTTATCAATATCAAAGCATGAGTTATTCCGTTACAAGATGCATTAAGGCTCTATCTAGAAATCTCCCTTTGGTTCTACCTTCCATCTCAATAATCGATGCTTGATGATTTTCCTTCCTGTTATCAATTACTGCATAGATCTCGAGAATGCTCTGACCTACATCCTCAAATGTTTTCACCTCTTGAGCACTGTAGATCTTAGGCTTGTCACACTTCTGTTTCACCACTTTGATACAAATGGAAATCCTTCCCGTAATGATCTCCACCACAAGTTCAACACCACAATGATTCTATTTCATTTCCTTTATTTTTTTGCTCCACATACTAATACCCCTCTCATCTCTCAGTTGCATTGAACCTCTTATGAGGTGCCACATTTTCCTTGTCATCTGCATCCTAAGATCTTCCTTGTTTCTTGAGCCATTTTCCTTTATTATTTTCATTACCCTTTCCGTTCACGCTTGAATGCTCATTACCCTTCAGATTTATGATGTCTTCCTCTAATGACCAAGGCTCATCGAACTCAATTTGGTGTTTGAATGCTACTAGAAACCCACTAATTTACCTTTGTATATTTGCTTTCTCATCCCTGAGATATGTCACATATCTCAACAGTTCCAGAAATATGGTTGTATACTCTTCACCTATCATGGAATCCATCATGAACTCATAAAACTCCTTGGCATTTTTATCATAATATCTCTCAGATAGGTACTTCTTCCTAAAGAGTCTTTAAAACTATTCCCAAGTCACCTCCTCTTCTCTGATACCTCTGACATGCTTAAAATATTCCCACCAGATATCTAATTTTCCTTTAAGAATTAAGGTAGCTATCTGGATTTCATATTTTTAGAGTAATCATACAATCTAAAAAATATCCTCATCCCAGGCAGCCATGCTTTTGCATCTTTTGACTTAGTAAACTCACGATCAAAATGTAGGACGCTTAACTTTCTTGAACTCCTCTGGAAAGTACCCCCTCTCACTCCTATAAGGATGTTGGTGGTGATGGCGATGATGTCTCTTAGAACCGAAGCTAGAATAAAATCCATGAGTACTATCCCTCCTCTCAGATGTTTCCAACGGTCTGCCACTATTCACTGTATCATCCCCATCCATGTTGTATGTCTTCTAAGACCTACTTCCATCCACACCATTAGTCTTTTCTATCATGTACAGAGAGTCATATGAAATGCACTCAACTATTCTACTCTTCATCCCTAGTCTTCTATTGTCTTGCAAACACGACATGTTAGATAAACCAAATAGAAGACATAATAAAAATCATACCTCAATATATCTTAGGGGAGGCTATTACATCTTCAAAAGTTATTCTAGATTAGCATGACACATAGTAATATCAAGAAATTAATTGGCGTGAAAGCAACTGTAATGGAAATAATCAACATGCATATGACCATAATGCATATAACAACAAATTAACTATCATGCATGAAAATTGATGCACTTGCATATGACCGGACTAATTAGCTAGCATCTACCATGCATGACCACAATAGCAATAAAATGAATAGCATACATTTGACAAAAAAGCATATAACATCAATTAACCATCATGCATGCATGCCAAACACATAAATCTTCATGACAATTTGCTTTTACCCTGAGGTCTAGTGTTGCAACCTTTCTTTGATACCACTCTGTAACACCACACCCACATTTAACCGCTTTTACAAGCTCACCCGGGTAACCATGAGCTGAGATTTACTCTACATGAGTCGGCATCCAAGTTCCATTTATGGAAGTGGGGTTAAAAAATCCAAACTTACTACATCTTTCAGTGATACATGATCACCCAAACATAAGGTAAATCTCACTGGTGACCTTTCACTGAGCTAGAACCATATTTTTCACCCACTTTACATCCCATTCGCATGCATGCAGGCCTATGAAACAACCAGAAGGCTCCAACCACACACACAAATCACCCTCCATGCAATTTCTACCGAAATTTCCAAGATCTAACAGTGTGGCTAGAAGCCATGTTCCATATTTTCAGGGCTATCCTCTAGGCAAACTACCTAAAACTGCCCAGAACTCTATCATCCAACTACATGAGCCTCCAAAATCAATTTATAGACTCTAAGCATGCTCAAAATGATAAAACACGTAATAATCATTTGTGAAAACACTTTTTGAACAAAGTACATGTATCTCTTGAATGTCTATCTTCTTACTGATTCATTAAATCATCTAAGAAACATTAAGAAGGCTCACTGCCCTCTCCTATTAGTTTTACAAGCACATGATAGCTCATGCATTCAAATATATAACCAAGATCTTGTCAAACCATGGAATATAACCATAAAAAAAGAACATCACATAATGATAAATATACCATGCTTATAACCAACATTTAACCAGAAATAAACCATGAAGAACCAGACATATAATCACATACTAAACCAGATCTTGTGCTCATTGATCTCATTAAATATTAACATATATTACTATTATATATAATCTACGACTGCAAAAAAAAGTATCTTCCCTAGACTGGGGGGGCTAGCCTAGAACAACAGAAAGACAAAGAAGTTATTGTTTCCCTTAAAGTAAATAGATAATGGGATGAAGACTACCTATGATCCATCGTCTGCTTCAATCCTTTCTTGGATTGAATGCTCCAATCCTAGCTCCCATCGCTATAATTAGAACCTGCATAATCAAACAACACAAGTCAATGATCTATGATATCTATGTAGCATCATCTAAATACTTTATTCAATGGATCAACATGGCATTGAAATACATGAAATCATAATATCATATAAAGGAAAACAAAGAAATCTTTGCATCAATAGATATGGAAGGAGTTACAATAAAAAATAGGAGTTGACCTTGTCGAAGAGCTCCTCCAAGTTGACATGTTCCTTCTTTGCCATAAAGTGCACCTCTAATCACCCTAATGCATGTAATGATAACTCTTCATAACAGAAGCATGAAGGTAGAATTCTGTCTCCAAAATCCAACCCATAGCTTGTGGATGGCCACAAATATATAGAATAAGAGGGTAAGTTGGGAGTTATTATCCATTTACCAATATAGGCTTTAAGATGCACTCTTGATGAGAGGATGGGACAAAGGATAAGGGATGGAACCTCCAAGGAGAGATATGATTGTTGAGCACGTAAATCCCCTCTGCGGACAGAATCAATCCCTCTAGCCCTAGGGTGGGTCTAGCGATAAGGGAACAAGTTGGACTTTCGGACTCCTAGCTTATAAATGAAAACGAGTTGGGATAGATAACCTACCTAGGTCCAACGCTCTTGTTGTCGTTTCAACAACGATCCGCTGATCTTTGTCTTCACACGTCGCGGTCCTTTAGTGATAATGTTTGTGTACCTGCACAAGGATCAAGTGAACAATGACAGCATACAACAACATACTTTCATTCACAACTATTCGATTGGTCAAGGAGAATCAAACATTTTTCATATGATCAAACACAAAATTGAAACCAAAAAGCCAATCATGTATTAATGATAGAGAAAAGAAGTTTACAACCTTAATGGCTTGAGGTTGCAGCCTCCTTCGACAAGTTCAGTCAAGCACGTCTCAAGCATTCGTCGGGAATCATACTTGGTGAGGAAATGGGCCTAAAATCTCTCTCGACAATGGATTCCTCTCTACCTTATTCTTCACACCAGCTATAGTAAGGACTGTTCAGCTAGCTGAAACCATGTGTGAAAAAAATTTTTATAGGAGAGGGGGAGGTGGTTTTGGATCCCTCAAAAGGTGGAAGAGAGGTCTTATCCCTTTGGGCAGTTGCACAAATGTAGGAAACAAGAAGCCAAAGGGAGGATTTAGACGTTATTTAGTCGAACAGACCACGATGACTCCGCTCACGAAGTATTTAGGAATGGAAAATTCGCTTCTATCTTAAAAAACATTCCAAAAAAAGCTCGGCGTGGGTGAGACACCGAGACAAAGTGCCAATGGGCACAGGGTCCAGTCTTAATTTCCCTATGGGTGCGAGGCCATAACTGCCTACCAGCACCGACCCAGAAACACATGTTTTTTAGAGTCTTCTTGAGGAGTGATCAATAGAGGAAATGTTCTTGACATGCCAAGGGATGCAATGACACTTTTTGCAAGGTATGACAATACATAGAATTCATTGAAATGGTCCTCCAATACTCATGATGGGGATTGCAGGGACGGTGACAAAATACTGTGTAACATATTCTCCCTAAAGCATGGGCTCCGAGAGAGAGGGAGGGGTGAAATGCTTTACAAGAACATGCCCAAACCAAAAACCATCGTCGGAAGACTAGTAAGAACAAGTACAACTGATATCTCTGATACATGAATATGTGGCATGGGTGCAGCCATCCATAATAGAGTATATATATATATATAAGATCCAAGGTATGGACACTACCATCTAGTAAGAAGGATCAATAAATAGACTCAGGTATGGTCGCAGCCATCCAATCTAAAGAGTCATGCATATAGTCATGATAAACCAAATCGTCTCACAGCCTGGATTTTATCATACAAAACCCAGGGTCTTGCACTCCATCTCGACCCGAACAAGTACAAATTAGAGCATGCGAATGAGTGAGTTGAACTTGTCGAACATGCGAGAAAGTTGCCTGATTACCAGCCAATGATGAAAGTTGTTAACAGGCACGAGAGAAACCACCAATAATGAAAATGGCTCTCAAGGTACGACTAGTACAATCCGCGAAATGTGAACAGTGAGCTGGAGTCAAACACCCACGAAAACACTCGATCGAAGGCCAATGATGAGGACCTGTCGTTGAATGTGAAGAAATTTCCATTGAGGCATGCAAGCTCCAAGGTACCGGAAGGGAGTCTCTATATCAGTTTCCTGGATAATGAGCTGAAGTCGACAGGAAGTGACCTAGTCAAAAGAGGGCCATAATGTTTCCCACATCATCAACACGAGACAGAGGAATAAGATGATAGTAAATCAGGACCAACAGAGGATCAGAGGTTTGAAAACTGCAGAAGGAGACTTCTCTTGAACATATTGGCAACACGACTCCGGAATTTGACAGTATTTGACATCAGAGGATCTGAGGTCATGGTGACGTGGAAAAGAGCAGATGAGAGGTCAAAACAGATAACCCAAACTCATGGAGGAAAAAATGAAGAAATGGGATGTCGCCAACACGACATGAATAGCAGACAAGTGTCATGTTCAAGAGCGACATACTGCCGACATGACTGAGAACTGGTTCCATTTTCCCCCACCATTGCTGGCGAGTACCCTAATTATTTTTGGAAATAAGCTTGAAGGGGATAGCATATGCTTGTCATATAATTTTTTCCTTCAAACAAATCCATCCTAATACATTTTACGATCCCTAGGAAGGAGGAACTCGGCTACGTCATGGTGACAATTTCCGATGTCATGTAAGTTTTAACGAGTCTAACAAAGGAAGAACTCAGCATCTTTTCATGTTTAGAGAGTTTGAAAAGAAGCAGAAAAGAAAACTCCATCAAGTCCCTTTTCGTAGATAGTCTCACAAATCCAAAAAGGTAGAAAACCATATATGAGAGAACCTCTTAGTCGCGATAGACTAAGGTATTCCTTTTTTGTAAATAATCTATCCCAGCCCAAAAAAGGGGTAAACATATACTAGGTAGATGTCACTTCATAACCTTTAATGAGTTCAAAACGACAAGATTCTCAGAAATCTTTTCAATTTTCGAGAGTCAGAAAATAGATGAAAGATGACTCCAGGGGGTGACTTTTTCGTGTTTTTACCGAGTCCGAAAAAGTAATAAAATACAACTCTTCACTTCATCATCATCGCGTTGAGGACATGTTGCTGCACAAGAAATGCACGTAAAACCCATTTTTCAAGACAAAATATCAAAATAGTCAAAAAATATGCCCAAAATCCTAATTAGGGTTCTGAAAAGTTTATAAAATGCCAAAAATAGTAAAAATAAATCACTTTTCACTTTTACCTCTTGTGAGCATTTTTACCCTTTTTCGCTGTGATTTTGTGGAGCTGTTAGCGAATAATCTAGGAGGCCAATCGCGAATCGTTCTACTTCAGGTAAGAGATCGTATCCTTGCCTGCATTTTGAATTATTTTTCATTACCTGCATTTCAATTTTTCATATTTGTGGGGGATTTTTGTTCAATTTAGGGCGCGGCGGTCGGCGCGGGTTCTGGGTACGGACTCGCGCCAACCCGCCTTGAATTCAAACGGGGGCGCACCAACTGCGGCTGCGAATTTTGCATAAAAATTCTACTAATTAGCCCATTTTAAACCTTTCAATAGCTAATAATTTGACTAATGATGGCCCCACTGATGATGTTGTAGGTGTGAAAAAGCAAAATGGTGATTGAATGGAAGGAAAGAGAACACAGAGATGAAGATGGGGAAGCCATGGGCAATGTAAGATGCATGGATGTTCTCAGGGACTGCGGGCTTCTAAAATTATTCATGGTGCCATGTCTCTGAGCTCAACAGGATTTATTACAGTACCTGATCATTGTACGGGATATTAATTGGGAAAGATTCATAAATCACGATCAGGAGCTAGAGATTGAGGTCTCTGATGTATACTTCATAACTGGATTATCACGGAGGGGGCAGTACCAATCTTGACCGGTACCCGGCCCACAATGGAAAACATGAGCATGGTCATAGACAGGGTGTGCCGAGGGGCAAGGAAATGATCAAAGAGCGGGAAAGTGGATATTCAAACCATTCCCGATTTGGCACTAAAATTAGTGATGCACACCATCACGCGAGTTTTTGGATCTCAAGCTCCGCATGAAGCCACAAAAACACAGTTACTACTTGTTGTAGATTGTATTGCACCAACTCTTTACAACTGGGCAGAGGCGATAAAAATCAATATGAAAAGCTAATTGACAAAATGCAAGAACGGAAAGCTGAAACAGTTCGGCTATGGGTCCATATTGGTACTGTTCATCGTGGAATGGTTACCAATATTTCAACATCAAGAAGTGATAGTTCTGACACCACCAGCCCAAGAGCCACGGATGGTCCATTGAGCAGCTTTGATGCCTAGATCAAGAGGTGGTCAACAGATGTCCTGGAGATCGTAATTCTTTGACTAGCTTCGTCGACAACTTATTTTCATGGAGGATTGGCCCTATTCTGGAATGGACTTTATGGGTGATGCTGATCTCCCACTCCCAGCAGGAGAGGATTGGAATGAAGCATTGGGTAAGACTCATTTTTTTATTTTAATGAGTATTATGATTTTTTGATTATATATGTTCTGATGTTAATCCATGTATTTTCAGATGTTGGCCCAGAAAGACCTGCAGGAATGTCTCCAATAGCATGGAGGATTCCTCGTGATTTTGATGTGGCCCCTCATGGTGAGGGAAGTGAGGAGGAGGAAATCATACACAACCTGGAAGGACTCACTAGTAGAATCCTAGACTATGCGAGATTTGATGATGTTACTTGCGCATACCAGAGGCACAATGCGGGGGTGTCTAACCGTGTTCACCGCTTATTGAGGCGGCTCGTGTGTGCAGTGACATGCTACCATGAGCATCATGCTGACTAGACACCTAGGATTTTATTTCCGCATATTTTTTTAGAGACATGATGTCTCAGGATGTAACCAAAACATACATATTTTTTGAACTTATGATGCACGTGGATGAAAACACTCGATATATATATTTGCGTGTGTCTGTGTGTGCCTATTTTCCTGTATGAACCTTATTATGTGATGAGGATGTTTTACAAGTTACGCAAATGCCTGTCTAATACAATATTAGCTACTGTATTAGTTAATGCATTCATTCGTCTAGGAATATGCTGATATGTGATGTAATAAAAAAAATTTCCAATAAACGAACACGCAAGTACAACCTTAAGATTTGAGGATTTATAACAGAATAATGCCCATTAAGCTGAAGAAAAACATGTTAAGAGTCTAGGTTAACAATTAATGCACAAATGTCGAGAGTAATGGCCTCAGTTAAAAGTTCAATGAAGACACTATATTCAGCGACATTGTTCATGGTTCATCCTAGACAAATACCTTGAAGGTCTATCAACTCACCATTAGGATTATAAATCACCCAGGCTGCATAAGACAGGTTCCGGGAACTACGGGAGGCACCATCCGCGAAACCAACATAAGGAGTGACAGACATCTATACAATAAGAAACAACATAATAAGCAGGAAAAAATGCTCGCAAATCACACCAAGCCAAAAAATGTACAAAAATGAAGAAACACCTATGTACAAAAGAACCTGCACGAGAAACTCATGCATAGTATTTTTTGGGATTCAACCCATTTCTGGGTTGATCCAAAGGATAGCCTTCATAATCAATTAGCTCATAAGCCTCATTCTGCAAAATGCGCTTAACGATGTAGGGCTCATGCCACATGGTTGGAATTTTCCTGCCCCCAGCTTATCATGAGCTTGGTCATACAAGAGGACGAGGTCTCCTTCTACGAAGGAAAGAGGGGAAACCGACTAGTCAAAATGAGCTTTGACCCGCTTTTTTGTGCTTCTATGAAAAGAGCAGCAAAGTGGAGAGTTTCATCAAGCCTCTCTAAATATAGAAGATGCTCTTCTTCTGGCGAAGTATTAGGCAGAAATTCAACTGCTATCTTGAGAGAAGGGATTTTGCATTCAATTAGAAGGGTAGCTTCTAGACCATAGACAAGCTGGAATGGAGTGAATCTGGTCGCATCCTTCACCGAGGTTTAGTAAGCCTAGAGAGATGAAAACAACATGAGATTCCAATCCGACTTATGCATCCCAATCGTACGTTGAAGCATAGTGACTAAAAACTTGTTCACGCTTCAACCTGGCCAATGGCCTGAAGGTAGTACGGCATTGAGCTGTCGTGATGCAAACCCAACTTGGAAGTCAAATCAGCCATCATATAATGACAAAAATGAGAACCATGATCGGTAACAATGTCTTGAGGGACACCAAACCTGGTAATAACATGATTGAATGGGAATTGTGTGGTTGTCTTACCATCAGTTGTAAGTGTAGGCATTGCTTCGACCCATTTTATGAAGTAGTTAACGGCAACGATAATATAAGCATGCCCCTCGGCCAAGTGAATCGATGCCCCACTTCGCAAAGGGACTGACGATAATGACAGGATGGAGGTGTGCAGGTGGCGCGCGCATCTTGCGCTGGTAAATCTAGAAATCGTGACACTTGCAGACAGCAACAATGCAGTCTTTAAAGATGGTAGGCCAGAAATATCCAGCACAAAGAATATTTTGTGTAGTATCATATCCAGACATGTGACTTCCACATGCGCCAAAGTGGCAATCATTGAGGACTTTTTCAGTCTCCTTGAAGTTCAAACATCGACGGAGAATAGAATCAACTCCGATGCGGTAGAGGGTATCTCCAACTATGCAATACAGTTGCGAATGATGGTGGATGCGTCGACGAGCATATTTCGTCAACTCATATCAGAAGGTAGAAGTCTGAATATATACGATGATATCACCATACCAAGGATCAAGGGTGCTAATGAGAAAAAGGGTGTCATCTGGAATGTGTTCCTCAGAACCAGATGGAGCAGAATCAAAAGGGAGCAAGCAAATCAAATCGGCAAAAACCAATGAATTCTTCGATTTGGCGGTGGTAAACTCCAAATCGAACTCTTAGAGGATAACAATCCACTTTGAGTATTTTTCGACTAGCAATTAATGAGTCAATATGTAGATCATGGAGTTGCAATCAGAAATAACGGTTACTGTGCGCAACATAATATAATGGAGAAAAATGTTGGACAGCTTGAATAGCAACCAACACCAATTTATCGACATGTGCGTAACGTGTTTCGATATCGAGAAGATTGCGGCTCAATTAATAAATGACATGCTCGTTGCCATCATTGTCGTCTTGCACTAGAACCATGGCAATAGTGTTAAACGCGACATCCAAATAAAGAGAGTAGTCGCGATGATAATTGGGAGGACGCAACAGAGGAGCATTGATAAGCAATGTCTTCAGTGCATCGAATGATTTTTGGGCGATCTCATCCCAGAGGAATGGGATGCCTTGCTTAAGTAATCGTGTGAAGCCTTTAGCCACTTCAGCATAGTTCGATATAAAACAGCATAGGAAATTAGATTTCCTTTGCAGACTCTGTAGCTGATGTAAAGAGGAAGGAGAGGGGAGATTGACAATAGCTTCGACTTTAAGGCAATTGCGACGAATTCCGTCTTGAGAGACGATAAACCCTAAGAGTCTATTGGAATCAATGCAGAAGACACACTTATGCGGATTCAGCCGAATGTTATAGCGTCTACAGCGAAGAAATGTTTGATGGAGATGATCTGGGTGGTCTTTATGCTTAGCAGAATGAGCCGGAAGGTCATCTAGGTAAGGTTGAACAATGCGCTTGATATCATGGAAAGCATATGACATTGATCTTTGAAATGTAGCCCCATCATTCTTAAGACCAAAAGGGATCTTCTTATAGGTGAAGGTACCCCAAGGACAGATAAAGGTGGTCTTGTGTTGATCGGCCGAAAGAATATTGATCTAGTTGTACCTAGAAACCCATCCATAAGGGAAAATATCTCACTCCCAGCACATTCATCAATGATCTTGTTAATAAAATGAGTGGGATAGTTATCCTTAAGGCAAGTGCGGTTGATATCCTGGAAATCTACATAGATACGAATAGTACCCTGCTTTTTATCCACAAGAACAATATTAGAAACCCATTTTGTCAAGGGAATCGTGTAAATGAAGCTAGCGTTAAGAATTTTTTAAACTTCTCCTTTAATGGTGGATGCCTTTCTAGGGTGCATGGGACGAAGACATTGGCGAATAGGCTTCGCACTAAGATAGGTAGGAATCTCATGCACAACTATACTCGAATCGATGTCAGGCATTTCTTTGTAGGACCAAGTGAAAATATTGTAAAACTCGCGAAAGAGACTAGTGTAGACCTCGATCTCATGACGAGAACAGGTCACCCCAATGTGGATGTTCTCGACAAACCCCAGTTTGATGGAGATGTCGATAGGCATC
This sequence comes from Pinus albicaulis, assembly GCA_034641835.2. Taxonomy (NCBI): domain Eukaryota; kingdom Viridiplantae; phylum Streptophyta; class Pinopsida; order Pinales; family Pinaceae; genus Pinus; species Pinus albicaulis. Next base: position 1,205,662,638 of record CM076582.1, on the reverse strand, counting down.
ATTTGCGTAATTTTTCTTGTTGAGCATGTAAATCCCCTCTGCGAACAGAGGCGATCCCTCTAGCCATAGGGTGGTTCTAGCAACAAGGGAACAAGCTAGACTTTCAGACTCCTGGCTTATAAATAAAAACGATTTCTTGGACCTCATGCTTTAGGGGGCATCTGTTACACAGTATTTTGTCACCATCCCTGCAATCCCCATCCCAAATATTGGAGGACCATTTCAGTGACTTCTGTGTATTTTCATACCTTGCAAAAATTTTCATTCAATCCCTTGGCATGTCAAGAACATTTCCTCTGTTGATCACTCCTCAAGAAGACTCTCAAAAACATGTGTTTATGGGTCAGCGCTGGTAGGCAGTTATGGCCTCGCGCCCATAGGGAAATTAACACTGGACCCCGCGCCCATTGGCACTCTGTCTCAGTGTCTCACCCGCGCCGAGCTATTTTTGGAATACTTTTTAAAATAGAAGCGAAAATTCCATTCCTAACTACTTTGTGAGTGGATTTATCATGGTTTGTTCGACTGGATAACGTGGAAATCCTCCCTTTGGCTTCTTGTTTTGTACATTTGTGCAACTCCCCAAAGGGATAAGACCTCTCCAGTGGAGTCGCCAACTTGTTGAGCAGGTAAATCCCCTCTGCGGACAAAGGCGATCCCTCTAGCCCTAGGGTGGTTCTAGCAATAAGGGAACAAGCTGGACTTTCGGACTCGTAGCTTATAAATGAAAACGAGTTGGGATAGATAACCTACCTCGGTCCAATGCTCTTGTTGTCATTTGTGTTAGCCACCTATAATATTTTGTTATACCAAAAGGTGGCTAAATCTGTTTTGAGCCTTCAAGGAACAATTTTTCATTACTAAAATTTGTTGGCTCTCGAAGACTCCTTGTAGGCCTCATGCCTCTGTCCAAAATCTTCATCACTTTCCCTATTAATTCTGCTGATTTCCTGTAAGAAACTGCTGAAGAAACCATCATTTTTCCCCTTTCTCCCACTCATAACTAACCTTCATTTACTCCCCCTTTTCTCCATATTATTTCCATACTTTTCATAAGTTTCTCCTTCCATTCATGAAAATCCTCCTGACATGGTTTAAAACTTCTTTTTGAGCTGTGCCGAAACCCCCAAATCCATTTAAAACCTTGAAATTTTTCATAAAAAACAAAGTTTCATTGCTATGGACCTAAGCCCCTTGAGCTAAGCCCTAAACCACTTCCCCACCATACGCTTTGGGTCTGGAACCACTTGCTAATACGTTAAGGTGCTAATCGCATCGGAAAGAATCAAAGACGCAAGTCTTTGCCATACTCCAAAAGTTCCGATTGCAATTAGCCTTGCTGCTTAAGACCCCCGATCATATTATTTTCATATAACCCTGAGCTCGCCCTCGGCGCTTAAACCTTGTGAATATTTCATTTCCGACCCATTTTTCCTTTGTAAATTACAAAAACCCTCTTTTCCAAAGTTTTGATTTAATGAGCCAAAGTCACATGTTAAATATAAAATGGTTAGATCAAAAAGACCGATCACGCAATCGCAATCGGGGAAATTTCAATGGGTTGATCGGAAAGACCAGGCCCGCAGTTCCGATTGCGATTAGGCCCTTATTATATATAAAGCCCCGAGCCTATCAATTTTCATACATCCAAAGGCCCCGCAGTCGGGCGCCTATCCGCTTTATATATATGTTTTTCCACCCCGATCCATAAAAACCTTTGTTTATTTCAAAAGTTCAGGTTTTATATAAAATACAAGGGTTTCTCCCCGATTCCATTCTCCACCGTTGATCTAGTCCTTTGATCCAACGGCCTGCGCTCAATCGCATCGCAAACTTTCAATCGCATGCGTTTTTGTTGCGCCCCCGATTGCCGATCCCCGATTCGATCCCGACCGTCCGTCTGTTTCGCAATCCGACGGCCATCGCATCACCCTTGCGATCCCTCCGATTCATTCCATGCCTTCAATCTGGTCCTCAGATCAACGGCCAGCGCTCAATCGCAAAGGGCTCAATCGCAAAGTTCAATCGCATATTGTTGTGTGACCTCCCCGATTGCGATCCTCCGATTAAATCTGGGCCATCCATTTCCCGCCTATCCAACAGTCCTTATTCCCTTCGATCGCGAGTCTTACGGCCATTTCAAAAAACCTCTGATTCACTTTCCATCATTGATCTGATCTGCAGATCAACGGCCAGCGCTTAATCGCATCGTTGCGTTTCAATCGCACGCACTTACCTGCCACCCCCGATTGAGATCCTCCGATTAGATCTGGACCGTCCACGTGTCCAGATCGGACGGTCCAAAACCACCCCGCCTTATTTCTTCTCCCCGCTCTCATTTTTTGTTTTTACGCCGATCTCCACCATTAGATGTTTTTATCCGACGGCTACGCTCCTCCCCGCCATCTGAAGCAGTTTAAACCTATTTTCTGCAGGATTTCTTAATTGTTTTGTGTTTGATGCAGGTGTTCTAAATGGTTTTCCATTGTATAACGAAGAAATGCCAAGGGCTGGGAATGAAGATTCTCATGCCCTCGTTTCATTAAAGAGAAGCCATCCACGGGGCTCCATTCCATGTTTCGTCAGTACTCTATGAGTATTGATGCCGTAAAGCCCAGTGCGGGTCTGCACATCGACAAGACATTGTTTTGATTCGAACACAGTTAAAGAGTATAAGTTTGAAGACAAAGCACAGCAGATGAAGATCGAAGACAGTTTACGGGGATTACGGCTAAGACAGTTATCAAAAGCCTAATCCCAAATCTAAAACACAGTTTAAAAGAAAACCTAAAGTGTTTTATCAGACAGAAAGCCTCCACCGCTACATCTGAGGCAAATTGATTCCTCAGCTACCACCAAGCCACCTGTTTCCTCAAACCTTTCAAACAGAGGCCGTAGTTATTGAAGAAGATCAGATTTCGCCTCAGAGCAGCCAGGGAGTTACTTCTACGAGGTAATCAATGCAGAAATATCTGCAGAAGTTACTCCCCACATTACACAGAGCCCCAAAGTCAAAATAAGCTCCCACCGAGCTTTGATATTTATTGTAAAAAGTTAATATAGTGATCCACCTGTAAATTTCTCTCTCGAGCCCTCAAAGGGCCGAGAAGTCTTGAACCTGTATTAATTATCCTGAGAGATATTTTCTCAGATCGCCTCCTCATTCTTCTATAAATGCCTCAGAAGAAGATGAGAAATTGTTGGTTGCAAAACTTTGAAATACACTTGAGCTCGAGACTTCTATTTGTACATAGTGTTCACTGGCCCTTGAAGCTCTGTTTGTGCTAGAGTAGTTAGGTTGAATAGTGAAGATGATTGTTGAACTGAAACATTGGACCTAAAGATTGTAACTGGTTTGACATCAATATAAAAGTTGTTTCTTGGGATCCTGGTCTATATCACCGGTGAAGTGCTTCTTTCTTTGTTAAATTGTTTTCCTTCTATGTACACCATATTGTTCATTTTCCTCTGTAAAGAACAGTTTAAACAGGGTTAGGATTTTCTGTATAGCAGTAACCTTCTCTGGCTGAGAAATATTTATCTTAATGTTTTCTTCAGATTTGTTTATTTAGGAATGATTCAATACAGTTTAAACAGTTAGGAATGTTGGCGTTCCCTCGTCCTTCTGTTTGCTCAAACATTGTTCTCGAATGTTATTTCCATTATTTGCTATTAAAGTTAGACTAGAGAAGATATGGTTTGCCCCGATTCCTAGATTCTTTTCTCCAAAGGCAGATTCTGAAAGTTTCCCTTGGTGTTGACTGAAAGCAGACTAGGTTTAAAAGTACTTTATCTGATCTTAAGTTACACTCTGTTTTTCTTATGTGTTTTCATACTTTCTGAAGGTAATTATGTGGATTAATGGATTGTTTGTCAATTAAGCTGCTTTAATAAGAACTTGCCCAAGAAGTCTATGGTTAGCCCTGTCCTTGGTTGGTTTTAAAACAGTTACTTAAGAGGCTTTTCTTGTTTGGACTGACTATAAATCCTCTGAGAAATTATTATCAGTTTCCACCCTCCAACATTTTAATGTTTCCATTTCATCATTTTAATCTCAATAATCTTGTGGTATAGATGACTTGCCCCTTGGATCACACTTGATGCTGTTGTTCAATTAAAGCCCAGATATGACTCCATAGCCCAATGGACTAAAAACCAGTGTTATATCTATCTATCTGCCAAAACTGTTCTATTTTCTTGCAACTTCTCACTTTTGAAACTTTTTGCACTTAGGACTTTCCCCTCAAGTAACATTTCATGCTCAACCATCCAAAACAAAACAAAACCTTTGGCCTTCATAACTAGCCTAATATCATTACCTTAAGCTTTTCAAAGACAATATCCATATTTGTACATATTGGAGAGATCCCTCTCCGGATTCAGGAGGGCTAGATCCTAGAATCCCAAAGTTGGTTGAAATGATGTTAACTCTGTGATTGGACTCTCCCAATCTTGCTAATAAATTACAGAGACCTAAAATTTCTGGCGACTCCGCTGGGGACTCAAAACTCAGAATCTTTTACATTCAAATCCATTCATAAAGAAGCTTGCGGTTGGGTTCATAGAGCGCTTGCTTTATTAACCAGCTTGAGCCACCAGAACCTAACATTTCTGGCGACTCCGCTGGGGACCTGAGTGTTTTTAATACCTTTTAGAGGCCTCAGAAAACCCTTTATTCGAGAACATTTTGAGAGTAAAAAGCAGCCTTTTCAAGCACTACCAAGAAATGGTAATCATGATGGAGCTTGTTTGAATCAGTGACAAACTAGGTCAACCCTAGGATTCTTTTAAGTTTTTATCTAACCTTCGAAAATCAGCTAGCTTAGCCATAAGGATAGACTTTCTTTGTTTCATAACCATAGCTAAGTTTTGAGGCAAAGTTAGGACATTCTTCTAAACCATAAATAAAACAATTCAAAAAATACCAAAAAATATTTTAGATTGGAATTAAATAAACATGGTGGTGGACCATAAGACCTTTTACCTCTGAGAGGAGCTAAAAATTTCCACTTGGCAACTCCACAATCCTAGCAGACCTTAAGACTCCACTGTTAAGAACCCTTATCATTATAAAATCATTCAAGCTCAGTTAGAGGACTGTGGGATTTAAAATTGTAAAAACAGATTGGTTAACCTCTCCAAGATTGTCATATCTGGTTGAACTTTTCTTGTTTTAGGGCTAAACAACATAACATAGTGGCTTCTAAAAAGATTCACACTAGAGCCCACCCAAACCCTAACCCACCTGAGATAGTTGATAATCCAGAAAGCATCCTTTGGAAGTCTCCTAAGGTTAAATTATTAACTGTTTTCAGATCACCCTTGAGAGCTAATTCAGTCCCTGAAAATCTTTCAGCTCTGCAACAATCACAAACTGACTTAGTGAACCCATTTAGGACTAGGTCATTTGGTGATTTAGATCAGTTAGATTCTGAGTCTTCACATTCATCCCTGGAAAAAGGTGAACCTCTTGGGGATAGAGAATCAACACCTCCTGATTTACATTTTCTATATAATCTAGGTGTCTCTCATCCAAGATCAGCTCAGCAATCTATTGTTGTTCCATCCACTTCTGTTCATCTTTCATCCACTGTTCAAACCACTCCACTTCAACCCACACCTCCTCTTGTAAATCCACCACCTATCATGGCAGCATGGTATGCTCCCTTAGTCCTTCCTGTACCATTAGCCAATATTCCACAGGACTATCAGTCCAAAATTCCATTATATGATGCTAGTAATACTATAACAGCATCTCAACATGTGGACAAGATGAATGACTACTTTGACAGAAACAAAATTGATGATGATTCTGTCAAGTTGAGACTATTTGCTCAAAGTTTGGGGGGAGAAGCAAGAAAATGGTTTAAGGTTTAACCCCCCATAGTATTAACGATCTCCAAGCCTTCCATCAAACATTCTTAAACAAATGGGAAGTGAGAAAGAATCCTCTCCAAGTCCTTGTTGACTATAACAATCTCCATAGGAACCCTGGGGAAAGTGTACAATCTTATTGTACCAGATTTAATAGCGTCTATAATGCACTTTCCCCTGAACTAAAACCTCCTCAGGGCTCAGCTTTAAACATATTTCCATAAGGGCTTGATCCAGACATGACCTATTCACTAAGAGAGAGAGATTTTGCAACTCTTGAAGACATGCAAAGGGGTGCTCTTTCTGTGGAAGTGAACTTGATGGAGAAAAGAGAAAGAATGAAGAGCGAGAAGAGAGTATATTTTAGAGAGGAATCCACACCTTCTACTTCCAACTCAAAAATGGAGAGAATGATGGAAGAAATGATGAAAGAGATGAGCATAATTAAGAGAGCACAAGAAAATCAAAATCAAACTGCTCCTCAAAATAGGAACCAGAATCAGAATGTTAGAAGGAACCAACCTCCAACCAGACCCAGGGAAGATGATCAACAGATCACCCCTCCCTTTCATCAAAACTATGTAAGTGAGGTTGAAGAAACAGAAGACATAACAGAGGAAGAGGATATCAACATGTTTGGGGAAGAGGATGATGACTTTGAGGTTCATTATGATAATAAACAAGGTCTTTACAGACCTTACGACGACAAAAGAGATGATAATGAAAATTATTATCAGGACATGGAAAATGTCGTCATAGAACCTCAAAGAGAATATGACCTTAGAAGCAAGACCAGTCAGCAAGCCCCCAACACCAAAACCTCTGACAAATCCTCTCAAAGCAGCACCGCAGCTAAACCCAAAACAACCAAACAAAAAGACAAAACAGTGGCTGTTAATTCTGATAAGGATAAGGAGAAAAACACTCAAAATTCTGAAAAACAGAGTGAAGACATCAGCAGTACTAACACTTCAGCTAGTACTCCTTCTACAATAGTTGTGTCAAGTAAAACAAATCAGCAAGCTGTAATTGTTGATAGAGTGACAGCTAATAAGGTTGAAACAAGTGCTTCAAAGAATCAAACCCCTTTCAGCCTTGAACAGGAAATCTTAAAGATCAAAATCTCTATTCCATTAACTGAGTTAGCTGCCCAACATGTATATAGGAACCAAATTTTGAAGGCTTTAAATATAGAGGAAAATGGAGATACAGTTAATCTTAGTGACGACCTACCAGATTTGATTTTTGGCCCTAAGATTGAAGGGAAGTTTCAAGAAGGACCAGTTCCTCCCTTTTATGTGAGTTTGAACATTCATGACAAAATTCTACACAACTCTATGCATGATTCCGGGGCTTCTCATAATTTAATGCCTAAAGCTGTGATGGAGAGCCTTGGTTTAGAAATTACCAGACCCTACAAAGACCTATACTCCTTTGACTCAAATAGAGTAAAATGTCTAGGATTGATCAAAGACCTCTGTGTTAACCTAGCCCAGATTCCAGCCAAATGTTTACTCATGGACATTATTGTGGCTGATGTCCCCCCAAAGTATGGAATGCTATTATCAAGATCCTGGGGAGCTAAGTTGGGGGCATGCGAGATGGGCCGCTGACATGTCATTATCGGTTTCAATCGGACAGACTTTACAAGGGAGTCTACTCATATGCGTACGGTTGCTGGTCCAAGACAGGACACGAAACTCTCCCTATATTAAGCCGATACGGGCCTTGATTCTTTGCTCATGTTTATGATGAAACTCCTGTTGAGCAGTCATTTCCTTGTGAATTAAAGGCCCAACTGAAAGAGAGAGTATAATAACGCGAAGTGTGCAGCAGTTTTGCCACATGGCAGAAGAAAACATTAGTAAAACAAAGCATAGGTCTTGATTTACCGGTTATGAGTCCATTGTTTTTAGGACTTAACAACCCAGAAACTACCCCTAACATTTCTGGCATCATCCCTCAATCTATTGAAGAATTTGAGGAGTCAAAACAAATTCAATTGGGTGCTGCTAATCATGAACAGTCAGAAGGCACCATAGTTGAAAAGGACAATCGCCAAACAGACGAAACCGAAGGCAGTCCTTTATGGAGTATGTATTTTGATGGGTCATGCACTAGAAATAATGCTGGTGCAGGGGTTTGGATCATTAACACTAAAAACAACCACACAGAATGCATCTCATGCAAATTAAACTTTCAGTGTTCCAACAACATAGCAGAATATGAATCCCTTCTCTTAGGCTTGCATCTCTTGAAGAAATTAGGAGCCAAAAGAATTAATGTGTACGGGGATTCTGAGTTAATCATTAGGCAAGTCAATGGGGAGTATAATGCAAATCATCCCAGACTTAGAGCCTATCGGAATGATGTCATGGATCTGTTGACAACATTTGAGGAGTCAAACCTGAGTTTCATCCCAAGGAAAAAGAACATTATGGCCCACAATTTAGCTTTTGCGGCCGGGACATGTCTAACGCCATATGAGACTGGAGACAACACAACTCCGATAAAATTTAGACCGGCAGTGCCTGATAACAAAAAATATTGGCAAGTGTTTGACAATGACAAACAAATAGAAGACTTCATGCAATTCAGAAATGAGTTCGAACTGCACAGTTCAGATTCAGATTATGATACAGACTGCAGTGAAGAAAACTTTCTTGGTGAAGAAGAATCGTCTCCTCAACCTACCAATATTAACCTATTGTCTAGCGAACTTAGGAACAAAACAGAATTAAGTGTAGAGTTAGAAACGGAAGAATTACAAACTCTGCATTCTAAAGATGAAAATTTGCCGAGTGGTCTAACGCCTTTAGAGGAGTTGTTCGATTTTAACGATGTGGCCAATAAACCAAAACTGGAACCTGTAGAGACTGAAGTAGAGGAGTGCAATATAGGCAGTGAGGAAAAACCAAAAATGATCAAACTGTCCAAAACTTTGCCAGCTCACATTAAACTCAAATACATAGAGCTGTTCAAAGAAATTTCTGATGTTTTTGCATGGAGTTACGAAGATCTTAAATCCTATGACACTGAAATAATACAGCACAAAATCCCTCTTAAAGAAAACCAAAAACCATTCAAGCAGAAACTGCGCAGAATCAACCCTGTCCAGTTGCCATTGGTTAAGAAGGAAATCATGAAGATGCACGATGCTGGCATTATTGTCCCTATTAGATATTCTGAGTGGGTATCTAATATGGTGACCGTTAGGAAGAAGACTGGAGAAATCAGGCTTTGTATAGACTTTAGAGACTTAAACAAAGCTTCGTTAAAGGATAACTACCCTTTACCAAAAATGGATCACATTTTACAAAGGGTGGTGGGGTCTAAAAGGATTTCATTGCTTGATGGCTATTCAGGGTATAATCAGATTTTAGTTCACCCTGCTGATCAATTAAAGACAACTTTCACTACTCCATGGGGCACTTTCATGTATGTGAAGACGCCTTTTGGTCTAATGAACGCTGGAGCAACCTTTCAGAGAGCCATGGACATAGCATTCTCGGAAGAATTGGGCTTCTTCATCATTATCTATCTAGATGATGTCACTGTGTTTTCAAAAAAAGATGAAGAACATTTAGAACATTTGAGAAAAGTTTTCGAGAAGTGCAAAAGGTTTGGAATATCTTTAAACCCTAAGAAGACACTATTTGGTCTCCAAGAAGGTAAGCTTCTTGGACACATTATTTAAGAAGAAGGTATAAAGATAGATCCAAAGAGGATTGAGGCTATATTGCAAATCTCTCATCCTCGAAATATCAAAGAGTTGCAGTCTTTCATTGGAAAGATAAACTTTTTGAGAAGGTTCATCCCTAACTTGGCAGAGCTCCTTAGAAATATCACAAACATGTTGAAGAAGGAGCAAGGGATAAAATGGACCTTGGAAGCAAAGACATCCTTTGAGCTGGTGAAACAAGCATTAACCAAAACACCGGTTCTCATAAGCCCTGATTTTTCAAAGGATTTTTATATCTTCTCGTTTGCATCAGAACATACCATTGCTGCTGTCCTTTTACAGAAAAATCCACAAGGACAAGAGCAGCCTATTGCATTCTTTAGCAAGGCATTGAGGGATGCCCCTTTGAAGTATAATATTATGGAAAAGCAAGCTTTTGCTTTGGTTAAAGCATTGAAAGACTTCAGAGTATACATCCTTCACTCACACATCATTGCCTTTGTCCCTAATTCGGTTGTTGAAGACATTCTAACGTAGGACCCAGATGGTAAGAGAGGTAAGTGGATTGCTTTTATTCTCGAATATGATTTAGAGATAAAACCCACTAAACTCATCAAAGGCCAAGGTCTAGCTAGATTAATGGCTGAATCCAATTTTGAAGTTCTTGATATCAATATGATTAATGCTTTGGACAGCCAAGAAGAATTCTCAACTCCCATTATTGAAAACCATTTTATGAATTCTCCTTGGTATGCTGATATCGTTTATGTTTTGCTTAATTTAAATACACCTCCTGGTTTGTCGAAAACAAAGGCAAGGTTCTTAAAACTGAAAGCAGTAAACTATTGCATTGTAAATAGGTGTCTTTGTTGGAAAAATGCTAGTGGTATATTGCTTAAATGTTTGCCTGAGTTTGATGCAGAGAAGGTTAAGCAGGAATTTCATGAAGGAGAGTGTGGAGGCCATTTGTACTGGAAGTCAACAGCCAACAAAATTTTGAGGGCTGGTTTCTATTGGCCCACCTTTTTTCCTGTAGAAATTTGCTGAATAATGAAGTTTATTCGCTGTGATTAACCTGATCATACATCAATTCGAATTGCATGCATAACACATAATCGCTTCTACCATTAATCGTCACATGCGGAATAAAAACAAAGCGACATAACATCAAATCACACACATAGAACGCAGCATGTATGGGGAAAGCTTATAGATGAAAACCCCCAGCTATATGTATCATATAATGGATGAGAATCATGTAGTTTTACACAATAGAATACTCCTCACAAGTACACAGTACTGTCTCCAAAAACTACACACAAAACTAGCTCAGTTTGAACCGATCGCGGGTTCAAAACTCCTCCTCTAGTCTGCCTGCCTCTACTGCGCAATCCAAAGTGTGAATGTAGCTGAACCAAGTTTGAATTCACCTTGATTGAACAGCGCAATCATCACTGGCACTCTCATCCCTCTGATTGTGCAAATCTCATGCACAACTTATGTACAACTGCTGTCGATCTCACCCTTTCATCTACCTCTTCCACTTGTCTTCACTGAACTGTCCATGCACTGAGTTAAACTGATGTGTTCTTTAGTTGAATAACGAGTTAATATCAGTGAATTAAATAATATTTAATTCACCCAACTCATCTCTAGTGTGATCGTCAGTTAAACTGATCACAACTAGTTCAACTAGTTAACCGGAACACAATCTCCATCAACTCCTCAATCAACTCCACCAAAACTCTGCCACATGAGTCTAACTGAAGTCAATCACGCATTAGCTCAACCAAACACATGGGAATAGCATAAATCCTCATGTCAGCTGCATGCCCCACCTCCGGGGGTAAAACTGAAGTGCCGCAAGAGAGTAAACTGAAGTTTAGAGTCCAAATATTATTAAGGGTAAATAATATTTGACTATTCTATTTTTAGCTCGGCGGTCTAAAAATAGAAACCACCTGAAAGTCTAAAAATAGAGGTCCATCTATTTTTAACAACTCGACCAATCATCCAAGAATAACATACTTCAACCCCTGGACCATGCTCCATATGTCTAAAAATAGACATAGTCTAAAAATAGACTTTGCGCCAAAAATAGCCTGCGGGCCCACCTAGTGAAGGCGACTTCTTTTCACTAGGCTCCATCATCTTGCTGCATTTTCAACACTCCCTCTCAGCAAGATATGGATTGTCTGCAACCCCTATCCTTCCTCTGTGAAACTCGAATTTTCTCCTGGTGAGTGCCTTCGTCAGAATGTCAGCATCCTGATCCTCCGTCGGAATGTAGGACAACAACATGATCCTCCCCTGAACACAGTCTCTGATGTGATGGTACCTGATGTCAATGTGTTTGGACCTATCATGAAAAACTGGATTAACCGAGAGCTTGATGCATCTCTGGTTATCACAGTAAATCATTGTAGGCTCCAAATGCAACCCGAACAAGCCGACCAGGATCTTCCTCATCCAGATCGCCTCACATGCAGCCAAGCTTGCTGCCATGTACTCGACCTCTGCTGAACTGAGTGCTACGGATCTCTTCTTCCTGCTGTACCAGGAAACTTCTGTCGACCCAATGCTGAAGATCCCTCCAGATGTGCTCTTCCGGTCCGTTGGGCTCCACAACTGTCCATCTACGAAGCCACAAGCTTCCTCCATCACCTTACGTACCCAAGTCGCAGTACATTGTGCCCAGCGATATATGGCTCAGCTCAATACATGCTTGCCTGCCTTCCAAAAGAGCTTGGTAGGCCTAACCATAGCTTGCGAAAGCTGGTTAACTGCATAGCATATATCGGGTCGTGTATTGACCAGATACATAAGCGACCCCACCAACTGTCGATAGACAGTGGCATCCACTACCTCCTCCGAAGTAGCATCTCCCTTCCTCCATCCACCAGGAAGAGGGGTATCAACGGGCTTGCAGCCTTGCATGTTGAACCTCTCCAGAATCTCCCGGGCATACTTGCCCTGAGAAACAAACAGTCCTCCACTGCGCTGCCAAATCTCCAATCCCAGGAAATAATGAAGGATGCCCAGGTCCTTCATCTCAAACTCTCGTGCAAGATCATCCTTGCATGAAAGAATCAACTGCTCATCGCCAGTCAAAATCAGATCATCTACATACAGTACGATGATCAACAGCTTCCCCTCCACCACAATCTGGTACAGGTTTGGATCCGCCTCACTCTTGGAGAATCCAAGCCGGGTGAAGTAGCTGTCTATCCGAGTGTACCAAGCACGAGGTGCTTGCTTCAGCCCATACAGTGCTCTCTTGAGTCGGCACACATGCGACTCACTGCTGAAGATCTCAAAACCTTCAGGCTGCTCTATGTACACCTCTTCCTCGATAACTCCATTGAGGAACGCAGTCTTCACATCCATCTGATGAATGTGCCACCCCATCTGCGCTGAGAGAGCAAGGATCGTCCGTATGGAGGAGTACCTTGCGACAGGTGCAAAAGTCTCCTCATAGTCAATCCCCTCGATCTGTGAGAAGCCACGGGCGACAAATCTCGCCTTGTACTTCTCCACACTCCCGTCAGCCGCCTGCTTCACCTTGTAGATCCATCGCCAACCTACAACTGATTTCCCAACCGGTCTTGGGACAATCTCCCATGCACTGTTCCTGATGATCGAATCATATTCTTCGATCATGGCATCAACCCATGCGGGTTCCTCCACAGCTTCCTCAAAAGAGGATGGCTCCGTCACAACACATTGACTCACAAGAGCCATGTATCCCGTGTACCGATCCGGTGACTGCCTCTGTCTGCGCTGTGCTGTAGGTGGTCCTACAACCTTCTCTGCATCTCGAGCCAGTCGCTCAGCTTCTGTAGTGCGCATGCGCCCTCTGATGGTTGGCGCTGCATGGGTGGTTTCTTCCACCTCCTGAACTTCCTCTTGTGGCTGATCCACATCCGGAAGCTCCTCCTTAGGAGCTAACAGCTCCTCATCTGCATGCAAGTGTAGCTCCCTCTCAAGCGAACACTGCATGGCTTTCTCCTCCTGGAATTTTATATCCCGTCGCACAACAGTCTTGCGACTGTCTGGCACATACACTCGATAGTTATGAGGTGTATCAGTGTACCCCACAAATATTCCAACTTCAGCAGTTGGATCCAGCTTCCTTCTTGCATCCTTCGTCGCATGCATGTAGACAGGAGATCCGAAAATCCGCAAATGGGAAATATCAGGCCTCTTGCCAGAATAAGCCTCCTCTGGTGTACTCATGCCAAGAACCTTGTGAAGACAACGGTTCTGCACATACACTGCTGTATTGCATGCCTCAGCCCACAAGTGAAGGGGTAGGCCCTGATCATGCAACATCGCCCGTGCAGCACCCACGATCGTTCTGTTCTTCCGCTCAGCCACCCCGTTCTGCTGTGGGTTATGGGGTGCGATGAGCTCTCTCTGAATCCCTTCTACGCTGTAGAACTCCTTGAATTCAGCCGAGATGAATTCACCACCGTTATCACTCCTTAGAGCAATCACCTTCTTCCCCGACTCCTTCTCGACCAGTGCTTTAAACTCACAGAACTTCGCGAATGTATCGCTCTTCTTCTGCATGAAGAAGATCCAGCACTTTCAAGAGAAATCATCAACAAAGATCACGTAATACTTGTGCTTTGCTGTCGAAGCAACTGAGAAAGGACCACACACGTCTGTGTGAACTCTCTCAAGGATCGTCGTGGCGCGACTATCCTTCTCGTGAAAAGTGGCTTTCACATACTTCCCCAAGGTACACCCCTTGCACTGATCTGACTGCGCAAGAGTGCCCTTAGGAAGTCCCGTAGAAATCTGCTGCAGTATCTTCAAGGCTCCATGGTGAAGGTGGCCCAATCTCCTGTGCCACAGTTCGCCCTCATCATCCCGGCTCACCACTTCTCCTGCCTTGCATGCCATTGTTGCGCAGCCATCTACTTGCAACTGATACAGGTTCTTGACTCGAACCCCTATCATCCGGGTCTCTCCAGTAGTCTTACTGCGCAGGAAGGCTTTTCCTTTGCTGAAGACCACATCATACCCCTTATCCTCCAACATCGCTACTGAAATTAGGTTCTTCTTCAACCCAAGTACATGCATGACATCCTTTAAGACAAAGGGTTTACCAGACTCCCTCTGAAAGGATACGGCACCGATACCAGTCGCACTGTATCTACCATCATCGCCCATCTCGATGTGCATGCCCAGATATTTGTCTTCCAGAGCTGAAAACAACTCCCGATCTCCAGTCATGTGGAATGATGCGCCGCTGTCCAAGAACCACACCGATCCCATCACACTTGAAACCAAGCATGCGATCAGTGAAAAGTCAAGCTCGAACTGCGAGGCCAATGCCTCTCCAAATGCAGATCCGCTAGCCTTCTTGTTTTTCTTCTTTTGCGGACAGTTCGTGGCATAATTTCCGTGCTGGTGACAGTGGAAGAACTTCACCTTGGACATGTCTTGCTTCTGCTTACCCTTAGCACCGGATTGAGAAGACTTATTCTTCCCCTTCTTTGCTTTGGCAGCCAAAGCGCAGTTTTCTTCATCAACTCCCTTTGATGAAGCTCCATCTCTGGTATTCCGCCAGATCTCCTCTTGCACGAGATCAGACCATAGTCTTTCCCATCCCAGCAACTTTTCCTGACCATTGACACTATCTTGGTATGCATGCCAACTCTTCGGCAAACCAAGAAGCGCCAAACTCACCAGATCCTCATCATCCACCGTCACACCAAGACTTCCCAGTTCATCCCGACATTGGGTGAACCTCGTGAGGTATTTCGGAATGCTTTCTCCTCTCTCCATCTTGATGTTTCTCAGTCTATCTTTGAGCGCCAGTTTCCTTTGGTCGCTCTTGCTCTGGTACAGATCTGTCAGCGCTTTCCACATTAAATATGGAGTAGCTTTACCATGCAGGCTGGATACAATATGATCCTTAACGCCCTCCAACAAGATCCTTCGACATTTCACCTGTTTCTTTTGCCATGCTTCCACAACAGCAGCATCAGTAGAGGTAGGCTTTGGAACATCTTTCTCCACGAATTCCAACAGCCCATTATCATCCAATACAGCCTCCATGCGGTCCTTCCATGCAACATAATTCAAACTGCCTTCAAGAGCATATTCGAGTCGCAAACCGTTGAAGGACATTTTCGCCGCGGCACCAAGAACACAAATCTGCAAATTCGAATTTCACCAAGAGCTGATAAACTTGATCGCTTCCGATCTACACTTGAGAGCTAATTATTTCCAAATCAGAGATTGACTGCACGGGCATTCACCAGATCTTTCACCTTACAAGGAAGGATGAATATTCCGGAGGCTACCTGGCCAGCATGCAGGCTCTGTCCGAGGAAATAATAAACAATCACCGTAATAGATCTCGACGATTAATTTTGCTCCGATACCATGTAGAAATTTGCTGAATAATGAAGTTTATTCTCTGCGATTAACCTGATCATACATCAATTCGAATTGCATGCATAACACATAATCGCTTCTACCATTAATCGTCACATGCGGAATAAAAAACAAAGCGACAGAACATCAATTTACACACATAGAACGCAGTATGTATGGGGAAAGATTATAGCTGAAAACCCCCAGCTATATGTATCATATAATGGATGAGAATCATGTAGTTTTACACAATAGAATACTCCTCACAAGTACACAGTACTGTCTCCAAAAACTACACACAAAACTAGCTCAGTTTTGAACCGATCACGGGTTCAAAACTCCTCCTCTAGTCTGCCTGCCTCTACTACGCAATCCAAAGTGTAAATGTAGCTGAACCAAGTTCGAATTCACCTTGATTGAACAGCGCAATCATCACTGGCACTCTCATCCCACTGATTTTGCAAATCTCATGCACAACTTATGTACAACTGTTGTCGATCTCACCCTTTCATCTACCTCTTCCACTTGTCTTCACTGAACTGTCCATGCACTGAGTTAAACTGATGTGTTCTTTAGTTGAATAATGAGTTAATATAAGTGAATTAAACAATATTTAATTCACCCAACTCATCTCTAGTGTGATCGTCAGTTAAACTGATCACAACTAGTTCAACTAGTTAACCGGAACACCATCTCCATCAACTCCTCAATCAACTCCACCAAAACTCTGCCACATGAGTCTAACTGAAGTCAATCATGCATTAGCTCAACCAAACACATGGGAATAGCGTAAATCCTCATTTCAGCTGCATGCCCCACCTCCGGGGGTCAAACTGAAGTGTCGCAAGAGAGTAAACTGAAGTTTAGAGTCTAAATATTATCAAGGGTAAATAATATTTGAGTATTCTATTTTTAGCTCGGCAGTCTAAAAATAGAAACCACCTGAAAGTCTAAAAATAGAGGTCCATCTATTTTTACCAACTCGACCAATCATCCAAGAATAACATACTGCAACCCCTGGACCATGCTCCATATGTCTAAAAATAGACATAGTCTAAAAATAGACTTTGCGCCAAAATAGCCTGCGGGCCCACCTAGTGAAGGCGACTTCTTTTCACTAGGCTCCATCATCTTGCTGCATTTTCAACATTTCCTAATGTTCACAAAATGACAACTACTTTCCATAAATGCCAATTTTTTGAGGGCAAGAGAAAATTATTACCCCTTCCTCTGCATCCAATCACTGTTGAAGCTCCTTTTCAACAGTGGGGACTTGACTTCATAGGTGAAATCCATCCCTCATCTTCTGCCCAGCATAGATGGATCCTTACTGCCACAGACTATTTCACTAAGTGGATAGAAGCCATTCCTTGTAGGCAAGCTAATGATTCAGTTATTATAAAGTTCATAGAAACCAATATCCTCTCCCGATTTGGCTGTCCTACCAAGATCATCACACATAATGCAGCAGCATTTGGATCAAAGAAAATGGTTGACTTCTGTCAT
Source organism: Pinus albicaulis (assembly GCA_034641835.2). Lineage (NCBI taxonomy): Eukaryota > Viridiplantae > Streptophyta > Pinopsida > Pinales > Pinaceae > Pinus > Pinus albicaulis. The sequence goes on along the minus strand of CM076582.1, from coordinate 1,205,645,186 downwards.
AAATACCAGATAACACTAGGGCATTCCACAGCCTATTACCCTCAAGGTAATGGACTTGCAGAATCTTCCAATAAAAGCTTAGTGAACATAATAAAGAAACTGTTGGAGGACAATAAAAAGTCTTGGCACACAAAGCTAGTCCATGCACTTTGGGCTGACAGATTAACTTTGAAGAAATCTATTGGTATGTCACCTTTTCAGCTTGTGTATGGTACAGATGCAATATTTCCTAATAGCCTTGGTGTACCAGTTATGAATTTTATCCAAGAATTGCAGACTGAAGATAATGACATGATCAGAAGAATAAATCAGACCATTCATCTTCAGCAAATCATAGAGGAAGTGTACAACAAAACAGTGCAGAAACAGGACAGCATTAAGAAGCTTTTTGACAGAATAACAAAGGCCAACAATTTCAAGATTGGGGAAAAAGTTTTAAAGTGGGACTCAAAGAGGGAAGACAAGGGAAAACATGGTAAATTTGACAATCTATGGCTTGGCCCTTACTCTATTCATTCAGTTGCTGGAAACAATGCATTCTTCTTACAAGAGCTGGATGGAACAGATTTGTTTGGGGGTCCTGTCAATGGCAAGATGCTCAAGCATTACTTCTCTTGATTCATGATATGTTTTTAAGCCTTCTTTTTTCTTTTTTCATTATGAATATTTCATCCACCATTGCATTCAAAGTTATGAAAAATCAAAAAATACAAAAACAAAGAAAGAAAGAAAAGAGGGCAGAAATGAAAAACAAGAAAGGCACAGCCCCATGCCAAAAAGAGAAATAAATCTGAAAGTGTGCAACCTCAAATGCCACTCCTGTAAAACACACTTCTAGTTAGTCAAACAGCCTAATCTTGACTAAATAGTTTTAAATTTTCTGCTGATAGGGTAGTAAATTTGATTTGCCAAACTGTTTAATCTTGGCTTATCAGTAGATAGATTAGGATAGAAATTAAAGGTTCAAACATGTTCAAAATCTGAACCAGAGTTTCCCAAAGAGAAATGACTCACACTTGTTTTATTTTCTGAGTCAAGAAGATGTAAAAATCTGGTTCTAATCCGCTCAAAACCTGAATCAGATATCAAGGAAGAGATAGCTCACAGAAAAAAGAAAAATCAGAGCCATGAAAAGAAGAGAGAAGGCCATAATAAGAAGCTTTCAGATCTTAAGCCTTCAATTTTTGATGTTCAATTTCTGCAAATAATAATCTATGTGCAGCTTGTTTTTATGCCATAGATCACAGCAAGTCAAACAGCTTAATCTTGACTTGACTATTTTTAAATTTCTGTTGTAGAATTTAGAGAATGAAAGTTTGTTGGACTGTTTAATCCCAACAAACAGTAGACTAGGTAGAGAAATATCTGAGCTCAACTGTTTAATCTGAGTTCAGGGAGAAATAAGGATTAGAAATAGATTATATTTCCTTCTTTCAAAAGAATAAAATGTTGTGAATAGAGTTTGCCAATCCAAGTGCACTCTCATGAAGAAAAAATGTTAGATCAGTAGGATTGGAGTAGGTAGAAGTTGTATTGATGAAATTCTTTTTTCTTTCATGACTGATATTTTTATCAAAGAAAAGCAAGAGCAAGCAGTGGGTCAGGCACCAGTCAACATCCCAGAGAAATCAAGTCTAAATTCTTGATGCCTTCAAGAAGGCACCATCCCCAAGTGGAGCCACTGTTAGCCACCTATAATATTTTGTTATACCAAAAGGTGGCTAAATCTGTTTTGAGCCTTCAAGGAACAATTTTTCATTACTAAAATATGTTGGCTCTTGAAGACTCCTTGTAGGCCTCATGCCTCTGTCCAAAATCTTCATTACTTTTCCTATTAATTCTGCTGATTTCCTGTAAGAAACTGCTGAAGAAACCATCATTTTTCCCCTTTCTCCCACTCATAACTAACCTTCATTTACTTCCCCTTTTCTCCATATTATTTCCCTACTTTTCATAAGTTTCTCCTTCCATTCATGAAAATCCTCCTGACATGGTTTAAAACTTCTTTTTGAGCTGTGCCGAAACCCCCAAATCCATTTAAAACCTTGAAATTTTTCATAAAAAACAAAGTTTCATTGTTATGGACCTAAGCCCCTTGGGCTAAGCCCTAAACCACTTCCCCACCATACGCTTTGGGTCTGGAACCACTTGCTAATACGTTAAGGTGCTAATCGCATCGGAAAGAATCAAAGAAGCAAGTCTTTGCCATACTCCAAAAGTTCCGATTGCAATTAGCCTTGCTGCTTAAGACCCCCGATCATATTATTTTCATATAACGCTGAGCCCACCCTCGGCGCTTAAACCTTGTGAATATTTCATTTCCGACCCATTTTCTTTTGTAAATTACAAAAACTCTCTTTTCCAAAGTTTTGATTTAATGAGCCAAAGTCACATGTTAAATATAAAATGGTTAGATCAAAAAGACCGATCGCGCAATTGCAATCGGGGAAATTTCAATGGGTTGATCGGAAAGACCAGGCCCGCAGTTCCGATTGCGATTAGGCCCTTATTATATATAAAGCCCCGACCCTATCAATTTTCATACATCCAAAGGCCCCGCAGTCGGGCGCCTATCCGCTTTATATATATGTTTTTCCACCCTGATCCAGAAAAACCTTTGTTTATTTCAAAAGTTCGGGTTTTATATAAAATACAAAGGTTTTCTCCCCGATTTCATTTCACCACGTCTAGTCCTTTGATCCACCCGGGTCATGACTCAACGCATCGTTAAACTTTCAATCGCATGCGTTTTTGTTGTTTCCGATCGTCGATCCTCATCGACCCGACCGCCTCCATCGGCGGTGAATCCGACTACCACTGAACACCCTTGCGATCCCTCCGATTCATTCCATGCCGTTGATCTAGTCGTTTGATCCAATGGCCTGCGCTCAATCGCATCGAAAAGTTTCAATCGCAGGTTGTTGTGTTGCGCCCCCGATTGCCGATCCCCCGATTAAATCTGGGCCGTCCATTTCCCGCCTATCCAACGGTCCTTATTCCCTCCGATCGCAAGTCTTACCGCCATTTCAAAACCCTCCGATTCACTTTCCGCCGTTGATCTGATCTGCAGATCAACGGCCAGCGCTTAATCGCATCGCTGCGTTTCAATCGCACACACTTACCTGCCACCCCCGATTGAGATCCTCCGATTAGATCTGGACCGTCCACGTGTCCAGATCGGACGGTCCAAAACCACCCCGCCTTATTTCTTCTCCCCGCTCTCATTTTTGTTTTGCACCGATCTCCACCGTTAGATGTTTTTATCCGACGGCTACGCTCCTCCCCCGCCATCTGAAGCAGTTTCCTATTTTCCAGATTTCTTAATGCTTGTATTGATTCGGTGTTCTAAATGGTTTTCCATTGTATGTAATCTAAGAAATGCTAATGGCCGGGAATGATGATTTCATTCCCTCGTTTCATTAAAGAGTAGCCATCCACTGGGCCTCATTCCATGTTTCTGCTGCAGACGAAGAGATGATGCTTTCGTAAACAATAGAAGCAAGTGGTCTCATGACAGAGCAAGACATCGTTTTGATTCAACATAAATGGAAGACATAAGTTTGTACATTTGCCACGAAGAGATGAAGATCAAGACATTTTACGGGATTATTTACAGACATGATTAAAAGTCAATCCTTCTAATCTAAAACACAGCTTTGGGTGAAAACCTAAAGGTTTTATCGATTGCAATCCTCCATCAGCTACATCTGAGGCAAATTGATTCCTCAGCTACCACCAAGCCACCTGTTGCCTCAAACCTTTCAAACAGAGGCCGTAGTTATTGAAGAAGATCAGATTTCGCCTCAGAGCAGCCAGGGAGTTACTTCTACGAGGTAATCAATGCAGAAATATCTGCAGAAGTTACTCCCCACATTACACAGAGCCCCAAAGTCAAAATAAAGCTCCCACCGAGCTTTGATATTTATTGTAAAAATTTAATACAGTGATCCACCTGTAAATTTCTCTCTCGAGCCCCTCAAAGGGCCAAGAAGTCTTGAACCTGTATTAATTATCCTGAGAGATATTTTCTCAGATCGCCTCCTCATTCTTCTATAAATGCCTCAGAAGAAGATGAGAAATTGTTGGTTACATAACTTTGAAATACACTTGAGCTCGAGACTTCACTGGCCCTTGAAGCTCTGTTTGTGCTAGAGTAGTTAGGTTGAATAGTGAAGATGATTGCTGAACTGAAACATTGGACTTGAAGATTGTAACTGGTTTGACATCAATATAAAAGTTGTTTCTTGGGATCCTGGTCTTTATCACTGGTGATGTGCTTCTTTCTTTGTTAATCGTTTTCCTTCTATGTATGCCATATTGTTCATTTTCCCTCTATAAAGAACAGTTTAAACAGGGTTAGGATTTTCTGTATAGCAGTAACCTTCTCTGGCTGAGAAATCTTTATCTTAATGTTTTCTACAGATTTGTTTATTTAAGAATGATTCAATATAGTTTAAATAGTTAGGAATGTTGGCGTTCCCTCGTCCTTCTGTTTGCTCAAACATTGTTCTCGAATGTTATTTCCATTATTTGCTATTAAAGTTAGACTAGAGAAGATATGGTTTGCCCTGATTCTTAGATTCTTTTCTCCAAAGGCAGATTCTGAAAGTTTCCCTTGGTGTTGACTGAAAGCAGACTAGGTTTAAAAGTACTTTATCTGATCTTAAGTTACACTCTGTTTTTCTTATGTGTTTTCATACTTTCTGAAGGTAATTATGTGGATTACTGGATTGTTTGTCAATTAAGCTTCTTTAATAAGAACTTGCCCAAGAAGTCTATGGTTAGCCCCGTCCTTGGTTGGTTTTAAAACAATTACTTAAGTGGCTTTTCTTGTTTGGACTGACTATAAATCCTCTGAGAAATTATTATCAGTTTCCACCCCTCCAACATTTTAATGTTTCCATTTCATCATTTTAATCTCAAGAATCTTGTGGTATAGATGACTTGCCCCTTGGATCACACTTGATGTTGTTGTTCAATTAAAGCCCAGATATGACTCCATAGCCCAATGGACTAAAAACCAGCGTTATATCTATCTATCTGCCAAAACTGTTCTATTTTTCTTGCAACTTCTCACTTTTGAAACTTTTTGCACTTAGGACTTTCCCCTCAAGTAACATTTCATGCTCAACCATCCAAAACAAAACAAAACCTTTGGCCTTCATAACTAGCCTAATATCATCACCTTAAGCTTTTCAAAGACAATATCCATCTTTGTACATATTGGAGAGATCCCTCTCTGGATTCAGGAGGGCTAGATCCTAGAATCCCAAAGTTGGTTGAAATGATGTTAACTCTGTGATTTGACTCTCCCAATCTTGCTAATAAATTACAGAGACCTAACAATTTGCAGCAGCAATCCGCTGATATTTGTCTTCACACATCGATGTCCTTCAATGATAATGTTCGTGTACCTGCACAAGGATCAATTGAACAGTGACAGCATACAACAACATACTTTCATTCACAACTATTTGATTGGTCAAGGAGAATCAAACATTTTTCATATGATCAAACACAAAATTGGAACCAAAAAACCAGTCATGTATTAATGATAGAGAAAATAAGTTTATAACCTTAATTCCTTGACGTTGTAGCCTCCTTCGACGGGTTCAGTCAAGCGCGTCTCAAGCATTCGTCCAGAATCATACTTGGTGAGGCAATGGGCCTAAACTCTCTCTCAACAATGGATTCCTCTCTACCTTACTCTTCACACCAACTATAGTAAGGACTATTCAGCGAGCTGAAACCATGTGAGAAGAAAGTATTTATACGAGAGAAGGAGGTGGTTTGGGATCCCTCATAAGGTGGAAGAGAGGTCTTATCCCTTTGGGGAGTTGCACAAATGTAGGAAACAAGAATCCAAAGGGAGGATTTTGACGTTATTCAGTCGAACAAACCATGATGACTCCGCTCACGAAGTAGTTAGGAATGGAAACTTTGCTTCTATTTTAAAAAACATTCCAAAAACAGCTCGGCGCTGGTGAGACACTGAGACAAAGTGCCAATGGGCGCGAGGCCATAACTGCCTACCAGCGTTGACCCATAAACACATGTTTTTGAGAGTCTCCTTGAGTGATCAACAGAGGAAATTTTCTTGACATACCAATGGATGCAATGACACTTTGTGCAAGGTATGGCAATAAACAGAAGTCACTAAAATGGTCCTCCAATATTTGGGATGGGGATTGCAGGGATGATGACAAAATATTGTGTAACAATGATATGAAAAATAGTTACAACAGATCCTAGAAGCTTCTAGAAAAGGAGGCTTCATGATTCTCTCTCTTTTTCCCAAATTTCTAAAACCAAATTTGCACGCTAACATGGAGCAACATGTAGTTGATCAACCTTGTCCAGCATGGAGCAACATGTTGGTGAACACAGGTCCATAGTGTAGTGTCTTATTTTTCCTAGTATAGTTTTGTCACTCCTATTAAGGGTGATTTTTGATGAGTTATATATATGGCATATTGATCACTAGATTGAGAAACATTGTTTATATACATAATTATATTTCCTCTTATGTTTATGTACGTCATATTGATCACTGGATTAGATAACAATGTTCTATATACATATTTATATTTTATGTTATGTTTATCTATGGAAGATTGTGATCCAGGTGGATATTGGTGGCCACCCGCCTATTCCACTTGGGTCCCCACCATTGTCTCTTTCAGTTTTTCAGTTTCGGCACAACTTACTATTTTTAGTAGTTTTTCGGGTCCTGAACTTCCAGAGCCATTTTGAGGCCTTAAACGACGTTTTTTGGGCATCGTTTGTCCAGCTAATATGATTGTGTTCCAAAATTGATATTCATGGCAACAGTTGTAATCCTCGGATATATCTTTCTAACGATGTATCATACACTTCAAATGGAGATCGTATGCCGAAGTTACGTCCCCGAGAAGTTGAAACACCAATTTACCCAAACGGGGCCCATAGTTTTGGTGCTTCATCTCCTAGGGTTAGGTTTTTGGACGTTTAGAGTTCTCCATTGTTTCTCAATAATAAATAGGCCCTCGAGCCTCATTTTAACACAGTTTATAGGTCTGTAGCCGCCACATCCCTTCTCAAAGATTCACTACCAGCACCCTAGCTAGTTTATTTCCATTTTGTCTGTAAGAAAATTTCAGTTCTTTGATATTAATGAAATGAAGTGTTATTTCCGCTACATCTTTGTATTTAGGGTTATATGTGTATTATTTTGCCTTCCTACATAAATCTGAATCAGATTGATCACTGGTTTGAGAAAAATGTTTTATATAGTTGTATTTTCCCTTATGTGTGGTATATTTGATTATGTGTTTTATATGGTGTTATGCATATGTTTCTCTTTTTTCATATGACTTATGTATCAAGTGCATGGAATGGATGGTGATCCTGGATTGAGACACATAGACCCATGGATGCTCATGGTTATGTGGAACAGATGGTTAAATTATGATATATGGATGATACATGACTTGTATGATTATATATATATCTAACATTGTACTGCGCAGGATGTGGTAGGGGACCTGATCATTTTCCAACAAGGATTTTCAATTATGAATGACTTTGGAAGTCATTTCTTCAAAACCTAAATGACTGTGGAAGTCATGCACCATTCTTGGTAAAATGTGGTTAAGTTAATTTCATTATGAAATTCATATGATTCCTTTGATCTATGAGATTGTGATGTGTGCGGGTCTTCAAACAAGGCCTTACCAACGAACCATCCAATGGGTAAAAGCTCACAATCAGTACCATAAGGAGAAATGCAGAGTTTCAAAGCAGAGTAGACGAGAAAGCATGGAAATTAGCACGTGGAGTCTTAAATCCAATAAATATAAATACGTGGAGTCTTGTATATTTAGGGTGCGGAGTCCTGAATATTTAAAATAAACAAGTTATGGAATATTATATCTTTGGAGTAGATCAGGGTGTGGAGTCCTCAATCTAATAAGGCATGAAGATGCATGAAATAGGGATGCAGAATCTCTGTTCTCCGAAAAAAAAAAAAAATACCACTCATGGATAAATTTCCTTAAATAAAATCTCAATCTCACAATTTTGGAATGACTTTCTAAAAATAGAAAGTCATGGCTAGCATCTCAAGCATGACTTTCCAAAAATAGTAAATCTCCTTGCATAAATTGGTAATCAAGCATAGTTGAAGGAAATTCAATTAAATTATCATTAATCAATCCTAATCGTTCAATATTAACTTAATCTTCAATATTACTAATATTATCATTATCTTTTATGAGACTACGATATTTTAATAAAAAGGAATTACAAATTAACTTCATCTATTCAATCACTTCACACCTCTCTCCTTCATGACTCTCATGGCTCTATGTAACTCTCTCTATTTTAAATATTACATTAAACTCTCTTTTATGCACTCATCAAAGAATGGCATATTCCTCTTACACTCATTACAGATATGTCATAAAATATTCCTCTTACACTCTCTTTAATGCATATGTTACACTCTCCTTAAATAAGGCATTCATACCTCTCCTTAATGGCATAAGTTACACTCCTCTAAATGGAATACAATGCATGCATATTACTCCTCCTTTATGACAAGAATTTTTTGCTCCTCCTATATATGAGTCTCATGTATTCTCACTTGGGGGAGGAGGGTGATGCCAAGAGTGGAAGAGACTTGAGAAAGATTGTGAAAGGGAGAGATGGAGAGTATCCAATTGCTTCGAAAAAGAAATCTGAAATCCTTACTAATATACTAAGTATCTATTGAGGTTGAACATGAGTGGTATTTAGAGGAAGTGAAAACTATCTTCCTTAGTTTACCTTGCATCTCTCTCTATTGTTGTATTTTGGTATAGCTTGTGAGCTTTTGCATCTCAGGTGTTCCAGGGGGAGAAGTTCTTCCTCGATATGGTTGGGAGGAAAATCAGGTGGTTCATGACGAGTCGGTAAGGATATTGGCATTGGAGCATACTCTTATTGGAGTTGGAGCATACGTCCATCCTTTTGGAGTTGTACAATTTCACCGTCAGAATCGCATTTCTGGGCATACCTGTTGCGATTCAACTCAACTTCAGGGGGTATGCGTCCCAATAGACCATTTCACCCTAAATTTTATTTCAAAATTCAAGTTTTCAGACTCTGATTCCCAAATCTGCTCTGTTTTGTAGATTTGTTGTTGCATGTAGGAACCGCTTGTTTTTTTTTGCTGTTTGGTTATTTTTATATTGGATTTGCCTGATAATTTATATTGATGAGTCTAATATATTCTAACCACTTGGAAATTGTGTTTAAAGTCTAAATGGTTAATACTTTGAAAATTTAAATAACTTTATGGCAACTTATTTTATGAATGTCAATTGTTTGTCAAAATTCCCCAATGGTTGTACATTACAACGTTGTGAGCTATGTGCAAAATTCCTAAATATTTATATTCATTTATTGGCATAGATTTAGAAATGAAGATGGTTGATAGTCTACTTATATCTCGAGTTCAATTATTGGCAGTAATCACAAAAAATTAAGTCAAGTAATTTTGGATTCATGTTAGCTAATTGTTGTGAAAACACCTTAAAGAGATAATGGTTGTAAATGTTTTACAAAATGCCTCAATGGATGTACATTTCATGCTTGTAAATTTTTTGTCATAATGTTTCAATGGTTTCATCTAATTACTTTTATGAACTTTCCATAAAAAAAGGCTTAAGTTTATTTAGGATTTGCAACCAAGGTGTTTCTAGTGTAATAACTCCATTGAGTTAAAGGGTCCTGCTGAAGAGTCACAATTGGGGTAAGTAATTTGTTGTATTATTAGCTCACATATGAATTCATAATTATTGGATACCAACCCTATATAGTTTTAATTATCCTTTTAAGAAAATAATTCATAAGTATGTTATTTAGAACAAAATCAATTAGTCACTCTTGAACACATTTAATTACATTAGACTTAACAATTAGCTTATTGTAAATTGTGGTTCATAAAGGTTGACATTTATTCATCCCACTAAATACTTTATATTTTAAAGGTTATTTTAGTCTTGAGAAGCAAGTATTATGGTTGTATGTTTTGGATCTTGGTAAACCTTGAACCTTGTAGGTTTGAGGATAAGTTAGTAGAATTTAGGGTGTAGTGTAAAGGATAACAATAAAATATATATATCTATATGACCTTGCATTAACTTTTATGTCCTACAAGAAAAAAATATTTGCATTTTGATTCAATATAGTATTTCTCAGTAATAATGATGGTAGGTAAGGTGGGACATTACATATGGTATCAGAGCCAGGTTCAAAACTCTAGGACCTAAGGCTTGATTGCTAATAATCAAAGCTAATTACTTTATTTACTTACGTGATTTTTTTCGTCAGGGTAAGTAATCATGGAGAGAACATCAAGGAGGAGGAAGGAAGTCTCATCTCCACCTCCCCAAGCCAAAGAATCTGAACCAATATCCATTAGGGAAGTAAGGGATATTATGTTATCTTTCCAAAAGATGACTGAAGTATTGATTAATAAGGTTGGGGGAAATCCTTTAGTGCATGGTTCTTCATCTTAAGAAGAAAGGAAAGAAATACCATCTGATGGAGATGTACATATAGAGTTAGAAAATTTTAAGCTTCTTATCTTTAAGGGTACCACAAAAGGGGAGGTAGCAGAAGCTTGGTTGGAAAACATGCGCCTGTGTTTTGAGTTGCGGAACTATTCTAGAAACCAAAAGGAAAAGTTGGCTATTTACCAACTTGATGAGAGTGCACTATTATGGTTGAGGAACTTAGAGTCCAAATTTGGGTACTCCATGTCTACCTTGACATGGGAACGATTTGAAGAGAAATATCGAGCAAAGTACATTTCTGTTGAATACTTGGAGAGGAAGTTGAATGAGTTCCATGATCTTAAGCAAGGAACTAATACAATCCTTGAATATGAGGCATGATTCATGGAATTTCTTAGATATGCCACCCATATAAATATTGAAGCCCTCTAGGTAAACAAGTTTGTGTATAGGTTGAATCCTATTATAAAGGACAAGGTGTGCATTTTGAGGCCTACCACATTTCATGAGATAGTGCAATAAGCAATTATAGCTGAGGAAGAATTGTTGGGCAATAAAGGCGGGGATAAAACCCAAAATCTATCATTCAATGGGAAACCTCCTCAAAGGGGAGGAAAATATGTAAGACATAAGTCAGGTGGTTCACATCATCATAGATTTCAAAAGAATCATACTTTTAAGAACCAAGGAAATAATTCAAGGCATCAACTTCAGAAAAGTAGTGCTCGCACTCAAGAATCACCTAATAAAAGGGTAAAATTTATGAAAGTTTCTCCCACTAATGGATGTTGGACTTGTGGAGGACCTCATTATGAGAGAGATTTCCCTGAAAAGAAGACTAAAGCACAATTAGAGCGGGAACAAGCCACTGTTAGAGATATGGGTAGAGCCCATAGGATTCATGCAGTGTTACAGAATCGCCAAGTCGAGCATCAATCTATTGTGCTTGAAGCATCTAGTAAGCTAAATGGTATGGATGTTACTATTTTGATTGATCCTAGTGCAACTGAAGGTTTTATTTCTCCTAATTCTTTATTGAAATTTAAATTAGTGGCAATAGATCAAGATGATTTTGATTAGGTTGAGATGGCCTCAAGACGATCTCAAAAGGTTGAATGCTTAGTGAAAGAGTGTCCTTTAGACCTGGGAATGTATGTCACACATGTGAATCTTTATGTGATGCCACTTGGTCACTATGGTGTGATGATTGGGATGGAGTAGCTTGAATCCCGCTGGGTTGTGCTCAATTTTCAAAACAAAACCCTTCAGTTTTTGAGTGATGAGGGTCAATCTAGGGTTCTCCATGGGAAAAGAAGACTTGTTTATTTAAGAATTATCTCATTCTTACAGATCAAGCGAAGTCTTAGAAAAAAATTTCAAATGTATGTTGTAATTACTTTAAATGAGGGAGAAATTTCATCCTTTGAACAATACCCTTTCCTTTTAGAATTATCTAATGTCTTTCCAGAGGAGTTGCATGGTTTACCTCCAAAGAGTGAGTTGATTTCTGCATTGAGCTTAAGCCCAGCACCGAACCTATATCCAAAGCTCCCTATCAAATGTCTATTTTTGAACTTTGTGAGTTGCAAGTGTAACTTCAATATTTATTGGATCGGGGTATGAGTAGACCTAGTGTTTCACCTTGGGGAGCTCCTGTGATATTTGTAAAGAAGAAGGATGCATCTCTTCGGCTCTGTGTTGATTACATGCAATTGAATCGAGTAACTATTCAAAATCAATATCCTTTGCCTCACATTGATGATCTATTTGATCAAATGAAGGGAGCCATTGTATTCTCCAAGATCGATCTTCGATCAGGATATCATCATCTTAGAGTTAAATAAGAGGATATTTCCAAGACTTCTTTTCGAACTCATTTTGGTCATTATGAATTCGTGGTTGTTCCCTTTGTTTTATCTAATGCCCCAAGAGTTTTTATGAGTCTGATGAATGGTGTATTTCGGAAGTACTTGGACAAATTTGTACAAGTATTCCATAATGACATCCTAATCTATTTAAAGTCCCCAGAAGAGCATGAGCAACACCTAAGAGTGGTATTTAAATTCTTAAGAGAAAATAAACTTTATGCAAAAATGTCCAAATGTTCTTTTTTTAAATCAAAAATCCATTATCTTGGACACATTATCTCCAGTGAAGGAATTTCTGTTGACCCAGCAAAGATCGATGCAATTTCAGAATGGCCAACACCCTCTAATGCACATGAAGTGCATAGTTTCATGGGTATGACATGATACTATCGGAGATTTGTGGAAGGGTTTTCAAAAATAGCCAGCCCAATCACTTCATTGCTTAGGAAGGGAGTACGATTTAAGTGGACAAATGAGTGTGAGAAATCTTTTTCTAAGCTCAAGCAATGCTTGATTACATCTCTGATACTGAAGGTCCTAGATATGGATAGACCATTTATAGTATGTACTGATGCATCAAAAGATGGATTGAGTGCAATATTATCACAAGAGGGTAGGGTGATTGCATATGCCTCTAGAAAGTTAAGACCTCATGAAGAAAACTATGCAACCCATGATCTAGAACTAGCAGCTATATTTCATGCCTTGCAACTTTGGCGACATTATCTGGTGAGCAAGAAATTTGAATTGAAAAAAAATCATAGAGGTTTGCAACATATATTTACTCAAAGTGATCTTAATGCTAGGCAAAGAAGGTGGTCAGAACTCCTAAGTGAATATGATTTTGACATAACTTACATCAAGGGTACATTGAAAAAAGTAGTTGATGCACTTAGTCGAAGGCCACACATCTTTTCAATAATTCCATTGAAGATTTATTTACGGGAGTGCATCTTGAGGGCACAAGATGTAGATGAATGGTGTAAGGAAGTTAAAGTTTCTCTTTGTGAGGAGGAGGCTAATAAAATCAAAGTAGAAGGGTATTCTTGTGATGATGATGGTATGGTGAGATTTATGCAAAGGATTGTAGTCCCAGATCAAGATGGGCTTTGTGAGTTCATTTTGAAATAAGCTCACCGTGCAGTATATATGGCTCACTCGGGAGTCCAAAAGATGTATGTATTCTGATATATATATATATATATATATATATATATATTTAATTTATTTATTTATTTATTTATATTGGGCAGGCATGAAGAAGGATGTAGCAAATTTTGTGGCAAAGTGTTTGGAATGCCAGCTACTTAAAGCAGAGCATGGTCATCCAGCAAGATTGTTGCAGCCGCATAACATTCCTGAGTCCAAATGGGGAGAAATATATATGGACTTTATTGTTGAATTACTTGAAACGACTAAAAGGCATAACTCCATTTTAGTGGTGGTGGATAAGCTTACTAAGAGTGCCCATTTTATACCTATTTGAGATACTTACAAAGCAGTTGAAATAGCACAAGTATTTATAAAGGAGATCGTTAAAATTCATGGTTTTCCTAAGAAAATCATATCAGATAGGGGCTCTATATTCACAGGAAGATTTTGAACTAGTTTCTAGGGAGCCCCTCAGACACAATTAAATTTCAGTATAGCTTATCATCCAGAAACTAATGGTCAAACTGAAAGAGTAAATCAAGTGTTGGAGGACATGCTTAGAATGTATGTAACGAATCAACAATCTAAGTGGGAATATTATCTTCCTCTAGTGGAGTTTTCTTACAATAAAAGTTATCACCGCTCTCTTGGTATGGCCCCTTATGAGCTATTGTATGGAAGACCATGCAGAACACCTTTAAGTTGGGATAGATTAGAGGACAAAATCTCAGTGGGTCCTAAAATGATTCAAGAAATGGAAGAACGTGTGTGTCATATAAGACAAAGATTAAAGGAGACACAGGATATAAAGAAGGGCTATGCTGATATGCATAGAATGGATCGTAGTTTGAAAGAAGGGGAATTTTTTTTCTTCGAGTAAAACCTCAAAAAATATCTATTAGATTTGGGAAAGGATCTAAGCTCTCTCCTCGATTTGTTGGGCCTTTTAACATCATCAAAAGGATTGGACCTGATATCGTCTTGCTCTACCACCAATTTTTCATCGCATGCATGATGTATTTCATATTTCAGTGTTGCGCAAGTATGTTCATGATCCTTCTCACATTTTAGATTGGCATCAATTACAGGTAACAGGCGAGGGGACTCTGAAGGTAGACCCAATTTGAATTTTGGACCATCGCACTCAACAGCTTAGATGTCACATGGTGGACCAAGTAAAGGTCCAATGGGACCCGTATAGTCCTAGTTCCGCCACCGGGGAAGATGCATCTTCTATGTGTCTGGAGTTTCCTTTTTTGTTTAGTCAAACTTCGATCCAATTTTACTCCAAGAGGGGGATTATGTAGTGCCCTATTTTTCCTAGTATATTTTTGTCACTCCTATTAAGGGTGATTTTTGATGAGTTATATATATAGAATATTGAACACTAGATTGAGGAACAATTTTTTATATACATAATTATATTTCCTCGTATGTTTATGTATGGCATATTGATCAATGGATTAGGTAACAATGTTTTATATACATATTTATATTTCCTTTTATGTTTATGTATGGAAGATTGATCACTGGTTTGGGAAAAATGTTTTATATAGTTGTATTTTACCTTATGTGTGGTATATTTGATTATGTGTTTTATATGGTGTTATGCATATGTTTCTCTTTTTCCATCTGACTTATGTATCAAGTGTATGGCATGGATGGTGATCTTGGATTTAGACACATAGACCCATTGATGTTCATGGTTATGTGGAACAGATGGTTAAATTATGATTTATGGATGATACATGACTTGTATGATTATATATATGTCTAAAATTGTACTGAGCAGGATGTGGTAGGGGACCTGATCATTTTCCAACAAGGATGTTCAATTATGAATGACTATGGAAGTCATTTCTTCAAAACCTAAATGACTGCGGAAGTCATGCACCATTCTTGGTAAAATGTGGTTAAGTTAATTTCATTATGAAATTCATATGATTCCTTTGATTTATGAGATTGTGATGTGTGCAGGTCTTCGAACAAGGCCTTACTAACGAACCATCAAATGGGTAAAAGCTCACAATCAGTACCATAAGGAGAAACACAGAGTTTCAAAGCACAGTAGATGAGAAAGCAAGGAAATAAGGGCATGGAGTCCTAAATCCAAGAAATATAAAGACGTGGAGTCTTGTATATTTAGGGTGCGGAGTCATGAATATTTAAAAAGATCAAGTTATGGAATCTTATATCTTTGGAGTAGATCAGGGTGCGGAGTCCTAAATCTACTAAGGCACGGAGATTCATGAAATAGGGGTGCGGAATCCCTATTATCCGAAAGAAAAATACCACTCATGGATAAATTTCCTTAAATAAAATCTCAATCTGACAATTCTGGAATGCCTTTCTAAAAATAGAAAGTCATGTCTAGCATCTCAAGCATGACTTTCCAAAAATAGTAAATCTCCTTGCATAAATTGGTAATCAAGCATAGTTGAAGGAAATTCAATTAACTTATCATTAATCAATCCTAATAGCTCAATATTGACTTAATCCTCAATATTATTAATATTATCATTGTCTTTTATGAGACTATGATATTTTATTAAAAGGGAATTAAAAATTAACTTCATCTATTCAATCACTTCATACCTCTCTCCTTCATGACTCTCATGGCTCTATGTAACTCTCTCTATTTTAAATATTACATTACACTCTCTTTTATGCACTCATCAAAGAATGGCATATTTCTCTTACACTCATTACAGATATGTCATAAAATATTCCTCTTACACTCTCTTTAATGAATATGTTACACTCTCCTGTAATAAGGCATGCATACCTCTCCTTAATGGCATAAGTTACACTCCTATAAATGGAATACAATGCATGCATATTACTCCACCTTATGACAAAAACTTTTTGATCCTCCTATATATGAGTCTCATGTATTCTCACTTGGGGTAGGAGAGTGATTCCAAGAGTGGAAGAGACTTGAGGAAGATTGTGAGAGGGAGAGATGGAGAGTATCCAATTGCTTCCAAAACAAATCTGAAATCCTTACTAATCTACTAAGTATCTATTGAGGTTGAACATGAGTGGTATTTAAAGGAAGTGAAAACTATCTTCCTTAGTTTGCCTTGCATCTCTCTCTATTGTTGTACTTTGGTATTGTTTGTGAGATTTTGCAACTCAGGGGTTTTAGGGGGAGAAGTTCTTCCTCGACATGGTTGGGAGGAAAACTGGGTAATTCATGATGAGTTGGTAAGGATATTGGCTTTGGAGCATACTCTTAATGGAGTTGGAGCATACATCCATCCTTTTGGAGTTGTACAAATTCACTGTCATAATCACATATCTGGGAATACCTATTTCGATTCAACTCAAATTTATGGGGTATCGGTACCAATAGACCATTTCACCCTGACTTTGAATTCAAAAATCAAGTTTTCAGACTCTGATTCCCAAATCAGCTTTGTTTTGCAGATTTGTTGCTACATGTAGGAACTGTCGGTTGTTTTGTTTTGTTGTTTGGTTATTTTTATATTGTATTTGTCTAATAATTTATATTGATGAGTCTAATATATTCTAACCACTTGGAAATTGTGTTTAAAGTCTAAATGGTTAATACTTTGAAAATTTAAATAACTTTATGGCAACTTGTTTTATGATTGTCAATTGTTTGTCAAAATTCCCCAATGGTTGTACCTTACAACGTTGTGAGCTATGTGAAAAATTCCTAAATATTTATATTCATTTATTGGCATAGATTCAGCAATGAATATGGCTAATAGTCTACTTATATATTGAGTTAAATTATTGGCATTACTCACAAAAAATTAAGTCATGTAATTTTGGATTCATGTTAGCTAATTGTTGTGAAAACACCTTAAAGAGATAATGGTTGTAAGTGTTTGACAAAATGCCTCAATGGATGTACATTTCATGCTTGTAAATTGTTTGTCATAATGTTTCAATGGTTGCATCTAATTACTTTTATGAAGTGTCCATAAAAAAAGGCTTAAGTTAATTTAGGATTTGTAACCAAGGTGTTTCTAGCGTAGTAACTCCATTGAGTTAAAGGTTCTTGCCAAAAAGTCACAATTGGGGTAAGTAATTTGTTGTAATATTAGCTCACATGTGAATTCATAATTATTGGATACCAACCCTATATAATTTTAATTATCCTTTTAATCAAATAATTCATAAGCATCTTATTTAGAACAAAATCAATTATTCACTCTTGAATAATTTTAATTACAATAGAATTAGCAATTAGCTTATCGTAAATTGTGGTTCATAAAGGTTGTCAACATGTATTCATCCCACTAAATACTTTATATTTTAAAGGTGATTTTAGTCTTGAGAAGCAAGTATTATGGTTGTATGTTTTGGATCTTGAAAAACCTTCAACCTTGTAGCTTTGAGGATAAGTTAGTAGAATTTTGGGTGTAGTGTAAAGGATACCAATAAAAATATATATATGACCTTGCATTAACTTTTATGTCCTACAACAAAAAAAAATCGCATTTTGATTCAATATAATATTTCTCTATAATAATGATGGTAGGTAAGGTGGGACCTTACATATTTGCATATAGACTGCATTGGTGCTTAAAGAGGTTGATTCAAGGCTATTTCAGGCAGAAACATTGGGATTAAGGAGAGTCATGCTTAGGGCTTTGTGCAATGATTATGTTAAGGGGTGAAAGGATGTTGATTGATTGAGTTTACAGGGTGATTGAAAAGATGTGACAAAATGGCCTATAGTTGATTCCCCTAAAGCGCAAAGTCAGAAACAGTGACTGATGACTTAAGTGATTTACCTTGTGACAATTTAGGATCAATAAAAACCAATGATATCATCTTATGTTACAATACGTTTACATCGTGACATTTTTGCTAAGGGAGGCATACCCATACTCAACACATAAGCAAACATTACATGTATAATGATTCAAAGACGCGTACACGAATAAAAAATTGTGGACCCATGACTAGGTGATTGTTTGTATAATCATAGGCTTCATACATTGTGATCTTGTATTAATGCTGAAATTGCAGCCCGGATGGATGAAACTAGATACGGGGTCTTCTATCTCGTTCATGCGATCGTCCAATGTACGATTCTAACCATGTGAATCAATGAGCTGAAGTCAAACATGGTAGACACCATCTAATTACCGACCAATGATGTAAGTCGTTAACAGACGCGAGAGAAACCACTAATGATGTCAATGGCTCTCAAGGTATTTTAGTACAATATGTATGGTATGAATGAATGAGTTGGAGTCGATCACCACACAAAATATTTCGGTCGAAGGCCATTGATGTAAACATGTCACCAAGAGCGAGAAAACTTTCCATTGATGTATGAAAGTGATAAGGTACTGAAGGGTTATTTCTAAGTAAATTTTCTGGATGATGAGTTGATCTCGACAGGAAGCGACCTGTCACAGGAGGGCCTTGATGTATCCCTCATCAACGACATGAAATAGGTATCATGATTTGAGACAGAATGATGATGATACGAAACTAGATCAGGAATGGAAGACATGGAATGAAGGATTAATAGTATTGTAGTAGATATAAATTGAATGAGTTCTCTTGAACACAACAGCAAAACTTAATGGAGTTGGAAGCATTGAACCAAAACCAAAAATGGAGGCTTTGAAAACGGTATGATAAACCAAATACAAGAAGATTATCCAAACCAACAGCCACGAAGATGAGGTGGAAGAGTGTCATGTTCAAGAGCGACTCACTTCCATTAGAAAATGGAGTACCTTGTTTTCCCAATTTCCCCAACCATATTGGTCAGTACCTCTTTATTTTTTAACAAGCGTGAGGAGGATAACATATGCTTGATATGTAAGTTCATCCTTCGAATGAATCACTCCGAGTATGTTTAATGAACCTTGGTTCAATCTCTTCATGTTCAAAAATTCCATCATTGTTTGATGTTCTAACGAGTCTAGCGAAGGTAAAAATTGACATCTTTTTCAAATTTAGAGAGTTCGAAAAAGAGGCGAAAAATAAAACTCTAGATGTTCCTTTTCATAGATAGTCTCCTTAGTCCGAAAAGGCAGGGAGAAAAAAAAAAAAAAAACACCTCATAGTCATGTTCGACTAAGGTATTCCTTTTTTGTAAATAGTCTATCTCAGTCTGGAAAAGGGTTAAACTGATACTGAGTATAATTATTTTCATTTACTTTAACGAGTTCAAAAATACAAGTGCTCGACAATCTTTTCATATTTTGGGAGTCTAAAAAGAGTTGAAAGACGACTCCAAGGAGTTCCTTTTTCGTGAGTTTATGGAGTTCGAAAAAGTGATAAAAGTGTACTCCTCAGTTCAAATGATCTTATTAAAACATGAAAAAATCAGTTAAACAACTGTTGACCTGCTCAAAACATCATAGAAGGATCAAACATACTTGTTTCATGATATAAAAAAATGAACGATTACTAGGTCAAAACATGATAAAATAATGGAAAAACAACCATAAGTAATGAAATTGACTATTCATTTTTACCATTTCACATTTACCTTCAACAATAAGAGCTCTGAGCCCTTTTTTCCCTCGATATTTTGTAGCTAATTGCAGCCAATATGGTGGATCATTTCAAGCACCGTCACTTCTAAGTAGGAGCTAAGACCTTTCCCTTTCAATTCATGGTTTCATTTTGTGATTTCATGCAATTTTTTTGGGTTTTTGAGAGCCTTGGGTTATTCAAAATTCACCCTAGGAATGACACATGCACTCCTTGTCAAAAGGAGCATTTCATCTAAGTGTAAATACACTCCAAGAAGGGATGCAATGCTCTCTCTTGCCTTCTAGGACAATGCTGGGCACAATTCTCAAGCAAAAATTGTTATTTTTTCTTAAAATTTTTCAGGTTTTTTGCATGAAAAGGATCCTAATGAGTCTCGTGTTGATGTATCAGGTCTTCATTAGCACAAAATGGCCTTTGTTTGGAGAGAAAGGGAACATGAAGGACAAGACTTGAATGCAACAAAGGATCCTTCCACCATTCATGAACTTAAAGATTGTAGACTGTTGAAATTATTTTGGTTACCCGGGATGAGGAAACAAATTGAATTACTTGAGTTCCTTTTTTATTCATGGGATGCGCAAGCATAGGAATTCAAGTTAGGGGAACATCTACTCAAGATAAAAGTGGAAGACATATTCTTTTTTACAGGTTTATCCATGAGATTTGCCCCCATCTCTCTCCTAGGTGGGAGAAGAGGTGGAGAAACAATTAAATATGACATTACCACTTATTATAGACCTAGCTCCCAACCGAATAGAGATGGGAATATCAACATTAGAGATGTGACCCATTTTCCTCTAAGAATAATCATATTTATCATCGCCAGATTTGATAGTAGCGCAACACTTCATGTATCTAGAAAAGCATACATCTAGTATGTTTTAGAGTGTTTGGAATCAATAGACTTTAACTAGAGAGAGGGGTACTGGTCAACATGAAGGAACAAATGACTAAAGAAAAAGAGGGAAAACTAAAAAACTTTAGCTATGGTTCAATTCTAATTTATTTTTCCCTGAAACAGATTTCATTATTACAGCCTCAACATATCTTGCATGAGCCGATTGATCCAAGGGTTCCATGGATGAGGAGTTAGATAGACCTTATGTCCCAACATGCAGGTCTGTCGGCGGTCAACTTCACACCAACCTTTTTTAGGTGGTTACGTAGACTGTATATTCCCAATTAGCCATGAGCTAGTTGGAATATTAAATTTTGTTTTGCTGCCTTTTTTTATGAATAAGAGGACAATGGAGGTTCATAATTCTCCTTAATAATGAATAAATCAATTCGAATGTGAAAGAGATAGATCTTGGCAGCTTAATTAAGCACCTAAAAGTGTGAAAAGTGGTTGGAACACCTTGACTGGGTCAACCTTGACCAAATCAACAGCGCTCTCATGGAGGAGTGGTCATCAATGAAAGACAACGCAGTTTTAGATGGAGATGTTTTTCATGGAAGTAGTGCTATTATTGGATGGGGCTTAGGGTTTGCAAGCTCATATCTTATATAAGGAAGAGGATGGCAGCCATATTCATTATGTTTTATGTTATGATATGTTATGTGTTAGATTATATGGTCTGTTTAGACATATATCTTTCTCTAGTTGTTTAGCTGAGATTGAGTGTTGTTTAGCACCAGGTGTTCTTGATCGGGAATCCCGCCTCTTCCATTGAGAAGCTCTTGGAGGATTTTGCACTACATTTCCACATTCAGGTTTCAGACCAAGCTTTAGTCTTGTGGCACAGCACAGTTTCTATTGAGAAATGTGTTGAGTTGTAGGGTGCAGCAGTGGAGGATCTTGTTGGGTGTTTTCTGAGCTAATTTTGCAGTGGAGGAATGTTTCCTTCCATTGGGAGGCCAGTAAAGAAGTCCCTTGGGATTATTTGACATCTATGGCATCAAGCTAAGTTGATTTTATCCCCTACAGCGCAGTTCCAGTCCAGATTTGCATTATTTTGATGAGTTGTTGCAGGGGTAAGTTCATTGCTCCATTTGGAGTGTTTTTTGTTTCCATTGAAGGGATCAGTCCTTCATTGAGAGGGTTATTTTGGAGGAGTTCTTTTAGATCTACATCAGATTCAGCCACCTCCTTCTATGTGCTTCAGGTTCAGTGCATCTTTAGCCCTAGGGCTTTAGATCCACCATCTATATTTTGTGTATTTCCGGAAACCCTTCCTCGGTTGTCTAGGAAAAGTGTATGGGAGCATAGATCTCCATTTTTGGCCTTGTATGAGCATGGTATTTCAGATCCATTTATTTATATGTCCCAGCTGCAGTATTATTCATTAAAATTATACCGTGCCTACTTCGGTACTTTGTATAGCAGTGTACTACTTGTTTTTGGGTGCATTTTGACATTGGAGGCTTCTTTTGCCTATCTTGAGGGGCTTGATCCCCAATATCTTGTACTTATTTATTGTTGTTATACATAATACCATGGATCTATCATTTGGCTCATATGTATTGTGTTAATACTTGCTGCTATTTCCATTATTATGAGCTATATTCCTGCTTTTTCCATTTGGGAATATTACAATGGTATCAGATCATAATCTTGGCACAGCCTGTGCATCTTGAAAAGCCAATATGTCATCTGAAGAAGGAGATCCTCTTACTGATAGAGAGAAGAGATATCAAAGAAGAAGGCATCGGAAGTTTGATTATACAACTGACAAAGAAGACAAGGGTAAAACCCCTTTATCTGGAGGATAAGATGAAGAGAAGGATTTTCCTAAGATCCTTCTTAGAGCCATGCAAGACATTGATAGAGAAATCAAGGAGATGAGGATGGATAGATACAAGGAATCCCCTAAAGGATTTCATCATGGTGAAGGCTCCAGCATTTCTCATCACTGGAGTGATCAACCAGTGTAGCAACAACAAGTTTCCCAACGCTCTACAATGCCTACATTCTTGGTTGTGGGAAATGAAGGGTTTCAAGAGCTAGAATCCCTTGAAGACTATTTTATGGAGTATGAGTCTCAAACTCAGAGATTCAATGACCACTTAAGTTTTCAAGAATTTTGTTAAACAAAGGACAATAGGAGACCCGGGCATCACAATAGAAGTGGTGGATTCATTCAGAATCATGAACTACACCGCACTATGGGAAGATTTTTCTTACCCAACTTTGATGGGTCATTTAAATGCATTGCCAAATCATGGGTAGAGTAGCTTGACATATACTTCCAGTTGAACAAAGTTCCAGAAATGGAGGCCATTAAGATAGCAACGCTGCACCTTGAGGGTGAAGCACATTATTGGTGGTCCCATGGCTTGTCTACATTGGGTCATGCCAATGTGACTACATATTCAAAGTTCACAAGGAAGTTGGTGGAGAGGTTTGATAGAAGAGATCCTGAAGCACCATTCATGGGGCTTGCAAAGCTAAAACAATCAGGTAATAGAGAAACTTATATTTCTAAATTTTTGAGACTTTCTGTTATGGTTCCTGATTTATCTGCAGCAAGAAGGGTCTATATGTTCATTGATGGGTTAGATGAACCTCTTCATGGGTTGGTTAAGTCCACCAAATCCACAACCCTTCAAGATGCCATTGAAAGGGCTAGAGATCTTCAAGATGCCTTGCCAAAAGCAAAGGCAACATTTCAGCATAAGCCCTCTTTTCCATCAAAGGGAAAAGAAGAGAAGGCTCCTCTTTCAAAGGAGAGCCAAAATAAAAAACCTCATGATGATGATGTCCGAAAAGATTTGAGGAGGAGGAAGCTTTGCTTCACATGCCAAGAATCTTGGGTACCCGGACATAGATGTGCAGCAGGAAAGGCACACTACATAGAGGTCTTCTCAGATGATGAGGAGGAAGAAGGAGAAGAACAAGAGAGGGGTCACAACACTGGAATAGAAGGAGATGATCCACCACAACCTGGAGGTAAGAAGGGATCAATTGCTCCAATTAGAGGCAGTCTTGCATCATTAAGAGTGGTACCCAACTATCATAAAACCTCCACACAAGAAAAAGAGTTGAATTTGCGCAGTGGAATCAGGGATATGATGATCCCATCTATTATGCACATGAGGATGGTCCATGAGACATCACTATCTTGTGGTAAATCACCTAGGAGACCACCTGATCCAGATTTGGTGAGAGATGTCTCACATCATGATGTACGATTCATAGATCCGGAAGGAATGGGAGCATTAGAAGACCATGATATAGCGTTGAGAGTCTTGGGTAGACTCAAGGAGGAGGGGGATATTCTCCCACTATCATCATTACCCACTCTCACATCTCATACTGCGCTGAGAGGAAATGTTGCAGGCTTGGAGGATGACACCATCATGGGGCAAGGAGACCATTCCTTGGCTATGGAGACTCAGAATATGTTCTCATTTGAGGAGAAATCTTCCATACATGGTAGAATATGGTGGGCACACATGCATGCTTTGGCTAAACTAAGGAATTTTTGGATGGATGATAGCTTCCCATGGGAGACTAACCTCCAAAAGCTTCAATCTTTACTTAAGCATGTGCATATGCAAGAAGAGCAGCAAGGAGGGGATAGCAACCTTCCAACATATACCTTTGGCATGGGAGATGTCAAGGAGGAGAGCATCCATATGACATATTTTCTTTGTGATAGATCATCAGCGCTGTCACTATGGAAGATTGATCCCTATTGGAAATCCCAACTCTTGGTGGATTATTCCAAGGATCTTTTCACATGCATGATACTTGATGACCAGCTACATGAAGAGGGTTATTCAGTCCAAGAAGAATTCATCTACTATCATGGTATGATCTTCTTTTCTAGAGCTTCCACGCTCAAGGAGAAGTTGCTACAAAGGGCTTATGAAGAGTTCTTTTTCAACCATACTTATTCCATGAGGGCCTACAGCACTATCATGGAAAGCTACACTTGGGAAGGCTTTGAAGAGGAACTATATCAACATTTTCAAAGATGCATGAACCATGTGGAGTTGGAAGAGAGACATGACTCAATGAAGGAGTTATTTCAGACATCTCTTTCCTCTTTTGGAATGAGAGGGGATATATCTATGCACCACTCCATTTGTATGAAGAGAAATTTTTGTGAAGAATATGCTTATGTACATAATGTTTTATTTGATGAATATATGCATTCCTTTACCATGTATATGCAGGCCATAGCTCCAAGGAGGAGAATTATTCCATATAAACTTCATGGCCAACTTTCGGCCATAAACATTTCTGAACATGGCCACTCCCTTGGAGGACATAGGGAGATATTATATCATTGTGGGTGCACTCCAAAAGCACCAAACATATTTCACACTTTCAACCATTGTGAGAATACTTGGGCAACAAGTAAGTGGTGGGGAAACCACTTACCACATCATTATCTGATGTAATCAAGAGATATACTACGTTGGTTACACATGTGGGACTATGACTCACCTCCATTTTTACAAATTTATGTTTGTATGTACTTAATTTTGATCCCATAAATTGATGATGTACTTATACTTTTTATGGGAATGTTTGGAGGGAGGATGGGAGGAATGTATGTACCCTATGGGAGAGAGATTTTCTTTGTTCATTATGCTACATGTTTCAGGGAGAACATTGGGCAAACCATGTTTGTTTCATTAGAACTATTGTCTCCTTGTGGGATGAATTATTTGCATCTCATAAGAACTTTGGAGGAGCAATTCATGGAGGGATGGATTGGTAGACACTTAGCTTATGAGGGAATCTTATCACATGTTGGTGTCACCAATGGTGGACAGTTGCAGCACTCACCTTGTCAATTGCTTGAGGACAAGCAACATTTGGGAAGGGAGGACTGTAATATTCTCAATTAGCCATGAGCTAGTTGGAATATTAAATTTTTTTTTGCTTCTTTGTTTTATGAATAAGATGACAATGGAGGTCCATAATTATCCTTAATAATGAATAAATCAATGCCAATGTGAAAGAGATAGATCTTGGCAACTTAATTAAGCACCTAAAAGTGTGAAAATGGGCTGGAACACCTTGATTGGGTCAACCTTGATCAAATCAACAGCGATGTCATGGAGAAGTGGTCATCAATGAAAGACAGTGCAGTTTTAGATGGAGATACTTTGCATGGAAGTAGTGCTATTATTGGATGGGGCTTAGAGTTTGAAAGCTCATATCTTATATAAGTAAGAGGATGGCATCCATATTCATTATATTTTATGATATGATATGTTATGTTTTAGATTGTATGTTATGTTTAGACATATATCTTTCTCTAGTTGTTTAGCTGAGATTGAGTGTTGTTTAGCACCGGGTGTTCCTGATCGGGAATCCCACCTCTTCCATTGAGAAGCTCTTGGAGGATTTTGCACTACATTTCCACATTCAGGTTTCAGACCAAGCTTCAGTCTTGTGGTACAGCGCAGTTTCTGTTGAGAAATGTGTTGAGTTTCAGGGTGCAGTAGTGGAGGATCATGTTAGGTGTTTTCTGAGCTAGTTTTACAATGGAGGAAGGTTTCCTTCCATTGGGAGGCCAGTAAAGAAGCCCCTTGGGCTTATTTGACATCTGTAGCATCAGGCCAAGTTGATTTTATCCCCTACAGTGCATTTCCAGTCCAGATTTTCGTTATTTTGATGAGTTGTTGCAGGGGTAAGTTCATTGCTCCATTTAGAGTGTTTGTTTTCCATTGAAGGGATCATCCCTTCATTGAGAGGGTTCTTTTGGAGGATTTATTTCAGGTCTACATCAGATTCAACCACCTCCTTCTACGTGCTTCAGTTTCAGATCATCTTCAGCCCTAGGGCTTTAGATCCACCATCTATGTTGTGTATTTCCAGAAACCCTTCCTAGGTTGTCTAGGAAAAGTGTATGGGAGCATAGATCTCCATTTTTTGCCTTGTATGAGCATGATATTTTCAGATCCATTTATTTATATGTCCCAGCTGCAGTATTAGTCATTAAAACTATGTTTTGCTTGCTTCAGTACTTTGTATAGCAGTGTACTACTTGTTTTTGGGTGCATTTTGGCATTGGAGGCTTCTTTTGCTTATCTTGAGGGGCTTGATCCCCAAGATCTTGTACTTATTTATTGTTGTTATACATAATACCATGGATCTATCATTTGGCTCACATGTAATGTGTTAATACTTGCTGTTGTTTCCATTATTATGAGCTATATTCCTGCTTTTCCTCATACCAAAAGATCTAGCTCAATAACTATACATAATCTTCTCCCAAAATAAAAATAATACCATAGCTAATTCGTTTAGGTGTCCAAATGCATATTATTTTTCCCAAAAGAAGGCTAACACGATCAATATTATGTGATTGCACCTTATTTTTCTCCAGAAATTTAATACCAAAACTATAATTTTACATGCATGCAAGTGTATATGTTTCTCTAAAAAATATTCCAAAGAAATCTTAACACAATAAAGCATGTGATTACCAATTTTCCTCTCCAACAATCTAATTCAATAATGCATACAATGGCATGTTTTTCTCTTCTCTTCTTTTTGAAGAGTTCTAACACAACAAATACTTCCCTGCATACAAATATATATATTTATTTTCCAAGGAATCTAACACACTTATTATTATTTTTCGAAATGTTAGCTAACTCAGTAGCTATTATGCATGCAATACAAAATATTTTCCTATCATTTCACACATCAGACAAATTTGTAATATTTCCTCAAGAAATAGTGTGAATAACAAATCATTCTCAAATAACACAACCAATGGTCTTTTATGCAAAGGTTTTATGTGAACTATTTTTCAAAAAAGTTACTCACATATTCATTTCCAGTAGATCAAATATACTAGATATTATTCATGTGTACATAAGCACATATTTTCTTTAAGAGTCCAATATTTCTCATTAAAAAATATAATGCATATGCATCATGAGAACATCCTTGTTAATTTTTTAAATGAAATAACTTAATTCATTTTCAATAATTATTAACATAATTGTTTTATTTTTTTATGAATGTGAAAAAATTATTTCTTTTCAAGAAATATCAACATAATTGTTCTATTTTTGTGCATGTGAATAACTTTTTTATTTTCAAGAAATATCAAAATTCATTGTTATTCGTATGTGCGTGCAATTAATTTTTTTTCTTTTCAAGAACAATAACACAATAGTTATCTCTATATGTACATAAACAACTATTATTATCCGGCTGAAAAATCAAATGGAAGCACTCTGTTTTACTTTGTTTTCCTATACAAATTTTTAAATATGAAATAGGATTTTGGCGATAAATTACTCATTTACAAAAACCTCTTTCATTTTTAATCCATATATCACAGTTTGAGAGATATGAAGACATATTTGGACCCTATTTTCCAATAACTCATGCAGTTCACACAATTACTTAGCCGTGAAAATATTTTAAGGATTCAATGAACAAAACACTTATTCCTTTATGCATGAAATTCTATGAAGGTTTTCCCAAGAAAATAATCTTGACTCTTTATCATATGAAATTTTTCAAGCAAATAAATTCGATTCTTATTTCTTCATCCACCATATGCAAACACAATAATTTTCAAAGAGCATAGTTACTTATATTTTAATGTGTGCTTGGAATTCCTCCTTCCTCCCTCTTGGCTTGATTCTACCTATATTTTGTTATTAGTTCTCATATTTTCTCATAGGCTTACAATAAGTAGAATTAAGAAAATGCAATAGCTTTTCTAAATCCTAAAATCAGTCCATAAATCATATTTTTCTAAATTCTACATTCACTAAATAATTCATCCATAAATCTCTCACGTTTTTTCAAGGTAGATTTGATTTTTCCTTATGAACAAAATATCACTTATTCATAGTTTTTCTAAAACTCGTAAAACATACCAACTTGGAAATATAATTTATTTAGATAGAAGAATATAAATTGTTCTCAATATAAAAATTAAGAATTAATTCTTGTAATATTCTTGTAATTAAGAATTAGAAGAATATTCTTCATGTAATATCAACATAAGAATTAATAATATTTCATCATTCAACAACACTTGTTTTATGAGAGTTTTTTCGATAGCTTATGCGAGGGATATTACATAATACTTTTGAATTCATTAGAAGTGGGTTGGTCTGGAGGGTAGGATCAGGTACTCGTGTTTGCTTGGGAATTGACCCATGGCCAGGATGTCAACAGGGTCATCTTCTTCCAGTTCAAATATTAGACTCCCTCAGGAATCGAGGGATCAATAAACTCGCCCACATTATGGATCCCACTTCTTCTATAATATGGTTTTAGGGTTGGAAATTTTTGGTTGATTTGGACATTCCTGAAATTTTCATTAGACATTGGAACTCCTACATAAATGCCCCTCACGCGGGGCATATCAAAATTTCCGACAGAGAGGATGAACTTATTTGGTCGAGGGCTAAGTGCAAGGTATATTCACCAATATATTTTTGTTGCTCATCAACTACCCAATCCTAAATGGTGGTGGCCTCTGGTATGAAAATTCAAATGCCCACCCAAGGCAAAAATACTAATGTGGTGCATTTTGTGTGAAAAGCTCCCTACATGGGATACCTTACAAAAAAAAATCGCAAATAATCCTGCATGGTGCGTTCTTTTTTGGAATGAAGGGAAAATGATTGAACACCTGTTTTTGCATTGCTCCTTCGATCAATCCATTTTGGATTAGTGTTGTGTTATTAATTCAGAGGTATGTGCATGGTGAGGTCCAACTGTGGATTTTTCTTGGCATAAATGGTCCACTCTCCCATCCTCTCGCAAGTTCATGGCCCTTCCCCTTATTATATTACGAAGCATTTGGATCGTGCGCAACCGAACAACTTTTTAGGACCTCATTCCCATTTCCAATCATGTAGTTGTTGAGGCGATGGTGACACTTTGTCACTTCCCTCAGGAAATTGACCCTTGTCATTTGTGTGTGCTCATGGAAGTATGCGTTGATAAATCATTCCCATGGGAATTTTGTGACGGTGCCTCCACAGATTTTGGTGCAAACTATGGTGCAGGCTCCATCCTTCACTTATCCCCTGACCGTTGAGAAATCTAGGGCATAGGGATTAGGAGATTTCTCTTGAATGATAATTGCTTGTGATGCAACTTTTCTTAGTCTTCTATTAGATTCTTTCTTTCTCTTGAGTATGTTAATGTCTTCTATCATCAAACAACGATCAAATCATAAATAAGCATGAGACAAGGGACACAAAATGTAGGTTATCAGTCAGAGGCAAAACCTCTCCAACTTGAGAGGAAAACCCAAATGAATTCTTCTTCTTATAGAATCTTCAAGAGATGAATTCCAATACCAAGACCCTTGACCTATTGACCTCTCCAATACCAAGTCACAAGGATTCTTTGAGCGAGTTCTTGTTGTTAGTCAAATTGTTTGCTTCTCGTTGGATCTCAGCCACCCTTCAGATTTTGGCCTATTGGTTCAGATCTACAACTCTCGACCTCTTCAGAAACCCTAGTTGCAGCATGTGTGAGGGACCAACACCAATTTTTTCCCTTGATTCCCTTCGCTTGGATGGAGCCTCCTTCTTCTTCAATTCATCTTGTACTCTTGACTTGCTTTCTTCCTTAATTAGGTCTCCTAATTTGGAAGTGATAACTTCGGCTTCTTCTGCAACAAAGAACACTAGTCTTCCTCGCACGTGTGAAAGGTATTTGCCCAAAACAAATCAGAATTACTCTGGCTTCTCTCTTGTGTTTCTCACACTTTTTCTCCTATTTCAGATGCTTGATCAATGTTCTTAAAGTGAGGTTGTGACCTCCTTTATACAGTATTTTTCCCATGAAATAAGTCGACTTGAGTTGGAGTGTAGGCTGACATCCTCTTCTCGAATGATCTTCATCTCCTTTTGAAGGCCGACTTGATGGAGTACTTGTGGCAAGGTCTTGGAGGGTTTATGATTCAAATAAATTCTCTTTTACAATATGTAACATGCCCAAATACATGGCATTGACTCAATAGACTTAATGACTTAATGACCAAACCTAATAGCTCACAATGGGAGCTTCATCTATAAAATAAAATTCCTTGAGCATGAAACCCATGACTCAAGCATAACATAAATAATTTTATTTTTATTTTTTACATAAATTGCATAAAATCATGATTACACATGTCATTATGAAGACCGAACCTAGTTACATTCAACAATGGCCACTCATTTCACATCTCCATTGGATTGGGATCGGGCTCAAACAACTTTGCCAAAATTTGTGCATGTCGGTTCCTTCTAGCCTTTGCCATTGACCAAGGAGTGACACATCTTTAGATATTTTGTGACTCAAAGCTAATGATTAATTGGATGAATGGTTGGCTCACAAACATGCAGGAATTTTAATTTTGAAACCTATTTTGCTTGATTCAATGAATTTGAAAACTATGCTCTCACTGTGTTCACGTTAACACATATAACACATATACAGGGAATTGAATCAATGCAGATGACCTTTCAAAGGTGGCGCTCACTTTAGAAAAATGTTTTTGATGGGTATTGGAAGTGTTTAATGGTATATCGATGACTACATCATTTAGTTGTGCTCTGGGCCATCCTCTCTTGGCTGTTGGGGAGTCTTGATCTTATTCTCAAAGGGCTTCAGTTTTAAATTTTTTGTCTTTTAAGGTTTTATTTTGGATTGAAGGACCGACAATCTAAATTATATGGACAAACATTTTTTTTATTTATTTTGTATGGTTGAATGATATGAATATGTATGGATGATATGGGGAACCTTTAAAAAAATTCCCAAAACTAGTTATCTTTGATGCACATGATGGACCGATTAAACTGCATACACACTTTCAGTATATTTATTTGTTAAATATTAATAAAAATTACAAATATTTTCCTGAGGAAAAAAAAAAATAGGGATTTTCTCTCTTGATGACTGTGAACCCTTGAACAAATGCAATATTAAAGCACTTCATTTATACAAGGTTGAGGACCTAAATGCATATAATTCAAATATATCAAACGCTCTTTATAGAAGGGAACATTTATCAGATCTCTAAGTAACTTTGTTTTTTCCAAATGGATTCAATCAATCTCCCATCTTCAAAAGCTTTAGTGTGGTTCTAGATTTTTGTTTTAATTCAAAACAAGATATAGCATTTGAAGATTTTGTGAGCATGTTGTGAGCTTTAGGTTATTTGTCACACCTATTTTTTTAGGAGGTAAATGTTAAGGGTGGAAAGCAAAAGACGTCAATGGTGAATTCTATGTTCTTACATGTGTTTGAGGTGTAAAGTGTGAACAACACAACGAATGCTGATGCTATTGACAAAAGATAGAGAGTGCATGCACTCACACATAGAAACTCTACATTTGAGGTGCATGTGATCTCTATACTTCTATCATCACATTACGTCTTCACCTTTGTAAGTATACTATATGGAAATAAGCCCTTATGCATGGTTGATATATTTGATAAAAGTATTAGATAGTTTCATTTATTTAAAGTTGATTTAGCCAACTCTAATTCTATCAAATGAAGCCAATAACATACGACCACTACTTTCACAGTACAAACCCAAGCCTGAATTATGCTATGCATGTGGAGTTGAATAAAGGAACTACCATAGATCCATCTCTCAACTCCATATCTATCATGAGTAGAGGGATCAAATTCTTCACAGTACAAACTTTTTTGCGGTGTAAAAACTTGAAAAAAGACTTATGCCTCGAGGGATTTGATCCCTCCCAACACATGATAGATCCAAATGTACAACGAATCTAAAATTGATATAATACTATATATCATATAACTTAAACATATATATACAAAGTTACATAATATATAATATTAAATTATGATGTACAATGAATCTAAAATCGATATAATGTTATATATCATATAACTTAAACATATACATACAAAGTTACATAATATATAATATTATAATATTAAGTTATGATGTACAATGAATCTAAAATTGATGTAATGTTATATATCATATCACTTAAACATATACATACAAAGTTACAAAATATATAATATTATAATATTAAGTTATGATGTATTTGAGATTAAATACCAGCCTAGATCCATCTAACTCTAGATCTATCATGCGCCGAGAGGGATCAAATCTCTCGAGGTGCAAACCTATTTTTTGAGTGCAAAACTTGAAGAAAGGTTTGCACCTCGAGAGATTTGATCCCTCTCAGCGCATGATAGATCCAGAGTTAGATGGATTTAGGCTGGTTCCAGTCGAAGGCATCAACGTCACATTTTTCAGATAATTAGAAATTTTGTATATTTTTGAGATGTAAGATGGATCTACGCTCGTTTCAGTCATGTGCTGCCAAGGAAAATCTATCAAAGATATGATTAATTTTATCAGTAATATGTAAATATATCAAATATTAATATAATCATTTTAAATATGCTAAATATTTCTGAGATTAACTTGGTCATTTTAATTTTAAATTCTCTTAGTTACCTCAGTTCGTTGAGATGATAATTATTGTTAATAACTATAATGATGAAAAATGATGAAATATTTTTTTTAAATGCAAAGTGACAATAATAGTGTTGAAAGATAGAAAATGTGAATAATAAGAATGTACTCATGTTACAATCAATCTCAAATTGTTTTCTTCTACTATTCTTATTTCCTCCCTTGTTAGTTTTGTTATATTTTCATATCGATCATATGAAAAAGAAAATTTAAATCGTAAACCATTTAAATCTTTAGCTCGATCTGTTGTAGTAAACATGATACCTTGTCTCTCTTGCTCTCCAATATTAATAGCTGAAATTACTATAACACAAAAATCAATCTACATTGTTAATAACTTTTTGTGCTTACACTAAAATCAATGCATATTGTTAATCCAATCACTTTAATATTAATGTACCGTCATATATCCAATTACATCAAATCATTAATCAACATATACATTGAAATCAATGCATTTAATGCAAGCAATCAAATAAGATTAGAAAATAACTTCTACATTGAAATCAATGCACCTAATGCAATCAATTAAATAAGATTAGAAACCAACATCTACACTGAAATCAATGCATTTACTCAAAGCAATCAAATAGGATTAGAAATCGCCATCTACACTGAAATCAATGCATTTAGCGCAAACAATCAAATAGTATTAGGAATAACCTACATTGAAATCAATGCATCTAGTGCAAGCAATCAAATATAATTATAAATCGACGTCTAAATTGAAATCAACACATCCAGTGCAAGCAATCAAATAGTATTAGGAATCATCACCTACACTGAAATCAATGCATCTAGTGCAAGTAATCACATATCATTAGAAATAAATATCTACACTAAAATCGATGCATCTAGTGCAAATAATCAAATAGGATTATAAATCACCATCTCCACTTAAATCAATCCATCTGGTGCAAAACATATTCTTCCCTCTCTCCACCCTCCATCCATATCTATATCCCCATCCATCTCTTTTTTTTTTGTCTCTATCTCACCCCCCTAAACACACACGCTCTCGCACTCCATATATATCATTCTCTTTGTCGGTCACCCTCTCTCCCCATCTCTCTCCCTCTCTTCCCCTTCTCTCCCTCTCCCCATCTCTCTCCCTCTCTTCCCCTTCTCTCCCTCTCCCTCGCTAATATCTCTCTTTCCTCCTTTTGTCCTCTCTCTCTCTCTCTATCTTCCTTATCACTCACTCTCTCTCTCTCTAGGAACCAACATCTACACTGAAATCAATGCATTTACTCAAAGAAATCAAATAGGATTAGAAATTGCCATCTACACTGAAATCAATGCATTTAGTGCAAACAATCAAATAGGATTAGAAATCATCTACATTGAAATTAAGTCATCTAGTGCAAGTAATCAAATATAATTATAAATAGACATCTAAATTGAAATCAACACATTTAGTGCAAGCAATCAAATTGTATTAGAAATCACCACCTACTCTAAAATCAATGCATCTAGTGCAAGTAATAAAATATCATTATAAATAAATATCTACACTAAAATCGATGCATCTAGTGCAAATAATCAAAT
This sequence comes from Pinus albicaulis, assembly GCA_034641835.2. Classification (NCBI taxonomy): domain Eukaryota; kingdom Viridiplantae; phylum Streptophyta; class Pinopsida; order Pinales; family Pinaceae; genus Pinus; species Pinus albicaulis. The sequence goes on along the minus strand of CM076582.1, from coordinate 1,205,610,176 downwards.
AGGATTAGAAATCACCATCTCCACTTATATCAATCCATCTAGTGCGAGAAATATTCCTCCCTCTCTCCACCCTCCATCCATATCTATATCCCCCTCCGTCTATTCTTTTTTGTCTCTCTATCTCACCCCCCTAAACACACGCGCTCTCGTACTCCATATATATCAATCTCTTTTTCAATCACCCCCTCTCCCCATCTCTCTCTTCTTCCCTCTCTTCACCTTCCATATATATCTCTATCTTCCCCTTCTTTCCCTCTCCCCCATTAATATCTCTCTTTCCTCCTTTTGTCCTCTCTCCCTCTCTCTCCATCTTCCTTATCACTCTCTCTCTCTCTCCCTAGAAACCAACATCTACACTGAAATCAGTGCATTTACTCAAATAAATCAAATAGGATTAGAAATCGCCATCTACACTAAAATCAATGCATTTAGTGCAAACAATCTAATAGTATTAGAAATCATCTACATTGAAACCAATTCATCTAGTGCAAGTAATCAAATATAATTATAAATCGACATCTAAATTGAAATCAACAAATTCGGTGCAAGCAATCAAATTGTATTAGAAATCACCACCTACACTGAAATCAATGCATCTAGTGCAAGTAATCAAATATCATTAGAAATAAATATCTACACTAAAATCGATGCATATAGTGCAAATAATCAAATAAGATTATAAATCACCATCTCCACTTATATCAATCCATCTAGTGTGAGAAATATTCTTCCCTCTCTCCACCCTCCATCCATATCTATATCCCCCTCCATCTCTTCTTTTATGTCTCTCTATCTCACCCCCATAAACACACACACACTCTCACAATCCATATATATCAATCTCTTTGTCAATCCCCTCCTCTCCCCATCTCTCTCTTCTTCCCTCTCTTCACCTTCCATCTATATCTCTATCTTCCCCCTCTCTCCCTCTCTCTCCATCTTCCTTATCACTCACTCTCTCTCTCTCTCTCTCCACCTTTCTCTCTCTATTTCTTTCTTCTTACCTCTCTCCTCCTCCCCCTCCAAGTCCATCTCTCTTTCCCTCCCTCTCTCCACTCTCTCACATCCTCTCTCTTCCTTCCTCTCTTTCGCTTTCTCTCTCATCTCTCTCTCCCTCTATCTCTCTCTTCACCCACCAACTATGTTACTATATCCCTCCCTCTCTCCTTATATCTCCTTCTCCCCCCTTATCTCCATCTCTCCTTATTTGTCTCTTTATCTCAGCCCCAAACATACATGCTCTCTCTCTCTCTCTCCCTTGTCACTCCTTCTCTCTCTATATATTTTTTATTTCCTACATCTCTCCCCCTCCAACTCCATCTCTCTTATCGATCCCTCTCTCCTCCTCTCTCTCAAGTCCTCTCTCTCGTCTTTCCTCTCTCTCTCTCTCCCCTAAATCCCTCTCTCTTCCCTGGTCTCTCTCTCTCTCTCTCTCTCCAATACTCTCTCTTCCCCCATCACTCTCCTCTCTCTCATCCTTCCTCTCTCTCCCTTTCTCTCCCACCTCTCTCTCTCTTTTCCCTCCAAGCCTCTCTCTTCCCCCATATCTCTCTCTCTCTCTAATCCTCTCTCTTCCCCTATCCCTTTCTTTCTCTCTCTCTTTCCACCCCTCTCTCTCTCCAACTACATTACTATATCCCTCCCTCTCTCCTTCTCACTTCTTCTCTCCCCCCTTCTTTCCATGCATCTTACTTTGTCTCTTTATCTCACCCCTAAACATACACACTCTCTCTCCATCTCTCCCTTATCACTCTCTCTCTCTATTTCTTCTTAGTTATGTAAACTAATGAACATAAATATTCATAAACATAAAGCAGATTATGGAGTAAATATGAAAAGAGTTATTTACTTACCATACCTCTAGTTTATTTATATTTTTATTTATTTACCATACCCCTTTTCTTTACTATGGTATTTGGCCCATAGGCTTGTTATATAATTAAATTTTTATTTATAATCCTATTTGATATATTGTTATTTATTTACCTTACCTCTTTATGCCTCTTTTATATTTATTTATTTACCATACCTCTTTATATCTATTTTAAATTTATTTATTTACCCACGGTATTTGGCCCATGGTATCAATATTAATTTGTCCCATGGTATTCGTCCCATAGGCTTCATCTAAATAAAACCTCTTTTTAAAGTTTTTTTAAATATAAAAAGGTTTATGGAATAAATATAAAAAGAATTTTTATTTATTTACCATACATCTAGTTTATATCTTTTTTTATTTATTTATCATAGCTCTAGAGTAGGTATAAATTCATTTTACAAATATTTAATTAAAAGAAATATTAAAAGATTTTGGATTTTGATTGTTTGTGTTGAATTAACTCTTTTCCTTTGATTTAAGAAATACCATTGACTTTAGTAAAGAGTAAAGATGTTTAATTTTTACTTAATTTGGAAATTCAATGTGGTAATTTTTTTTGTTAAAGGTAAATTTATGATCCATTCAAATTCAGGTATATAATTTACTATCCATTCAAATTATATAAATAATACATAATTGTATTAGAAATTGATATATGTTCTAGCACAATGCGATTTTTTTTTTTTTTTTTTAAATTTAAAACTTAAGCCGACATTTTGTATGAGGACGTGACCCACCTGACATCGGGGTCATATTGAGTTGTAGATGCGCCTCTCGACGCAATTAGAATTTGGATTTAGAAAGAATTGTTTAATTGGAAAACTATAATGTTATATATCATATAACTTAAACCAATACATACAAAATTATATAATATATAATATTATAATATTAAGTTACGATGGAAAGCTATAATGTTATATATCATATAACTTAAACTTATACATACAAAGTTATATAATATATAATATTATAACTTAAACCAATACCTACAAAGTTATATAATATATAATAGTATAATATTAAGTTCCGATGGAAAGATATAATGTTATATATCATATAACTTAAACCCATACATACAAAGTTATATAATATATAATATTACGTTATGATGCATTTGAGATGAAATATTAGAATTTGGATTCAGAAAGAATTGTTTAATTGGAAATCTGTACACTTTGTTCTATTTGAAATATGAAATATGGATATTTGTAAAAAAGTGTTTTGGTTCACTATAAAAACTTATACAAAAATCAAATTTTTTTTTTTTTTGTGTGTATATATACAAGATCAAAATTTATTTTTCTTGCATTAGTCTGTGTGTATGTTAATATGTGTAGTAGTGTTGAGTGAATTGGAAAACCCCATTACTTTGTCTTAAAAAAAAACATTTTTGTCTTGCATTTAGTCTGTGTATGTTAATATGTGCAGTAGTGTTGAGTGAATTGGAAAACCCCATTACTTTGTCTTTATAAAAAAAAATCTTGCATTTAGCCTGTGTATGTTAATATGTGTAGTAGTGTTGAGTGAGTTGGAAAACCCATTACTTTGTTTTAAAAAAACATTTGCTAATTTCTTATTTGAAAAAATTTGATAGCCTTTAAATTTACATGTAAAGATGACCTTTTATAAACTTTCAGAAACATAAATCTCTTATTTGAAAAAAATTGGTATGTTAAATTTACATGTAAAGTCGACGTTTTAAACATAAATGAAAAGAATAAATTGTATTCGGCAAACCAGGATAAACTTCAAAGTTCAAAACACTGGTCACAGTCCCTTTTAACTAGTTTTACACTAAAAAGGCATGGCGATTTATATTAATAGCCAAATAATTGGTGAATAGTTTATGACATTTACTTATCCTTGTATTGCACATTGGGATTCTTACAACAGCAAACATACTGCATAAACACCGTTTATGTCTTCAAACATATCAACCATCTATGGGGCGGCTAATGTACTTTGACAAGGGAAAAGTCACTGTAGTTTGGCAAAGAATATTGTTGAAAACATCAAGAGACTGGTATTTTATTGTTGCAAGTCCGAATCCTATGTATGCGTAACTTCACTGAATTTTCCACCAAAAGGGCATTGCATTGTCGCCAGAATAGTTACGTTGACAGCAGAGAACTGTGTTCACCATCTCTAAGTGTATGCTAACAAGTTTCTAAAATTTCTTTGGGGTAAATCAAACACAATCTGAAACAATCAGCAATGATATATGATGACGGGCATAATTCAATATAACAATCAGAAATAAAGTTATCTGTCAGGAACCAGATCAGCCTTCAAATTTGTTAATGATGAATGTGTAATCAGAAGAGGAAAATCCTCTCCTTCCTAATTCATGTTTGCCTACTGCTTGCACACTTGACACAGATCGGTGTTTACATGGATCCATTGGTTGACTATATAATTATTGTATAATAGCATGTTCCTAAAATAGAAAATATTCCTTACAGTGGATAATGAAAAAAATCCCTGATGAATTATCAACCCTTTTGTTACAACAGGCCATTCGATATTATGAACGGAGAACAGCACCACCAGTTATCTTCCAGGTGCCCTTTACATTTGTCATCTCATATCTTGTTGTGTATGTACTACGATATGAATCATTATGCTCTGGATGAGTGGTATCAATTAAACGAGCAGCCTCCTGCAGTGTTGCCTCCACCATAGCTCTCGTGCCATCTGTCGAAACCGTGACACTCTCAATAGTCAGCCCCAGAAGACTGTATTCCCAGAACCATCCATGCTCTGCAATATCTTTTGCACGCTCTGACCAGATCTTCAACATTTGGCCATCCAGAATCTAGAAAAGATTCAAAATAAATAATATAAGGATAATCAAATTATTCAGGCAAAATTGGAAAAGCAATGCGTCTTAAGACTCCAATTATTACTGAACAAGGGTGTTCGAAGTTCTAGGTAGACTTTAAATGTGATCCCAAGCTAGCTTAGAAATGTACCTCTGAGAGTCGAGATACAGCATGATCAGGCCCAAGGGCCTGTGACTTTAACATCTGCCACTTGCGTACTAAATTCTCTGCCAATCTAGCGTCCATTTTTGGTGCTCCATGATTGAGATTGTCACCTGTAACCAGTAAGAATTGAAAACATATATAATCATTCACACTAGAAACACATCAATGACCCATTTCAAACTACGCTCTTGAAGATGGCAATTTAACTTGTATTAGAACATATGATGGGACAAGAATAAGTGTGCTAGCTCCATGTTAAGATTCCAGCATACAGCCTTGGATATGTTCAGAACTTCCACCAATCAATTAAGCCCGGTCTTGAGATTGCCTAATGCAAGCAAAAATAGGCGGAACCTATCTGGTATATACTATATTCTACAATTTGGCGGAGAAATAAGCAAGACTGGAGAGTGGAAAAGGAAAGGGTAAAGTGGATTGAAAGGACTTCTGAAATATATGTCATTGTAAATATAAGCATTCAACAAGTATCACATTTCATTTGTGTTAACATAACAGTCACAACATACACTCATTGCTCAAGGATGGAATGATAGCAAAAACAAGCATTCATGCATGAAGGCACATTGGTTGGAGATCGGCATATTGACCAAAAAATGCCCAATTAATATGATAAGCATCACAGACTATACAATTTCATGGTTTCAGAAAACCCTAATCTTCTTGATGAATTAATATATCCTTGAGAACTGGGCTCTTTCATATTGATTTTTTATCAGACACTTTGTGAACAATGTTCTGTTGAAATTTGCAACCTAGGCAGCATTCCAACTTGACGTACCTATTGTAGTTGAAAATGGAACTTCCTTCAGAGTCTTCGTGGAACTGTATTGGGTAGGTAAATATCTGAGTCCTGCAATAGCAAGTACCCCAACAACAACACTTGCACAGACAATCTTCACACCAAAAGAACCGATCTTTTTTGAAAGTAGAAATAATTCTTCCTCTCCCACTGGTCTGCTATTTTCACCCCAGCTCTCTGTTGTAGGTTTCTCAAATTCAGAGGCATCCAATAAATTACTTGTATCTTCATTGCTCATTATAGGTTGCTTGTAAATGTCACTGTTAGGATAGTCTTTATGAGGCGGGTTTTTGGTCGACTGTTCTTCTGTAGAGATGGTGCGAGCATTGTGTGCTCTTGCTTCTTTCCCACCTCGTTCATTACCCAAAGGGAATACTTTCTTTAGTGTCTGAATGGCACTAGCTTTGACATTATCAAGGGCAGCCCCTGCCCCAGCTCCAATTCTCACAATAGCTGCAGCTGCTGCCAATGGAGAGCCCCTGCCCCTTTCCAATCTTTCCAAATAGCTTAAGACACCAGAATCATCATAGTAATCTCTGAGCCTGAATTTCAGACCTCGTGTGTCCTTAAACCGTGGGAACACTATCTCTGTCAACCAGCTTTCTAACAACTTGCACAATCCTGGAAGAAGCATATCCTCCTCAGCTTCATCTGAGTTTTCCAGAATAAAATCAACAATAAGAGGATCCCTGTAAGGTGACTTCTTATTATCGAGGCCTAACCAGGCACGGCAGTCATCTAGTTCTCCCAGTAACAAAGAACACATTCCTCTTTCAAGTGCAAAGTCTAACTCTTGCTCTGCAGCACTGAAATCACTTACAATCTCTATGGGAGTCCCATTTGTTTGCTGCAGCTGTAAGAAGAGAGCATCAGCCTCCTGTATCAGGTGAGGCCTTTTCCCAATAAAACCTTCTGCAATATGAGCAAGAGCTGCCATATAAATTTCAAAACTTTCTGCTGGGATGCTGTTAGGTGTTGCTGCAAATAAATCCACCTTTACACAAAATAAGGAAAATATTAGTGAAATATTATTGCAACCTAACCTCTTTAATAGTGTAATATAACAAGAAAAATGCAAACAAACAGACACTGCTTGGAGCCCATGAGTGACAATGCCTAGAGACCAATCTGTGTTTTACAACCATAAAAGGGAAAGAAAACAAGGGAAGGTAACATCATTGGAGGTCTGAAAAAGACCACACAAAAAGCTACAATAAACCTTCTCATACCCTGAATTAACATGATGCTAACTTCTCAAAACAGGCCTTTTCCAGACCTGCTCAGCGGCTGTCATATGTGAGAAAGCTTCATTCATGAATTCCTCACGGGTGAATCCTCCTAGAGGTGCCACAGCACCCCCTCCTCCAACAGCCCATAGGATGTTCCGTGCCCCTTGAAGACCCTCTTCTCTCTTTGCTCGATGATCCTCATCCAGAGGCAATGCTAGTAGCTCTAGAATACAACGTGGTGTTATCTCCTCCAATGTCTCCTCAATCTGTTCTTGAAGATCTGGTGCCAGACTTCTACCTCCACCTTCCTACATAGCACAATCAAGAAAGCATAAGCATACGAGTCATATCACCCACTGATAATTCCTGCAAGGCATTTTCTACTTACAAACGTGCTCATTCCCTTAACCATAAACACTTTTCATACTCTGAACAGAAAAAATAACAGGCAGATAAATTGTCAAAAACTGCAAAGATTAACTGCTTCTCTAGGAAATTTCAAGTTCCTACTTAGAACGAACTCCTGTACTAGAATATCTTGACAATTGAAAATGTATCAAGGTAAAACATTCTAAGTCTGCAACATCCTGGCAGATATTGTGCAACAAATTGCTCTCTTCGCTGACTCTAGAGTTAAAATACCATGATGTCAACTAAAACATTGTTACAGGTCGATTTGGGCATCATCCCAAAAAACAGATCAGTATTCATTAGGGTCTATCATACTCTAAATTGGTTGCTACATGCCCTAAACAACTCATCACATTGATGGTCTTCCTTCATGAAAGTTTCACTGCTTAGATGCTAGTTCAAGTGCCCTATCAAGCCATCAACGCACCCCTAGACAGCTATAATTGCTTTGCAGAGAATCTACTCCCATGCAAGGCTGCGTTGCAGAGGATCTAGGCCCACTTTGGAGTGCGTTGGTCCACTGGGAGTGAATTGTTCATTGGATTCCGGGAATCTCCCCGACTTCTAGTGACTTCTAGAAGTTGTTCCAGCACTCACCTCATCTGATAGCCTCGAATTTGGAACCCATGAAGTCATTAAACCTTTTATCCTCCTATTCCCATGATCAAGGAAACCTCTTCGTCCATTTTTAGGAAAGCCATTCAATGATTCATTTATTTCAAACCACCTTCATCTACTTATAAATAGAGCACTGAACATAGTGCACAAGAGAGCAAGAATTTGTGTTAAGTAGAGTTATGCTGGTTGGATATCAACTCTTGAAGGTGTGTGCATGTACTGTGATGCTGCTGGATTGTTGATGTTGGATGTGATGAGGATGGGACTCAAGCTGGATGAGTGACAACGAATCGATCAACTGGTTGTACTCTTCCTTCTATTTCATAATAAAGACATTTGTTCATTTCCTAATGCACGTGTCAATGATGTTATATGTGTATTAATGAGTTTAATCGATTCAATTTGTTTAATTTGAATAGACCGTATTGCCTTTATGTTGTTTTTTGACTTTTGTTTGCCATGGCAAGTATCAATCAAGCGAGTTAAATTGGATTGAAAGCGACGAAGGGAGGCGAGGGAAAGCAAACAAATTACAAGTAGGTTTCTCTCCCTTTATCTATTCATGTTAAGGAAAAGATCAGATATCTTTCTTTCTGTTGTTCTAAGTGAACCACCCACTTAGGGAAAGCATACTTATCCGTAGGTTTGTATTTCTGTAAAACAAACATGTTTTGAATTTTCAGATCCTTTTTGGTTGATATGACTTGTTGAGGCTAAGCATATTGTTTCTGAATTTTATGTTTTAATTAAGGGTCATATTCTCTATTTGTTCATGTCATAAATACCTCAAGCCTATGCATTGGTTTTTTGTCATTGTTTTGTTCTGTCTAAAGGGAAAATGCTAACCATTTGAAACTAAGTCAAGTTGTGGCAAATAATTGCCAAAACAAGAATTTAGTATTGGCATTCGACCACTTTTGAAAAACTTTTCTTAAGTTTATCATCCCAATACATGTATGCAATATCTGTTGCACACATGCACAACCAGGGGCAACGTAGACTTCCAAAGGATGATTTGAGCCAAGGAAAAATTGCCTTTACATATATAAGTCTAAGTTAATGCCCAAAACAAGAAAAACAGTCCAAAGCTCCCACTACTTTAGGAGGTGGGTATTCTTATGTTTATCATCCCAATACACACATGCACAACAAGTACAAACTAGGGGCAAAGTAGGCTTCCAAAGGAGGATTTGGGCCAAGGAAAAGATGCCTTTACATATATAAGATAATGCACAAAACAAGAAAAACAGTCCAAAGTGGGTAAAGAATAATTACATATAGGTACATATAGGTATTGTTACCCACCACCTGTGGGTGACACCCATAGGAGAATTTTTTCTCCTAGATGGTCCTCAGCCAGTAGCCAGCAGCGCCTTGCATTCACCAGATAGCTCACTCGATGTGCCATCATCTCCGCCACCTGAGCCAGCCATTATGCACCCTCACCCATTTGTCATTATCATATGTTTGAAGGTTGGCCTTCCAACCCCAAACGTATGGCTTTCATTATATAGTTGGGTATTTGGCTTACTTATCCACACTTGTGGGCATGGATTGGTGGGGAGATTCGGCAAAAAGAATGGGCTTCGTTTGTACTCTTGTCCCCTTGTCCAACTTGGTGGTCAACCTTGTATCCTGGTCCCGTGGGATCTCCTTTATTGGCTACTAGCTTTAGGAATGTCACAACATGGGAAATCTCGTTGCGTGGTCCTGCTTCCTGACACCACATACATCACTCCCCTCTGCTTAATATAGCCCCTTTTCACATATTTCCCATCTAGGTCCACATTTGTCCCTTGGGTCCACAAGGAGTTAGCCTCCCTATCCCCTTGTCTACATTTTGGGTTGGGCCTGGAACGATGCCCTGATGGTTGATGAATCTAAAAAGAAAATAAAAAGCATAATTTGGCCACTCTCAACAAGAAATGCACCATAAACTGCCAAAGATGGTCGGGACATACAAATTTAGCATGTGGGCAAAAGCCAACATGAGCTCTACCCCCTATCATTTGTCCCTTCACAAGGAGTTAGCCTCCCTATCCCCTTGTCTACACTTTGGGTTGGGCCTGGAACGATGCCCCGAAGGTTGATGAAGCTAAAAAGAAAATAAAAAGCATAATTTGGCCACTCTCAACAGGAAATGTACCATAAACTGCAAAAGATGGTCAGGACATACAAATTTAGCACGTGGGCAAAAGCCAACATGAGCTCTACCCCCTATCATTATGGCCATCGCCCTAATTCTTAGGGCCCCTATAATGGCCCCCTGCATCACCGAGGAATCCATGATTGTCCCAACCCCTAGTGGGCGATGAACTGCCCAAACTTAAAGGGGGTGCTCACTGCTATATCATTCGCATCATGCTCTCATCCCCTGGAGCCCCGAAAAGTTATAAAACAAAAATCAATAAAAGGCAAAAGGCATATGAAGAAGGGTGGAAAAACAAAGGTCGAGGTGACTCATGTACCACGATTTCTCCCTCTTATGTCTATACACCCAAGTGTGGGCTTATAGCTACATGTTGCCTGGAGCCTTCCCCTGATACCCCAATCCATCATTATATCACATGACACTAGCCATAAGACGAATGTACCATGGACTTGTCACTCCCTTAGAGGTTGAAACCACCTAATAGGGTCCTTAATTGACCTCCTTCTTGAACTTGAAGACACCTGTAGTCTCTAAAGCCCATTATGGAAAGGCATGCCACTATAAAATGCCCACTTGGTTCCATGATTTCTAAGCTCATTTACTCAATTGCACTAATGATTTGTTGTACTGGAAGGTGAGGAGATGCATTGAATTTTATATGGGATTGCAGGTGGGTCTTCATCTTGGGGTTTGATCTCTCTATACGGGGTCCAAGCCCTCCAGAGGATCATATTGGCATTTGTAGGGTGTGTGTTGAGAGCCATGGGCCTCCACTATAGCAGAGAGCAGATAGCACCATGCCATGGGATCCTTCAGCACCATTCATTGCTCACTCATGTCCCACTTATTTGATGATGATGATGATACCCCTGGACCACCTTGCCCAACCGGCTACACACTTGGTAGTTGATCCAGGGCCCAGATGGGGTTGTGTCTTACCATGGGAGACAAAGGGAGGGCTTGCACCATTCTTCTAGCCCTTACAGTTGGGATGCATGCTTGTTCAATCCAGTTGGACACCCATGAGGATGATTTTGTGCTCCCACAACCACTTGGGGGCACCACGGGTCATTTTCTTGTAGATCAAGGGGCCATCCCCTTCATCACTATTTTTGGAGCACTTCTATTCATTTCGGCACATGTCGGACTTCATTTGGCCTTCCAACATCCCTTCTAGCTACTTATCTATCATTCCAGCCCTCTTGAGAGGCTTGTTATTCTTATTATGGAGCTATTTGGAGGGCTTGTCAACAAAGTGTTGTTATTTGTAGATTATTTTATTATTAGGGGCATCATTGGGCCTAATTAGGCAATTCAAATCCCTTAGAGGATCATATAAATTGATGAGAGGTTCAAGTCATTTCTAATCATCACTTGGATTTGTATCTCTTTGGAGAAAAGAACTCGGACCTACAGTTTGATGGATGAATTGGAGATCAATTGATGCATTTTGATGTTTGGATATTTCTTATTTATCTTGGAGCTTCATCTTTGCAAGTCTAATGGATGGATATAGTCTTTGTGTCATGTAGGTGCTTTTCTTATGCCAAATTTTTCAAGTTTATTGTCTAATGTATGGAACGCTATGCTTGGATTATTTTTGTGCCCTAATTATTAATGTGAAATTCATAAACACATGTAATCTTGGATCATTGTATATGTTATACATCTTGGCAAGAGGATCGAACTATTCGTAGGGGTGGAATATTTCCTTTCACCTTGAAACTCCACAAATTTGCAAAATCGAAGTGTAAATCCTTGTTGTGACCTTGTAGTTGCCTCTCTAGGGCATGCAAGTTGCAGTAAGGCTCCTAAGTAGAGCGAAATTCCTAAAACAAAATCACTTTGACTGCATTCTTCACAATTGGCTAGGCACTGGTCTCAAATCCTTGGTGATCACCCTAAAGTCATCCTTTCTCACAATTTCTCTAGCCTAACCGTAGACGGCCAAGCTAGGGCATCCAACGAATTCCATTAGAGCCGTCATTTTGCTCAGCGAGTTGGCTAGGAGTTGTGTTGGGGTGTCCTCCACATGCCCTCCAAATTTGAGATCAATCCCACGATCGATTTGTGAGATACACCAAGCCCTAGCTCTATAATTATTTAGTTCTTGGTCCTTCTAGGTTAGCTTCCTGTTGACCACTCTATGTCAATCACCATATAGCAGTACAAATTTTTTCAAAGGAATTCCATCATGTTCGCGCAGTCGGATATCTAGAATTCACCATCATCATTCATCAGTTTATCAAAGTTGTAACTCCAAATTCTGAATGCCGATGGACCATTGTTAAAATGATTCTAGTATGTCTATAAAGCCATGTAAAACACCTAGGTAAGCTTAAGAATTTTCGCTAACAAGTTTCATCCTAGGGAGTTTTTTAACCTCATTAATTATTATGTGTTTCTAAACACAAAATAATTAATAGAGTTTTTCTCCCAAATATACCCCAAAGCGAGGGCGGGGCTTGCTGTGATGACTTAAGTGAGTCCTAGTGTATTCAGTCGATGTATTTTCATCATACTAGATCATGTCTTGAGTCTCGCAGAATTTGGTTGAGTCTAAGTGTCTATTTTTAATTATTAAATTTCCAGCTGGTTAGGAAATTTAATAATTTGGTTAACAATTGTAAAATCAAAAGTTTGTGAAAGTTGAAGGGAGTAAAGTACTCATAATTAGAACCTCTACACCTCAACTTAGTGTTTGGACACCTTTTGAAGGTCGAAATTATGTCTTTCCCCTAAAGTTATTTTTATTTTTGGTTTTCTGGCAAAAAAAGGCACAAAAATAGCCAAAAAGTGGTCAAAAAAATACAATTGAGAGAAAATAAAATTCTCTCCAAGTGGAAAAACGAATATTTGGAGAAGGTGGTCATTCCCAAGGAAGAATTAAATTGACAAAATCAATTCCAAGGCAGAAAAAAACCACAAAAAATTCTTTGGGGCCAAAAAAGAATCAATTTTTCTAGGTCCAATTAGTTGAAGAAAATTCGTGGGTCCAAAAGAAGTCAAATTTTCAAGGTCCTTCATCAAGGGAAAAATCAAATTTTCCACAAAAATTGAACTTATGGACCAAGGTAGTTAAGTCAAAAATGATTTTTTGAGTAAAAAAGGTCAAAATATTATCTTTTGGACAAGGAAAAGGGGGAATTATTACGGAATTCGAATTTCTTCATCAAAATCAAAGGACAAGATTTAATTTTGGCATGGATCAAGCATCTAGCAATTGTTACACTCCAAGATCAAGTCAAAATTGTGCAACTTCTTGGACCTAGCTGTTTTCCACTTGGAGGGGGATCTAGATCTCTCTATTATTCTATAAATTGAGCCTAAGGCTCCTCATTGTAACATCTTTGATCTTTGGATCTTTGTACTCTGGATATCAGCTCTTGAAGCTCTCTATGTTTTTAATAAAGCAAAAGTATTTGGGGTTACTTTTGTGGTGTTTCTTCATAGATATGGTAATATTATTGCACTTAGCCTTTAATTTCTACTTGTGCTTACATTCATTATGTCCATCTGCTTTTATAGAATTATTAGTCAATAGCTATCTTGCACTTGTGATTAGATCTGAAGAATACTATAGGATTGGACTAGTTGTTTTCAGTTAAACTACTAGAACTCCCTTCCATTGTATTTTTCTTATCTCATATGGATCTAACGAAATTTTTTTTTAAAGTGTTGAAAATATTTGATTGAAATAGATCTCAAGCGTGAGGGACATTTTCTGCTAAACCATCCCACTCTTGAACATTGAAGTGGAAGAACCCACTCTATTTTTCCCTTAAAATTTTATCTAATGATTTTTATTGCAGGGTTTCTAGATCTGGGCTTGAGGAAAATCATCTATTTTATTTATTCATCAAAATCTAAGAGCCATATTTGATATATTTTGCTACTTAAAGAGCTTATATCATTATAAATATTTGTAAATTTTGTAAATGATTTGTGCATAGATCTTTATAGTCCTTGTATCCATATATATTTGAGGCTAACTTTGGTATATTTCGCAGATCTAGGACTAGGATGGCATAGGGTTTTATTTTTCTTTGTTTGCAGGTATCTCAATTTGGGATTTCGAAGAAAACAAGTGAAGTAGAGGGCTTCAGTCGTCACCTAGTCTCCACGGCTAGAGCTTTTGAGATCAACGAGCTATTCTTAGAGGCCGTCTTGCTTTTCTTCTGAGGACCGCAAGAGTTTTAACTTTTTATAAATCTGTGGCTTGAAGTTATTTTTGACATCATTTTTTTGCAGCCACTGGCTTTAAGGGTTATTTCTGGCATCATAAGGGTTTGAAAATTACTTTTTCTTATAGGCTACAGACCCTATAGGCCTCCTCCTTGTTATTTAATTATCTCTACTAACCCTTTTGTTTTGCAGGTGTCTCATTAAATTTTTAAGACGGTTTTCTTCACAGATCTGTGGTATAAAAATTGATTTTTCAAAGGATTTAAATTTTGCTATTTATTTGAAATTCTAACACAGATTTGTTTTGCAAAGATAAATCATTTATTGGAAAGATATTTCAAGGTTTTTCAAGGGATATTTCCACTTGCAATTTTAAATTTTTCTCCAAGGGTTTGGCCTCCTAATTTTTTTTGCAAATTGTTCTAAGGCTTCACTTGGGATTTTGATTATTTAAAATTTATTTTGTGAGGTCACTAGCCCTCAGAGGCTTATTCTAGCTTTAGAAAATCAGTGTTTCAAATTTGTGTGGCTCAAATAATTAATTTGCAATTTTTTTTACAACGCTGCAAGCATCTCTTCGTCTTCTAGAGCTAGGTCATGGGGTTTTCAAGCTTATTTCATTGCTTTGGTTTAAGACCAACTAACCCTCCTTTTTTTGCAGCGATTTTTAATCATTGTTTGGCAGGGATTCACCATAAGTTTTAAGCCAAGGATCGATTTTCAAAGCTTGTTTCACTGAAGAATTTTTCCTGAGAAGCCGCAAGGGATTATAGGCCTTTTCTCCTAAGGTCGAGAGCTCCTAAAGAGTTTCTTCTTTGCCTGGTGCGAGAAGGCTTTTTTTTTAATCTAATTTTTCATCAAAAAAATTTAGTGGCCTAGGGCCTGAAACCTTAACAAAATCACCATAATTTTAATTAAAAATTTTAATAAGAGTTTTGTTATCTTTTGGGCTAGGCCAAGAGCCTCATCATCCTCCCAATCACAAAACCGAAAGGAGTATTGGGTTGTCGTTTAACCCCTTGTTGAGGGTCGAGTGCTTGTGAGGGTTTGGTCCATCATTGTTAAGGGATATCCAAGTCAGATCTTAGGTGGATCAGCTTTTTTTTTTTTGCAGATCTTATGTGGATCAGCTTCTTTTTTTTGTAAGCTTTGGGTTCATCGTTGGAAGTATCCTCAAAGTAGAAGAGCCCTTCTCTCTTGTCTAGAGGACCTTCTTCCTTGTAATTGTAATAATAAAAGGTAATTTGTTTCTTGAGGGAGCTTGGAATCTCATTCCAAGGCATCCTCTCTCCTTATTTAAAAGGGAGAACTAAGTGACTTGCTAACTCACTAACTTTAGATCTAGTCACTAACTTGTTCCTCTTGCATTTAATATCATTTGCATACTAGATCTAACTTCTAATCACATCTCTAATCCTCTACTTGGTCCTATCACATTTGGATATCTCTTGTCTTGTTTCAAGTGTAATTGGTAGATCTAAGTAGTGATTTCTTTCATTTATTATTAGCAATCTGATCTTCCATCTGATAAGTGTAATTTCACTATATTATATTTACTTATTTCAACTGTCTAAATGAGTGAAGAATAATCTCAAGAACACTTTTATTCCAAGGCATTGTGAGATATTGCTTTAACACATTTTGATTATCATTTATCTTTGAGTATTTACTATTGTTTCATTGATCATTGTCATTAGCTAGCAATATTGTGCTTTGAAATATCTATTTACTTTGTGATTACAAGCATATTGGCATTTTACTTTCCTTGAAGCAACATTGATATCATTGTATTTCACTGAAGCATTGCATTCTCATCTTGCATTTTAGATCTAATTTGCACCCTAAAATTTACCTCCAAGCCTAAGCTTGGTTGATAGAAAGTTTTAGGGCCACCTTCTTCACCTAGTTTGAGAAGTTAGACCCTCATTCACGATTAACACAAGTGACCTTGCAGTCGTCAAGACCACAGTCCCTACAACGTCGGAGGCACTTGGGTAGTTAGAAGCAAGGGGAGGTATCATTAATAAAGCCCTAGCTTTCTTCCTGGCAACTTGTGTTTGTGACTAACTTCAAACACTGAGAAGAGGGGCTCATCTAGATTAGGAATTTAACTAAAAGTAACCAAGATTATGCACTCCACCTAGTTTTGTTTTGCATTTCATCCTTCTAACTTTTCATCTCTTGTGGCATAACTATCATTGTGGGCATTATATCTTCCTTGCAAGATTGTATCCTTGTCCTTGTACTCATATTTGGTTACATGGTTCATTGTCTATTTACATTGTCATTCTTGTCTTAAGCATTTTCTTGAAAGTACAAGTTATTTCTATTATGCAAGTTATTTTTATTTGCTCATATTTGATATTGTGTCATTTCTAACGCTTGTTTTGCAGCATTGTTGTTATTGTAACTTGAGTACCTATTTCTTTGCAACTACTTTTCTTTTACATTTGAGCATTGATTAAGGCACTGGTTCATCACAGTTGTATCTTGTATCTGCCTCATTGATCTTAATTGCACTTACCTTAACAAACATTGCTCATAAGTTTTCATACTTGCTCTAATTAACAACCAAGTTACTCTAATAATAATTTGTCGTGCCCTTAAAGTCTCCTAGAGCTTGTTGTTCCAACAAGTTTCCCCCTTCCATCTACCCCCCCTTGACTTAGCTAGGAGAAAGTCTAAACGGAGTGAAAAGCGATTAGAGTGACAAACCCTGTTCTGAGCGTTGCGCCTTAGGCATACACTTTAGGCGACAACACGACCTTCAAAGGGATCTATTTTGCCTGAAAAATCAAAGGAAGTTCACTTATCATTGATCCCATCTTCTCCCTTGCTTGACCTAGATCTTTGTTTGAAGATTCACCCTAAATCCTAGGTTTTTCTTGGGTCCTCTTGGGCTTCTTTGTGGTCCCATATTTCCATCATTACTTACCTCACAAGGCCACATAGAAACCTTGTTCATAGAAGATTCTTAGGTCTAGGAAATCATCTATTCGAGGAATATCTCTAATCCTTAGGCCTAAGCCTCCCTTGAGCCTTTCTTAGAGAGCCCTTCACCTTGCTTCTAAAGCAAGCAAACCCTATTCTTTAAGTGTCTCTTGTGAATGGGCTCTAGAAATCACTACTCGTCCTATCATTGACTTATCATTCATAGTGATTTCCCTCATATCGGGACTTCTCCCATCAGTGAAAGTCCGTAAAGAGCAGGGAGACATTGACTGAGGTGACAATGGGTCCTTGTCCAAATGTTGCCACTTGATCTAGTAGTAGTCCCTTCGGAACCCCTCCTAGGGCCCCTGCTAAATTGAGCGGTAACAGGTGCCATCACACCAAGCACAAAATATATCCACTGGTGAAGCAAAACCCAGTAAAACCCTCACGGAAAACATATATTCAAATCCCAATCCATTATGGGGCCTTGGACAATTGTTGATAACAAAAAAATGCCACTGAATAAGGGCAAGCAGTAGCTAAAATGAAAAAAAAAACTCAAAGTTGAGTCAAAACTATCATAAGGAATGCTTTGAATTTGGTAGCAGACTTGTATAGGTCACCCCAAAACCATTGTAGATCACATCATGAAGACATGAGTCCAGAAGTAGAAGCATATAAATGTGTAACGAATCGTAACTGGATGATTGCCAATAAAATGTATACAAAAATTCTATTATACATGCTAAATATAAGGGTTACAACTCCAAATACTGATAAGTTAGAACTTGGAAGTATTAATTATTTAATATTTATTGTCCATTGGGCCACAATCTAGAGTAAGGCAGAGCACTTGCCAGAATGATGACGTGGATTCAAACCTCACTAGGAATGCTCCTCTATTTTAATAAAGGCCCATGCATGCACATAGCAAAGGGAAGAGGCTAGGTACAAGTCGTAGGTGGATTTTAATGGCATAGATTCCCCTCAAACGAGGCTTCTTAAGACAAAACAATATATATATACAAAAATGAAATATAGACATAAATTCTAACTTTGTTAAAATCTAGAACATTTACATGATACAAATTCAATCATACAACTAGTTACTACTTACTAGTGGTGAGTTCATTGATGAGTTAAACTTTGGGAAGATTTTTTAGGACTTGTTGCCACAAATCTAGCACACATGGTGTAAAGCCTCACCGTGCAAGGGGGGCAGACCTTATGGCACCAATAAGAAAGGGTTGCCACTGTCACCTCAACAACCTTCCTCCTTTAGTGGGATTTAAACTGCAAGGGAGATTTTACTAAATCACCTGTAAGAGTATTCTAATAATAGGACTCAAAGTGATAAGTTTTTTAAGGTCTATAGATGGATAGAGTGCTCGGCAAGGCCAAAGATGAGCTAGGTTTTCAATGCTAAGATTCAAGTACTGTAAAGGTTAGACTACTAGATGGGTTGTTATAAGTTAGGGTTTAAATGATCTTCAATAATATGGCATTCAATGTCATATAGTAGCCTAGGAGAAGACCTCAAAATGATATTTAACAATAATGGAACAAGGCCTTCAAATGTAGGCTAGTGTTTAACAAGGGTAAATTGTTTTATGGTTGTTAGACAAGCATAAATAGCAAATAAAACGGTTGACGTCAGCCTTTGTAGGGTATGCTAGGTTATCCAATATGTCAGATTTTGCTTGTATATGATTTATACAGACAAACCCTAAACAATAAGCCACCCACATGCAATAAAACAACAATTTAATGCACAAATCAAACCTAAAAATCTAGTGGTTGCCCTAGTCGTCTAGGAGAAAGAAAGGAGGGGAGTTTTTATTAAGTTTTAAGTTGATCAACACACTCTTGGATCAATGCCTTATCCTACAAGGGCTAACGAAGTCTTTGTGGCACAAATTTGCAAGGAAGGATATTGAAGGAGTAAGGGGGGATGCCCTAACTTATAAAAACCCTAGCTATTGCTCTTGCGAGGGGAGAAATTAGGTATAGGGTTTGCACATATAGAGTTTCCCTATAGGCCTTGAAGAGGACAATTTCACATGCAATATTGAAGCAAAATTTCAACAATGATAAGCATTTAGTCATGGAGCAATTGAAACCTTATTTTAAATATTAAAGCATGCAAAATATCAATAAGAGACAAGAAACTTACAAAAATCCTCCACAGGCACTTTTTTCAATCTCAAAACAACGTCTCCAAGCAAAAATCACATCCTTTAGCAAGGCGCATCAATAAATATCATATTCTTCCCAATACAATGAAAAAGAACTAAGTTGCACTCTCTTAGAGAGGAGTCGAATTACATGTGTGATGATGAAATGAAATGAGTGAAGGAGTTTCTATTTATATGAGACTTAAATCCGTCATTATTACAAAAGAAGCCCTATTGACAAGTTTACATTAAGTGCTCCACAAGAAACAGGTTACAAGCCAACCTCACAGCCCAAAAACATAACAAAAGTGTCACAAAATCCCACACGTGGGAGAAAATTCACCTAAAGCATGACTTCATCCTCCAAATGAGCACTCTAAGCCATCAAAAGGTGTGATATGGGCTAATGAGTGCTCCATACTCCAAGATACATCTCAAGGATCATGTGCAAGCGTCCAAAATGTCTCTATACTAACACATCATGTCCATGGTAGCATATGTCACCCTCAAAGGAGCAAGAGGGGAACCATGGCACTCTCCAACTCAAGTGTTGGGGCTTCAAGGTGATGTGCAAGACCTCCCTTGTCATCACAAAGATGACCATCATCATCCAAGCTCTGGAACAAGTGATTCCTGCCAAACAATGTCAAGGCCAATTTGGGGGCATTTTGGGTCTATTACCTGTTGTAGCCCTATAATTTATAAGATTGGCAAGAATAAACGATAGAGGACAACATCAAATCGCTTTGGAATCCAGGACCTAACCTTCCTAGACTCAGAGAGGGCTCTCTCTATTTTTTATGATTTAGCTTGATAGTTATAAATGTTGATATTAGGCTAGTTATAGAAACTATGAGGGCTGGTTGTTTTGATTGATTGTGCGGTTGGACAGATAGAGCTATGAAACTTAATCCATTGGGCTATGGAGTCATAAAGGGTTGGATTGTGCATCAACTTTTTGATGGCATTCACAGGGCAAGCTAACTATGTAGACTGGATCTTACCAGCAATGTGAATATGAAATGAAAGAAAGCAGTGAGTTCAGTAATAGCTAAAGAGCAATTAAGAATTCTTTAACCATACTTCAAAAGAAAACATCAAGATACTAAACAAAGACAGAATTAAGGTGCTCTCTCAGCAAATCTTAATCTAAAATTTTTGTTTTACAATCAGATAAATCGATGCGCAGCATGAAAGACAGAAAAAACATTAACACAGAGGGAAAAACATCACCATTAACATAGCTCAAGAATCCTGTGAACGTTCTCTTATTATTGATGCCCAACTCAAAAACTATAGTGCTCCAATACAGAAGTTCTTACAATGCAAGTTCAATAATGTCCAACCCCTGATACTGCCAATGTATGCAATATTTAACTAACAATTACATCGGTTGCCCTAACTTACTTTGGCAAGCTTCATTAATTACAATTAAACTAAAACCAGAAAAGTGTGGCCATCCAAGGCCCGAACAAAAAATCTCTGACAAAACATCGCCTGTAGAATTAACTCTAGGCAGCTTTTCACGAGTTCAAAAAAACTTTGGCAGCTCTTCGTGAATCCAAAAGTAGGTTGAAGGTGGTTAAGGTGGTCACGAAGAGGCAACGTTGGGTGGCTCTGACATCTGGCTCTACTTTTGGACCACCTCTGTCAAACCATTAAAGATGATGCGATGCTGGCACTTCTAATCAATCGGTGGTTGTGCTGATGTGTCAATCGTGCCTTTTCAATCTTGGTACATGCACAATTTGCCCCACTCCTTCTTTCCCGAAATTCTCGTACCTATGACCTATCGGTACACTTCCTCCACCTCTGTGTATTTGTTGAAAGTGGACCTGGTGAAAAAAACATGCTTCAGCTCATGTTGAATAAAGATATCATTGCTCAGGAGATCCAAGACAACTTTCCCAGTCACATTCCCTTTGATGTTGGCAAATTTGGTGGTATCCTTAGCTGCTTCCCTGAGCTTGGTCATATAATCTCTCTTTTGGACCAGCTTGTTATTAATTACATACAGTAAGGGCAGCCCCTTTGCCCTCAGGGATTCAATTTTGTTTAAGAATCTATTGATGGCCATGTCCAATTCATGACACTTCTCCTCCAGTTGCCTCATTAAATTCCTCTTAGTGAGGACCCTTTTCACCTCTAATATAGTTGATGTTTTGTCCTGTACATCCAACTCTTCAAGCTCATAGCTAGTTTTGGAGTTCAGGAATTTTATGATTTTAGGGGTTGTGATTGGCATATTTCCCAATTCCTGATTTGCTTTCTCAATAGCCACTGTGCATTTGTCAATCAACTCTTTTTGTTCAAAAATAATGTGGATGGAATGCGAGATTTCATCCACTGATTCTATGATACTGCCCTAAATTATCAACTTCATTTGGCCCAAAATGTTGTTGGCCGAAAATTCCTTCTCTGCCTTCTCCAACCTCTCGATCTGCTTTTTGGCTATCTCATGGGCAGTTTCTGATCTTGCCTTTTGATCTCTCAGGATGCCAATCTGTGCCTCCAATTTCTTGATCTCTTGTGATTGCAGGGTCATACTTTCCATGGCCTTGGACAGTTGATCTGTCCCACTGGATGCTCCAGCAATTGCTGGAACAGCTGATGGAATTGATGAAATAGGGACAGCTTCTAGTGGGATGAGTGCCACTCGAGCTGCTTCTTCTTTTTCCTTCAGTAGCTTCTCCATATCAGTCTCCATCTGTTTGATTTGGGCAGACTGTTCCATGACTAGCTTCATTAATTATGCCTTCTGTGACTCATCTTCTTTAATGCCTTTAGCCAAGGGGTCTTCTGTTGCTGACATCTTGAGTTGTTTCCTGAGGGCTGCTATGTCAGCATTCCTTTTCTTCAAAAGCTCCTCCACAGCTTGAACATTGGTTGGGTCATACCCCAACTTCACTATTAAATCTTCTAAAGACTTGATCCTTGAGTCTTTAGCCATGGCAGATATCTTCTCCATCTTGAGCTGTGATTGAATATTGGATAAAGATACCTGCAGTTTTGTCAAGCTCATGGCAGTACTTGTCAAGGTGGAGGCCACCATCTCCCCGGTCCACTTGTGTAATTCCATTTGGTCAATAGGATGGATGTCCTTGGTGCTGAACTCGGATGTTGCCTTTTTATAATCTCGTACTCCTTGAGGATATGGGACTAAGGCTTCTAGAAATGCCATCTGCATCCTCCCCTTTTCAGTGTCAAAGGCAAACAATAGCCTGCTTTGTGAACTTGAAGTCTGCATCCAGAATTGATTGTATGTGTTAGTCTTCAGCACCTCATTCCTCAACTTTATCTCCTTGAATGTGTCATAAACTGATTTTTCTTGGTCTTCTATGGCAGGCCTGGAAGTAGATGTCTGCAAACCCTGTTGCTGCAGGGACATTGCGACTGAAGATGTAGGGGAGTTCATTGTTTGACCACCCACTGGAGATGACCTAGGGGTGTCTACAACGTGAATCACTGTCTGTTGCTCTGATTCTCCTCCTTGATCAATATCCATGTGAATTTTGGCCCTCTTCCTATATTTCAATTTGAATTCTCTGCAAGAGGTATCAGTCACCGAAGGTGACTGATCCTCTCTTGCCCTCTTGCTCCCTATCTCTTTCTCTTGCTCCTTCCCTTTGTCTTCTTTTTCTTCAGCACTCTTCCTTTCTTGTGGTGTTGGGGTCTGGATTCCTGAGGTGGAGATCACCTGTTCTTCATCTTCTTGGAGGGTGTTGGTCACCCATTCTGTTTGATTGGCATACTGCTCAATTGCAGGTCTATGTGTGTGAACATAGGGTATGGATCTGTTTTCCAGCCTTTTCTTGGAGATAATCCCTGCAGGGTCATAAGACCAAGTGAAACTGTGGTTGAAACCCATCCCTTTCATTATCTTATCTAGCTCCTCTCTTACTACTCTGCTGTTACAGATGAAAGTTCCAATTTGTGTCTTGATCTTGAACTGAGCCTTCTTCTTTGCAAAAACAAAATGGAGCTCATATGCATGTATCATTTGCCTTATGTACTCTAGTGCAAAGACCCACATGGAGAGGAACATTGGCAATTTGTAAGGGGCTAGCTCACTCCCGTAGACTCGAATCTCTATGTAATTTTGGTACAAGTACCTATCTGCTATCTTCACTTGCTCTGTTAGCTACATGGTTTTCCTAATTTCTTCACTTATCCTGGGCTCTGCTGCACTGTTGAGTGTGTTGATGGCTGGGTGCACAAACAAATCCATAAAATCCTTGTATGTATAATTCTTTTTATCCTTTAATATCAGTGTGGTCTAGAAGATGACAGATTGAGGCTCAGCATCTCATTTACCTTGGTCATCTGAAATTGAAACTTGTTGGACTGGAAATAAACAAACATATACACTAATACAGAGGTGTATTTAAAAACCTCCTCTGTATTAAACTTTAAAAACTATTCATGAATGGCATCTGCAAGAAACTAGGCATAATTAAACATCACTGTGGGTTTAGCATCTGAGGAAAGAATGGACAAAAAGCCTATCACAGCTTCATCTACCCACTGATCAGTGTGATACCCCAATAAATAAGATAGAACAGTGATAATGTGTTGGGTCCTATCAGGAAAGATAGATGAAAGATAGGGTGGATTCTTGGTAGGCATTAGGGCATCAGTGGCCATGAAAAGCTGCAAAGTTTTGGCTCTGCTGGCAAAGTCAAGTTTTTGATAAAGTTCCCTAAGGGCTTCAAAAGAGAAAGGGACTGCTTGTTCAGAAGTGGGGGCCTGCATCATTTGTTGAATGGATTGGGCATTGATAGCGAACAGGATTTCTCCTGTTGGGGTGACTATGGTTCTCTGATTAATGTCATAGCAGGCCTGGCATTTTCTGATAATTCTGGGCAACCATGGGTTTTGGGAAAGATGTAAAGAGGTAGCTTAGTGTCCCATAGGCCAATGTCATTGGCTTCATCGAGAAATTTGTCCTCGAGCCAGCAGTAGACATCGAATAAATCGAAATCTGACTCTGTCTCGTAGATTTTGTAATCTCGATCTGCCAAGGCTGTATGATCTAAGTCCACCTGAGGGTAAACCATGGGTTTGAAAGGCTCCTAGCCCTTCTTAGGAGGCATGATTTGTCCTCTGTGATTAACTTTAATTGTTCTCCTTCACTATATAAGAAAGAACGGGAATAAAGAAGAGGAAATTAGAGAAGGGAAACAGTTGCAGATTAAGAATAGGGAAGGGAGAAAATAGAGGGGAAGTGTGAGTATTGTGCTTCGATCTGCAGAGCGTTGTGAGCTGTTGTTGATTATTTCGAAGAATGTCTCCACTGATCCTTTGCTGCTCATTCTCTGTGTAATTCGAAATCTGCAATTTTAGACAGAATAGGCAAGGTAAACCTTGCTTTCGGGCGTGAATTCGGCTTTTAACTGTGATTGGTGGACCGTTTGATTAGGCGCGGGCCCGTTGGATAACGGTCTGGCCATTACTGGTACAACGGCTAGTTGGCGAGAGATGGAGTGATTGGGTGAAGCGGGTAGGCCGGAGCGAAACATGGCGCCAACGGTGCAGACAACGGTCCGAAGGTGCAGCGGTATCGCGAACAGTGGAGAACGCTTTTGGAGGGGGGTGATGGCGGTCTCTAGTATCGGCGGGGGTTTTTAAAAACCTGTGGGCGCGACACGTAACAAGATTTGCAGTATCGGGTACCGCCTATTTCGGACCCCCCCCCCCCCAATGTTAAATTTCGGAGGGTGGGGGGGGGCCGAAAGGCATTGTGGGCCATCAGATATGTATCAGGGAGCGGAGATGGTGGGGAAATGCGGGGCGGTTAGTGTGGGTGGGATGTCTGATGGGATGGTGAGGTCGGGATATGAAAGTCGAGGGGTAGTGTAGAACTTTAGGTTAAAGAAAATATGAGCGGGGTGGGGATAAGGGGAAATGAATATTGTCGGGACTTAGGATAAGAAATATAGCATAAAGTCCCCAACTTTATAGAATCACCTCATTTCGAGCCTTAGAGTATGAATACTCTTTTTATTCTGATTTTTCTTCTTCCACCATAGGAAAACAAAAATGCAATTTTTAAGCTGAACATTGTAGAATAGATTTTACATTTTCCTTTCATTTTTTCTTCTTTGTAGGGTGCACTTAGACTTGCTGACCCTAAACATTTTCATTTTTTGAAGTTCTAACCTACCATCTATCCCTTATTTCTCCTATTGGTCCAGATTAAGTTGTTGGACCAATGTCATTTTCTACCTATCTACTGATAAGCCAAAATTAAATAGTTTGGCAAATCTTCATTTTCTAACCTATCAGCAAAAAATTCAAAATTGTACAATCATGCTTGAACTGTATGATTGAACAAAACTTTCTAAAGAGTACTGGCATTTTGATTTGCAGCACTTTCAGAACTATCCATTTTTGTGGGGTTTTCTTTTCCCTTTTTTTTTTACACCCTCTTCTCCTTCTTCTTTTTATTTTTTATATTGTTGTTTCTTTTCCTATTTTTTGGAAATGCTTTGAATATTGGAATATATATACAATATGAAAATCTGCAAGGAAGAAATATTCAATCATCTTGTGATACTGTAAATTACAGGACTCTAACATTACCCACCAAAATAGGTGACCCTATAGGAGAAATTTTTTCTCCCATTCTCGCATCCAGCCAGCGAGCCATGCAACTCGTCACAGCCACCACTAACTAACAACATGTCATTTTATCTCTGCCCTCTGCATAAGTCATATACTTTCTCATCCATCCGACAAGAGCACATGAACGAAGATGGGCTTCCGATCAAAAGGTACTTTATTCATTTTGCAATCGGGTGCTTATGCTTTTTTGTATTTGGGCTTTTAATATGGATTATGGGGTGACATAGAGGAAAAAGGGGTTTTGACTGTGATCTTGGTCCCTCACCTTAAATGTGAGCTTAATCTTCGATCCTAGTCCAGTGGGACCTCCCCTGATGGCCCAATGGTAGAGGGGCACTACTCTGGAAGCCTTTATTGAGATAGTGGATTCCATCTATCCTTATTCCATACTTACCACTTTCCATCTTACATTACAAGCCCATATTCCACCTCCATTCTTCGAGTTCAACTAACCATTGGTTCTTTGGGATTTGGCACCCACACATTCACATACCTGGGTAGGGCCCGGAACCTTTCCTTGGGAGGTTGATGCGGCTAAAAGAAAAGGAAAAAACATGTTATGGCCAAAATAAAATAATATCAAAATGCAAAGGGTCAGGACATACACATTAGCACATGGGCAAAAGCCTAGCATGAGTTCTACCTTACTCATTATGGCCATCACCCAATTCCTGAGCACATGTTGCTCTTTTACATCACAAAAAAGAACCCTTGCATGTCCCAACCTCGATGGGCAATGAGTTGCCTCATCATCAAAGGGTAATACAATTGCTACACATCATAGAAAGAAAGCTCTAACACTTTGAACTATGAGCAGTATTACAAAGAAAAATCAAGCAAAAATAAAAGGTGCACAAGAAGGGTGGAAAAACAAAGGTCGAGTTGGTAACTCGTGCATCCACAATTGCTCCCTCCTCACATAAATAACTTAGGATGTGGATCCCCATCATGTTGGTCCCTTTGACCATGGCACTTGGCCATGAAGTCTTCTCCCCTCTGTTACCATCATTATTCATTAACACCTATCAATTGAAGGGTAGACTGAGGAAATGTCGCTTTCTCTTGGGGGCTACAAACACCTAATAGGGTTGTTCTTCAACCACTCCTACCTAGGGAGGAAACATCGTTGTGAGTTCAAGGCCCTAATTTTGGAAGGGAAGTTTTATTTGAAGTGTTAGATTAAGATATCCCTTTACATTCAAGCTTGGTTCACTTAGATGCAATAACGATTATTGTACCTGATGACTAGTTGCTTCCACTAGACTTTATGTTGTAATTGTCAGGTGGTTCCAAAACTCATGACCTGGGCACCTTACCCACAGGCACCCAAGCCCCAAAGAAGTATATGGTCACCCATAGGTGACGCGTTGAGAGCCTTGGGTCTTCGAGCAAAAGCAGCATATCATACCTACCCATAGGCACATTTTGCACCCAAGACGTTCTGCCACTTTGCACTACATTTGATGAATCTTCAAGATGATGCACCTAGACCAGCATGCCCCCTATGCTAAGCCTTAGCACTCTCTGAGAGATGGCAGTTGATCCAAAGCCTAGATGAGGATTGTCTCACCTAAAGAGGCTTGGGGGGGCTAGTAACACCTGAAAAGTCGTCAACATTGGAGCAGAGATGGACATTTTGAGCAGTTGCAGACCCAAAAGAGCTTTGGTGCCCCAAACTAGATCTTGGGTCTACAATGGGATATTGACAAAGATTTGATGGCCAACCCTCACATCATGATTTTTAGAGGCTTCTACACCATATCATACCTACCCCTAGGCACCTTTTGCACCCAAGACGTTCTACCACTTTGCACTACATTTGATGAATCTTTAAGATGATGCACCTGGACAAGCATGCCCCCTATGCTAAGCATTAGCACTCTCTGAGAGATGGCAATTGATCCAAAGCCTAGATGAGGATTGTCTCACCTAAAGAGGCTTGGGGGGGGCTAGTAACACCTGAAAAGTCGTCAACATTGGAGCAGAGATGGACATTTTGAGCAGTTGAGACCTTAAAGAGCTTTGGTGCCCCAAACTGGATCCTGGGGTCTACAATGGGATATTGACAAAGATTTGATGGCCAACCCTCACATCATGATTTTTAGAGGCTTCTACACCACTCATGGCACCCTAGAGCCTCAACACATGCCACATGGATCTCATTAATTGGATGATCTCTGCCTTTTGAGGCCTCACGGCTCATACATATGGGATTTCTCTTAAATTTATTATTTAAGCTAGTTGGGTTCGGTTGTAACCCAATGCATCATTATGTCTTGTTGATTAGGGGTTTTTAGACTAACCAAGAACTCTTCCTCCTCGTATAATTTCACCTTTCATCATCATCACTTGGACATTTCATCCTCTCTTAGGATAATTTTGGCCTCTTGTATCTTAGCAAGATCTGACTTATGGAATGTACTTTACATGTTGGAGCTATTATCTTGACTTTGGAGAAGTTATCTTGGAATAATGACAGATTATTCATGCATTTCATCTTGTACGTGAGCTTTTAGTTTGAAAAAAAGTTCATTTAATGTCTATGTATGGAATGTAATGGTTATCTGAGGTTTTTCAATTGTGCCCTAATTTGTTGAAAATCAATTGCATAGGATCTAGATAGCCTCATTGTGTGCATTACTCATACATAGAAGGTGAATGGTAGTCCCTTTGGGAATTCATGTTGTAGCCCGCCCAAGTACCTTTGATCCCTCACAAAGATATAGTTAGTGTTCTTATGCTAGGACATTAAAATATCCTGACTCCTTTGCAAGGATTAGCTGACCTTAAACATCCATACACTCCATCCACCCAAGGATTAGGCACTAGCCATCCATTTCTCGATGATGAGGTCAATTTTATTCTCTCACTTGCCTATTTCAACCCTCTTGAGGCTAAGCGGCCAATTAGGGCTTTTGAGCGAATTGACAAGGAGAAGGAATTTTGGACCTTGGAAAGTCTAAACATCGAGGATTGAGTGGTTGCCACAAAATTATTTCCTTCCAGTGGGCATTCATTCCATTTTCATCCATAATTTCTCTGGCCCTAGTTGTTTTCCCTAGGAGAAACCCCGAGTTTGGTTTTAGCTTCAGCTTGATGGTTTCTGGGAGGTTTCATGTGCCTTAACCTAGTTGAAACACGTTGTGGGAAACCCTTTCTTCGCACCTAGACCTTGGTCATCCAAAATTCTCAACTTATCAATCAAACCCTAGGTTTTGTGTTGCCCTAATTTGGCCTCTTCAAGGAAAGTGAATTGCCTCCTCTTGGAGCCTTGTGCCTGAATTGTGTCTTTCCCTTGGAGGCCTCTTTGTCACCTTGCACCGTTGAGCTTAGAATACCTATTACGGGACTTATCTACATACCGAGAATCCTCCCATTGGTTAAAATCCATAAAGAGCAGGTGGTTTTGGTTATGGTGACAGTGGGCCATCATGCCATTCTTGCCACGTAATCTAGTGATAGTCTTGTAGGGTCCCCCTCCTCCAAGGCCTACTAGATTTTGCAACAACATTTTCGGTGTCGCTGTCGGGGATGAAGCGAGTCTAACTCCCTATAATTTGAAAATTTAGCTTCATCCCTAACGATAAGATAAATCCTTTTCTGGCAACTCCTCATTTGTCTGCTATGCAAGACTTGAGGCGATGGCTCCTTGAGATTTGCATGAGATGTACCCTGCTTTGGATGTCAAGGATATTCCTAGTTATCCAAATCAATTGGATATAAATTATGTGATGAATATCCCAAAATTTGATGGTGATCCTTCTTCAATGTGAATCATGTTGCCAATTTTTTAAAGAATACCTCGAAGATCAACATGTTTCATGTCCATGAGGATGCTCTCATCATATTCTTCATTAATTCCCTTGAGGATGATCAAAGAGATTGGCTTAAACTATGCAAGATCAAAGAGCACCCCTTCTATTGGGGCATTCATTGAAGAATTTCTTAAGAATTGGGGACCAGTGTGTCATAGTGAAGTTGTCATTCAAGACTTGATTGTTGCTCTCCAAGAAGAAGGCCTCCTCAACTATAATGAAGAGGTTGAAGAAGATCATTGCCATCCAAAGGAAAACATCACCCTTAATCATCTTGATTCCTCGATTGGTGAAGGAAAACAAGGTAGTGATGAGGAAGAGTACCTTAAGCAATAGTCCTCCTTGATCATCTAGAAAAGTGCTTTAAAAGTGGTCTTGAAGATGGCCTGGAGGATTCTCTGCCTAAGGTTGCTCTCCAAAGAAAGTTCCTAAGCTTTATCCTCAAGTACTTTATGCTTAGGCTGCAAGAAAGGATTCAATGGCGCAAGTTGGATTCCTCTTTTCCCTCCCTGTCCATGATTCTTTTTCATGAAACATGGTCGTCTTATTTCCCACCTCCCACCCTTGTTATTCAACATGGAAATCTTGCAAAGGTGATTGTGATGTTTTATTGTTCTATCCCATCATGACTCACAGGGACAAGAGATATCATGTTGATCTAATGATATGTTGGTTACATTGGTTATATGACTATACTTAGGTCATGCATTGTATACTAGCATAGCATAGTAATGTAGTTGCATTGCATATTTCGTTAACATTCTAATACCATTCATATCATGTTTCATGCAAGAGCAGATTGCATTTAGAATAGATTTTATTTTCTTACGGATTTATACTTTCATATGAAACATGGGAAATACCCTACGCCTAGTGCACATGCTCCCAAATAATTTTATTGCAATGTGCAGGTTACAGGTCATTGTAAATCCATTCTCCAAATTTGTAATGTAAATGATGCTAGTAAGACCGTGTATGTATGTAACCTATGTAAGACTATTATTTTGGCGGAAGATTCATCCTAGGAGGTTTTTCGTCTCACTGACTCATCTGTGTTTCTAAACATGGATGGTCAGCAAAGTTTTTCCCTCCAACCTCACCCCAAAGCTAGGGTGAAATTTGTCGTCAAAGTCTTAGCTGAGTCCTATTGTTTTAGTCGAGTCTTGCGAAAAAGTGATTGGGGAATAATTTAAGCTAATTAGATAAATTATTTTATTACAGATCACTTGGTCTACTAGATCATATTGTGTCGCAGAAATGGGTATGTAATTTGAGGGTCTATACCGAACGGGTGAGAGTTGAAAATGTAATTATCTTATTTAAAAAATATTTTAGTGTATGGTCCCTCATACTTAGACACAATGGCTAAAATATTAGAGGGTTGAAAAACTATTTAATCCCCTCAACTGTCAATTAATTAATTTTTTTGGCATTAATTAAATTAATCCTAAGCCAGAAAATTAATTAATTAGAGTCAAAATTAGAATCTTAGAGAAATTAAATTCTCCAAGTGGAAAAAATCGTGGGTATCAAAGAAATTAATATTTGGAGGGCCCCCACCAAGGGAATATTGGACATTTCAAGAAAAATTGGACCCTCGGGCCTTGGTGGTTAAGTCAAAGTCAATTTTTTGAGGAAATTAGTTCAAAATAATTAATTTTGAGCTAATAAAAAAGGGTTTAAACGAGAAGCTAATAAAAAAGGGTTTAAACGAGAAACTCGAAAATTCTTCAAAAAATAAATACTTTCAACGACCGAGATCGTTTTGACGGGGATCAAGCCAACTAGCATTATTTTTCCACTTGAAGGATTTATCTATAAATCAGGAGTCATTTGTGTCTCAAGCCATCCATCTGGTTTTGGCTTATGTAACTTTGAAAAGATGATGTAAATTATTGTCCCGCTGGGAACATTGGAATTATCATAATAAAGACTTTGGGGTGCAGTTCATGGTGTCTCTAATCTGATGATTTGTAGTACGTGTTGGGTATGGGCATTCCTATATTGTGCTTTATAAATATTTTGATCATTATTTCATTGTAGGCGATAGGAACATTTTATTGGTAAGTTGTGGGCTTATCTTAGGTGATCCGATTCACTGGGTGTTTCTAACGATTTATTCTACAAAAATATATAGTGTTTGCAAGTTCCCCAACCCTTGGACACCAAGTTCACAAACTTTGGATTGAGGTTGACTGTGTTTGGAATCTAATTATTTTTTTATGGTGTTCTAACTTCAGTAAGGATGTAATTTATCATTTATCTTTCGAAATACATTTAGCCATGACCAAAGGTTTATAAAATTTCAAAAATTCTTTCAAGCATTTTACATGTGTATTTTGTAAATATAATTTGTATAATATACTTGTAAATTATTTTATTTTTCTAATCTTGGTTTTGCAAAAAGGGGTTTTGGGGGTTTAAATTATTTTTGAACTTTTGTATATATTGGGGTTTTGGGTGTTTTTATTTTCATTTGTGCAGGTGAGATAAAGTGAGAAGAGCTAGATTAGAGCTTGATCTAAGCCCTTAAGGGTAAGATATAGTCTCCAAAAAAAAATTCAGGGCCAGCCATTGAAAATTTTGCAGCAAAATTGAAGATCCGAAGCAAAAAAATCAAAGCAGGGGTTTCAAGTTTTAGGGCTCCCAGGCCTAGATTTCCCTCTCCAAGCCATGCATCATCCTCCTCTGCATCAGCTCTTTTAGGACTTGCATCACCTCTTCAGGCCTCCTGGAGGCCATCGTCAGCCTCCTCCTCCTCTGCGTCTGCTCCTTGAGGCCCAACGTCATCTTTTTCAACCCTTTTAGGGCTAACTGTAGCCCCTAGGCCACTCGGCCCCCCTCCTAGTGTTGTTTTTTCCACGATCTTGGTGTCTGGGATAGAATCTTAAAATCTCTGACGCTGCCAAACCAAGAATCACAACGATACTACTTTGCACACTGGAATATAAACAGCTGTAAATCTACTAGTGCACAAAATATAAACAGCTTTAACAATTTTCAACCCAACTTCGCTATATTAATCAACATATAATACAACTGTCTAGGGCTCCCGTACCAAGGATAATGGCCCTCATACATCCACTGGTACAAGATACAAAATTGGGGCTTGGTGTCAGTCCATCAACAACCAATCTGTCATCAACAAGATACTCTGATCGTCTAGCTAATGTAGAGATCCTCACAGTTGCCTTGGTCGTACCCTATACCTACTCGTTCCTTCAGCTCCCGATCTGCAGCTCCTACCTCTATCAATGCTCCAAGTCCATCTAGCCACTGAACCTCGGTTGTCAATCTACTCTCTAGTTGTGGTTTAGTCCATCAAGGGCACAACACATCGAGACTCCTTTCAAGTTGTTCGCAACTCTGTTTGTGAATAACTCTCATCTGCCCACTGCGGTTACTTAACTACTCAGGGACTTGAGCCCACTATGGTCTTCCTGTGATGCTCCAATCAAGACCAACATAGGGCACAGAGGGCTGCCACCTATCGCTGCAATATGTCCATCTCCCACAATGAACAAGGGCTAGGAGGATTGCCTATCATCTGTTGTAGATGTCTTTCTCCACACACAAGTCTAGGGCTACTCAATACTGCTCCCGGTTAGTCAAATCCTTGATCTCTTCTTCTGCCACTCTAGCAACCACCTATGTTTATGAAGATGGTGCACACTGGGCTCCAACTTGGACAATATCACGTTGTCCTCCAGCAGACCATATATGCCCAATCCACGTCCACAATTGGTCCACTCTCACGCTGCCCTCCAACAAACCACAAGTGACCAATCATTGTTGTAGCGTTTGCTCCTAGTTAGGGCATCCAATCATCTAGGAAGCCCTTCCACATGGCTGCTAACAGACTTCACCAATCAATCCTCTCCTAGGACACCCATCCACCTAGCATCCAATCATCATCAAGAGACCATCTGCAACTCCATGTTGTTGCTCTCTTGCCTAGGATTTTGTGCACATTGTTGTAGCTTCCTATCACTGGTTAGGGCACCCAATAGCCCTCCAAAATCTGCTACAACAATCCTCCAATTGATGTGAGTCCTCTCCCACTGGTTTAGCCTTACTCACTGCCCTTTCTAGGCCCCACACACACTATTCTAGCCCTTGTAAGAACCACACAAGGTACCCTACAGGTGGTTGTCCATGACAGCAATACAAACTACCCTCAAAACCAGCAACGAGACTATGTTTGGGTTGCAGCCTCCTAGAGATGACTGCGGCTAGGAGAGAAGGGCTTTACTAGCCCTCTCGACCCTTCTACAAGTCCTCCAACAATGTTGTACCTACAACACTTCTCTACAGCCCTAAACAGAGACAAAATACTCAAATCATGCACAGAAACATACCCAAGTTACCTCTATTTTTTTGTGGCCTAATCTGGCTAAGGAGACATACCCATGTTGGCCACAAACTGCCCTTGCGTCACCCTCCTAACTACTTCAAGGCTACAGCTTATACCACAAAGGAAAAACGCACCTAATTGCAGAGATAATCTCCCAAACTCGGCAGCCTTTTTACTCCTTTCTCTAGCCTCAGATTTGCACTCCAAATCGCAGAGATATCTTGATGTTTTTTTGCACTTGGGATGTGTTCAAATGAGGTCTAACTTACCTCTTTTTATACTAATCTCGTGTGGAAACGTCTAGACCTAAGGGGCACCTCTACAAGCCAAGGTCGACTTGTCTTTTGTGCCACAAACCCATACATTAACTTCAAAAATTCCTTTCTCTTCAACCACAACTCGGAATCGGATGATTTTCGATGCGTCGAATTCACCTCGACGTGCACTATCATCCTCATTCATCACATGTTGAAATCTCGTCACAGTGTTGGCCCAAACATCGATGGGAGCAAAAAACTCAGCTTGGGTTTCAAGCCCACAAGGCCACTTGTGGAGCTCCTTCCTCCAAACCCTCGATCCTCAAGGCTTGGAGTACCTCCCAAGCTACAAAAATCAACACCTAGACCCTAGACGACAGCCTCTAAGGCTGGTCAAGGGCTTTCCAAGCCCTTTCCTAGCCTCAGTCTCCCCCTTCCTCCTCTTGGTCTTCTTTCTGTGCCCTCTCCTCCTCTCTTCAACCCATACGTTGACTTCTCCAGGCCTTTTCCCTAGCTGCTAGCCCTCTCTCTCCCCAAGGTTGGCCCTATTTGGCCTAGCATTGGCCCTTCTTGGCCCTAATTTTCCCTCTTCCCATCTCTGGATTTTCTGGACTAAAGATTGCTGGATTTTGCAAGGAAAATTTTTCTCAAAGTTGGTGTTTTCAGGTGCCAAGTGCTTTGGAAATTTTTTTGGCAACTTGGGCAAGTGTACCTAGGGTTTGCTGTCTAAACCCTTACTTTGTCACTGTTTTGCTACAGCCCTCTGAATCATTCATTACAGTGGTGAAATTTATGATTAAATGTCCTAAAAATCACTCCTAAATAGTCTAAACACACTAATAATTTCAGAGTAGAAACTTGCTACTGTTTTGGCTACTTGGGCATTTAATTTTGAACTTAGATCTACTTGTTAGCTTGCTGGAATATCTCTGCATAACCAGATAGGCGAGATCTGATATAAGCTGGAAAAAACACATTAAGAGGCATAAAATTGTTTGATGTGATATCTAGCATATTGTCTTAACATTTAAGTGTTTTGGGCATAGACCTCCATTTTACAGTGACTGATATCTCGGCATAAAAATTATAATCAGATCTGATATTTTCTTAATAATACATCTCAAGAAGACTAAAAGCTCATAAATTTACAATGGCAAGTAATTAGGCAGTAACTCACTGATCATTTTCAGTTCTATATGCTTGATAATTTGTTGGTTTGAAATGATATATGTGTTGTTGTCCTATCTATCACATAAGTGGCTTTTTCATGATCAAATTGGCTCATTGTGGTTTACGCCAATGTTTTGAAAATCGCGATCAGGATTAAATCGGCAAGGGGGAAAAATCAGAAAAAAATCGTAAAAATCGGGAAAAAAACGGCACATACAAAAATATTCATTTTTTTTCAATTTTTTTAATATCTAAAGCACCCACAACATAAAATAAATGCATTGACACATAAATATGAAAAAAAACTAATATATAAGATGTGCAATATCATGTCTAGTGCTACATCACACATAATAGTGAATCATGTCCTGAATACCAAGTCCTGAGTCTCAACTGAACCTCAAAATATCAACAAAAAATATAATAATTTATCTCATATCATGAGTCATAATGTTATATGCAAAGGAATGCACCAAATAACCTATACTACTGATTTCCTCTGCCCCTCTTGCGAGAAAATGTAACAGCTTTCCCTCTAGACGAAGAAGCTGACGGGGCTGGCAATGGACTCTGTTGTGCTCTAGAACCTAAAGCACCAGAATCTAAAGCACCAGGAGCTAAAGGAGGCAGACCACATCCTCTACCGGTAGCAAGGGTAGGTGGTGTCACCTCCTCCTCCTCCCCCTCCACTACCTCCTGCTCTATCCAATCAGGGGCTGACTCCATGATAGACCTCTCTGTTGGGTGTGGAGCCTGATTATCTTGTTTATTTTGTATCACAATGTTGGACCCCTGTACCTTAATGGGGCGGCAACGCCGCCTGTAATTAAACGCTGCCTGGGGAGTCCAGGGGGAGCGGCCTTTATGGAGCCCCGCCATGGCGAGGGGTTTCAGGGGTAGCACCCCCAAAGCTAAAAACAAATGTAAAATTGCCTTGTAAAAGTATAGTAATTTCTAGCCAATCTGAGCCATTCATTAGGCGGATTGTGTCCTCTCAAGATGACTTCTCCTCCTCCTTAGCTCTCTTTCTTGCCCTCTGTCTGCAAAAATGACAAAAAAAAATCGATTTTTGAACTTATTCGGTTGTTGTTTGATGGGCCCACGATTTTTTGGCAATTTTTTCAAATCCAAAAAATCGCCGATTAAATCGGCCTTCCGAAAAAATCACAAAAAATCGCGATTTTCAAAACACTGTACTATTAAGATCTAACATTTACTTGTCTTGTGTTATATCAAAAAACTGTTAACTTGGCACTAATATCACTCAAGCATCTAAGCTTTAAATCTTCTAATCTCATCGATGGTTTAAGTTATTTGAGCATTAAGCTCTAATTGGCATCTTTAGATTTAGCCTCTAATTGAAGCATCGTTGAGAAAATCATTGGATAATTGCTCTAGTGACTTTGTTGTCTATCTTAAGCATTGGCATCTTAAGTTTCATTGGTTATCATTCTAAGTGAGCATCTCTTAACATTGGTCATTGGTCTCAACTAATCATTGTTAAATTAGATAAGTATTCTAAATTATTGATTTATTGTTTAACATTGACACTTGTATCTTTAAGCATTGGTCTTGTCTTAAGATTGTCTTTCAATTCATTATTAAGTACTCTTGCTATAAGGTAATTAACATCAAGTACTTAAAGAACATAAACAAATCTTAACTTCAAGACCCACTCCCATCCCATTGCATAAGCATTCTAGGCTTAGCTTGCACTACTAATTTACCTCCAAGCATAAGCTTGGCTGATAGACCTCTAGGGCCGCCCTTTCTCACCTAGCTTGAGGGATTCAGCACCTTTCTAGTGGTTAGCACAATGACCTTGCAGCCGTCATAGCCAGTCTCTGCAGCGCCAGAGACACTCGGTGGTTGGAACATAGAGGGATGTATCGTTAATCAAGCTTTTGCTTGCTTCCCGTTGGTTTCCATCCCACAACCTACTCCAAAGACTGGTCTCAAAACAGTTAAGAGGGAGGTTTCATTTAGACTAGGCACATAACTTAAAAGTAACCAAGATCCTTGCATTACACTTAGATCTTAGGACTTGCATCTCATATAGGTTAGTGAAGCATTAAAGCAGCAGTTGTCCACCCGGTTACTTGGTTTTAATAACAAGCAAGAATTTTGACTCCATAAGGCACTGGTCTCATATTTAATTTAATCTAATCCTTAAGATCTTGCTAAATTTAACCAAGTAGCTAGGCCATTCAATTGTGTCTCCCGGGCTTGTTGGTTGCCAACTTGCCTTCCACCTTCACATTTCCATAGGGACTACCCCTCATAGCATGTTGTTGGGAGACAGCTAGAACGGAGTGGGCGAGGATCAGAGTGACAGCTCCCATCCTAAGTCGTTGTCGCGATGCCTGTACAATTTGAACGACAATTTGAAAGTCAATTTATTTTAAGTCAAAGCACCCATTGTGTGCTTTTAGGGTTTGTCATAGATTCAAGGAGTCAAAAGATTCATTTTCATATGTAATAGACCTTATTGGGCATTTTGTATCAAGTCAAAAGAATATATTTGAGTCAAAATTGTGTCAAAAGTTCCTCCAAGACCAAGTCGACCTACAAGAGAACAAGTCGGCCTCATGAAGGGTAATTCAACATCCTTGGAAGCCTATTTATAAGAAGAACTCAATCTCATTTGAAGAACAATCCAATCAAGTTTGATTACAAGAAGAAGAACAAGAAAGAGGAGTGAAGGACAAAACAAGGACTAGAAGCCAACAAATCTGAAATTTTTGGTCACACCCTCACACACGTGCGAAGAGATTAGGGCACACCTTGTTGCTACAAGACCGAATTGCAGTCATCTAAAGAAGTCGATGTTTGATGTCAAGAGGATCGATTTTAGAAGTCGAATTTCTAAGGAGAAAGAAGCTCCCTAAGTGAAGGAGAGAGAAGGTCTAATTTACCCTCTATCAAGCACACGTGCGAAATTGTAGCTACTTCACAAGGGCCAAAAAAGTGGAGACATGTAGTGAAGGCCGAAAATTTGTTGCAGTGGTCGAAGTTGTGCAAATGAGAAAGAATTGACTTTGGTTGACTTTGTGAAGGAGAAGTTCATCTAAAGAAGGTTGACTTGGTCTTGGAGGGGTCTTTATTTTGGGTCTAAAGGTCTTGGAATTCATCATTTGAAGGTTCTATAAGACGAGAAGAATTCTTGTGGGTTTTCCTCTCTAGGAGAGGTTTTGGCCCTGGGTAGTAGCCTATATCTTGTGTCCTCATGTTCTATTGATCTTCATGTTTTGGTAGTTGTTTGATGATAAGAACACCATAATAATCAAAAAAAGAAGTTAATTATAATTCCTACAAGTCAAAGTAAGAGAACATCACAAGCAATTATCAAGTTTAGAGAAATCACACCTATTTAGTTGCCCTGGGTTTCTCAACATATCAGATGTTCTCTTGTTGACAAATTTCTCTAAGAAGAGATTATAACAATTCATCATTAGCATCAACATCATTTAATAACTTGGTCAACAACTCTGACACATGGTAAATCAACAGCATCAACTAGTTAGCATAATTATGGTTGATACCTCTGACCTAGGGTGCATCATCACCATAATCTTGGCCAATACTTCTGACACATGGTACAACATTAGCATCAACTAGGCACCATAATTTCGGTCCATCTGACACATGGTATACAAACTAGTCTTGGTTCACCATCATTCCAGTGAATATCTTTGACACAGTGAATCTCCAAAGGCCACACTCTCTACATGAGTAATTATGGGCCTGATGTTAAATGAGCTCACTCAACCTATATGGAGAGTTTTGAGCCTGGTGTTGAAAGGCACCCACTCAACTAAGTGATCCTGGGCCTCTAGGGCCATTCTTCTTAATTTCAATTAACATACTTGACACGAGAAGAATGATTGTCCTTTGTTGGACCATTCTCCCTAATTCCGATCAACATTCTTGAGATAGGGAGAATGTTTGTCCCTGGTGATATCAAAACTTTGGACCATTTTCCCTGATCCTAGTCAACCTATCCCAAGGAGAATGACTATCCTTGATGTTGCATTTTCATCACTCCCTCTTGTTGAGAGAGACATGCTCAATCACTCCAAGTTTTCCCTCTTGTTGAGAGAGACATACTCAATCACTCCAAGTTTGTCCTCGAAGTATACAGAATTCATCCCGAGACAGAGGCTTTGTCAGCAATTTGCTATATTGTAGAATAGTATTGAAGCCACACTACTTCCTTTTGTACCATGTCTCGATACTAGATCTCACTATGCTTCGACCTGTCATCATGGTTGTCACCGACACCCGATCAAGGCAATCTTGCAAGTAACCTCTAAATCCATACTGCTTCTCAACTAGCCAACCAAGCTGCAATATACTCGGCCTCAACAGTACGTGAGACAGATGTTTGCTACCTGGTCATCCAAGAAATCATAACGGAGCCCTAACAAGTTTCTGACCAAACTACCAAACGATTGATCACATTTTCACTCTCTAAGCCATTATTGACCAGGCTCGTCACTAATCTTCAAAGGTCTACAATTGCTTTGTAGACTTCCGGAAAGCATTTTACACAGTTCCTGGGAATGCTTTGTTCCAAAGGCTCCACGACATTAGCATATCCGAGACCCTCTTGGCCGCTGTGACTGTATGAGTCAGTTTTGGGATCAATGTTGCAAAAGTCGGACTCCGAAATAAATCGCCAAGGGTCCTATAATTGAAAAGGTCATAAAATTCGAGAAAAATCAGGAAACGCTCGGCAAAATTAACAGAAGTACAAATATACCTATTTTTTTCAATTTCAAAAAACTCCCATTTTTTTACGATTTAATCTCGATTTTTACAATTTAATTCAGATTTTTTTGATTTCGAAAAACTCATATGATAAAATCGATTGGTTGAAAAACTCGTGATCTAGCGATTTTATAGAGATTTATGTTGAAAAACCAAGTGTAATGGAATTAGGCTTGATTGCTCTACTTGATAATTACTTGTGAATGTTTAGATTTCTTCTTTATTATTTGTTATGTCTTCTTCATCAAGCAATTATACAAAATGTTCAATCTTCTAGGAAAATAAAGAGACACAAGCCAACAAAATTAGGCTCCAAGCCAAGGCAAAACCCCACAAGGGGGAAAACCAAACAATCTTTCTCTTATAGAATCATATCAAAATGAGATATCCAAGACCAAGACCAAGACCAAAAAGTGCCGCCAAAAATGCCAAGTAAAACCCTCCTCCAAGTCACCTCCAATGTCAAAGTTAACGATGGTCAAACCATCACAAATTTGGTCAACTCTTGAAATTTCGAGCCTGCAGTAGTACAGAAAAAATTGGACTTCAAGTCTGAAATTCGATCAAGCAAAATTATCTCTTCTTTGACTTCATTTCTCTCTCCTTTGACTTCTACTTCTTGTCCTCCTTCACATGGTTCAAATGTATTCTTTTGTGTGAATGGATGATCTCTCAAATGAGTTGAAGTGCCTCTTATATATAGTTGTCCAGGAGGGTCGAATAGGTGGCTCTTGGAGGCCCAGGCGACTTGTTCCAAGGACGTCCAACTTGACATTTTGTGGACTTCTTGACTGAACATAAAATTCAAAATTATTTTCTTACAAATGTCCAAATGTGACATGACTCAAGTAAAATTTTCTCTGACTCATAGTAAATTATTTTTTACTCTTTATGACTCTATAAGTATGAAGAACATGCTTTGACCAAAAATAAATATAACAATGAATATAATAAATACATCAATGATTGTTTTACATTATATTATGAAGACCGACTCTAGTTACAACTTAAACACTCCCTCTTAACTAGGGAGGTATTCAGAATGACTCAACAGGATATTCTCAAGTTGAAATATTCAAATAAGAAGGATTTGGGTTGATAAGCATCAATGATAATTTACATCATCATAACCAGCATTGCCTTGACAAGTACACTCTATCTCTCCACTAGATCAGAGCACAATGCTGGCAGGTATAAATTTGGACATCACTACCTCTCAAGGCACATACCCCACCTGGGTGTTCCCAAGGTATGACCTCACAGGACCATTTCCTAATCCAAGGAAAAGTACGTCCTCCACACCATTATTTACCAAGTCCATGTATCCAACTTAGGATGTTAATCCTAGTCAACCATAATACATGACTCAAGAATGTACGTCCCTGATGCATATCCAATCCACCATTCTCCCTACCAGTGTTCATGCACTAGGCTTACGGTTGTTAGTCTTGGCCATAGTATGTGGCACATGGAGAACACGATGTCCATCCTCGCTCCCTCTCAACTAGGGAGGAGATCCTCACTCCTCTCAATCAAGGAGGAGATAACTACAAGCCCAAGCTTGTGTAGGAAGTACTCGTACTTCCCTTACATCAGCTACATGTTCATCCATGGAGATATAGTTTTGTAGTTTCTCGGCTTTATATACATCATACTCCTAAATCATAAAGCACTTCGACCTTCGTGGTTTTCTAACAATCTTCATGTAGCTTTGATTAATATCATAATTGAATCCAACATGTCATCAAGTAGTCCATCAAACACCTTACAGAGCCAAACTTCTTCATAGCTGATTGTACAAGCCTTCACATTGCCACGAAATTTTGCTTCATGCTCTTCCAAGAAATCATACCAGTTCCCAACCATCAGTAGTATCTTTATTAGCTTCAATATTGTTAAGTTGTTAACCAAATCAATGTGTTCTTGAATCGAATATATCAGGGAACCAATCAGTTTTTGGTACAATGATGTATCAACAATATAATAATTCTTCAACTTGCTAAAGGGTATTGCCATAGATTCGCCATTTGTCCTCTTGATTACAAGTTTCTATGGGTTTTTTGTCAAGCTCCAAGTAGTATTGTATCCAACCAAGATCTAACAGCTCCCTCTTTCCAATTGAGGTAGGTGAACTTCTTCCTTTTATTAAGTCTTGCTTTCATGCTACCATCTGATTGACTTCTTTGATGCATACTTCAAATTGCTTTCTCCTTCTTCATCATTGCTCATTAAGATTCAGAAAAATCTTCGTGCTTTGCTGCGTTATTCCAATTCTTCCATCTACTAATAAAGCTTAGATAGTTATTGTTTTAACCTGCAAACTTTATTAGAAGACTATGAAAGAACAAAAGGCAAAGTGCATAGACAAAATAACGGTAGTAATCAAAGAAAGGAGATGTAGAGTATTTATATTTTTGAGGAAGATCAGCTCCCTCTTAATCTTGGATATTTTTC
The DNA here is from genome assembly GCA_034641835.2 of Pinus albicaulis. Taxonomy (NCBI): domain Eukaryota; kingdom Viridiplantae; phylum Streptophyta; class Pinopsida; order Pinales; family Pinaceae; genus Pinus; species Pinus albicaulis. The sequence continues at coordinate 1,205,567,340 of CM076582.1, read as the reverse complement.
ACTAGCCTTGTCCTCACATTAGCATGATGTCATTTTTGTCATCTTCAAGAGCTAGATCTTCTTCTTTCAGTGGAAACAATTATTTAGGGTTTTGTTCCTAGGGTTTTTCTAACTCAAACCTTTGTTAGGGTTTACAAGCCCTAGATGCTTCAAAATTTAAAGTCTTCAAGACCTATCATTTAAGAAATTGAAAATTCTACAAGCATACTAATGAGTTAGTTGCAAAACCCTAAAGACATTATTGACAAGCTTTTTAGACATGCGATTTCATTCCTTGATCATAAAAACCTAGTCTTTATATGCAAAAAAAGAATCAGAATGCTAACATAATGATCTCTAATATAACTATACAGACTCCTTTATTGTAAGTCACTATCTTTCACAGGAGCATAAGATCGTTATCTTACTTTTCATGTTCATTTCTAAATGTAATTCACCATGACCCAGAAGACTTAGCATCATATGCAATATAGTTAACATAGGTCATTAGTTGCAAATGAACAAAATGTATATGTACCTCTTTCAACCTTACCTGTCCAACGTTACAGAGATCCAGTCTTTTGATTTTTCTTTGATATATCATCTACTTCTAACCGAGATACCTCAGACTTGTAGCCATCGAACTACGATGCTAATCACATATATTTCTTTGGGCTGCTTGCAATGTCCTTTATCTCGGATTTAGCTCGGATCACAGAATTTATGCATATATATTGTTCACAGAGATCTTACAAAGAGGAGGTTCAATCTCTGGATAAACTTCAGACTCTTTAAATCACTCCTTTCAGACTTCATAGACAGTTCAGCTTAGTCCTTCTTTTATATATAGGAGAGTAGCATAGTTGCTTCACATACTTGTGCCACAAAAAGAGGAGGTTCAATCTCTGGATAAACTTCAGACTCTTTAAATCACTCCTTTCAGACTTCATAGACAGGTCGGCTTAGTCCTTCTTTTATATATAGGAGAGTAGCAAAGTTGCTTCACATACTTGTGCCACAAAGATGAGCTTCATGTACCTTCAGATTCCTTGACATGGTTCTTGCTACAAAGAGATATAACAATGCTTCTTGATATAATTAACATAGTTTTGGTCTCTTTACTAGACTATATACCTTGGACTTTTGGTCCAGCAAGATGATCTTCCAAAGAGCCAACATGTTACAGGTTTTTCTTTCACTGTAGCAAGGTTATCTTCAAAATACAATGGACATCAAACCTTTGCAAATGTCACAAAGATTATGAGCCTTAGAGATTTTAGAACAAACTTATATATAAATTTTGTCTTTCGCGTATAAACTCTATCCTTCATAGGTAGCGTCTTCAGGTCTTTGCACAGGCTGCCACAAAACTCGGATTTCTATGATCATAGTCCTTCTATAGGGAGACAAAACGTTGTTTCTATGAATCTGAATTACTTCGCACTTTTGATCATGCCTCATAAATGCTCGCTGATCTTTTAATCATAGTTCTTCTTTCAAGGAAGTATATTACAGCTCTTTAACTTATACAATCCCACATATATTTAGGTCTTGGATGTCATGATATTTTATAGTAATGAAATGCTTCAGGTTTGCCATAAGTAGCTTTATATGAACCTTAGAGAAATGTCACAGTAAGCTCAGATGCCATAGAATAGTATTGTCACAATAAGTTCGGATGTTACAGAAAGTATCACGGAGATTCGGACTGTCTTCTTTTCTTGCTTTTGTGTGAGGGTACACAGATTTTCTTCTTTGTCTTTTTCATATCAACCTTCTACTCTCTTTGAGTATTTTGTAGATTGCAGAGATGATGACTTGTGTACTTGCATCACCATAGGAGAAAGAGCCTTCTGAAATTCACATTAGCATTGTGAATTATGTCACAAAAACTCATATCAGATTTGTCACAGGAAATATGCCACAAAGACTCGTATCACAGAGAAAAAGAGAGAGATAAAGCTTGCATTATATAGCCTTTGTCCCATTGGTGTATTGTAGATAATAAGAGCCTCAGAACCATTGCTGATGTCCTTAGATTTATGTTGAGGAATGATTGCTTTTAGGAATGATTCACAGATAGAGAGAGTATTGACCTTTTAAAAGACAAACTTCAGCTGCTTCCTCGATCCTCCTTCGGAGTATCCCTTGACCTCAACACTTCATGATCTTGACTTCTCTGTATATTATACCTTTGCTCTAACTTCTTCCAGATTTAACCCTACTTAGGGTTTCCTTAACAATGCTCCTGTCTTTACCATAGCTCTGATTCCATGTTGAGAAACCAAGTGTAGTGGAATTACACTTGATTTCTCTACTTGATAATAACTTGTGAATGTTTAGATTCCTTCTTTATTATTTGTTATGTCTTCTTCGTCAAGCAATTATACAAAATATAAATCTTCCAAGAAAATAAAGAGACGAGAGACAACAAAATTAGGCTCCAAGGCAGGGGGAAACCCAACAATCCTTCTCTTATAGAATCAAATTAAAATGAGATATCCAAGGCCAAGAATAAGACAAAACTGCCACCAAAAATGTCAAGTCATTCCCTCTTCCAAGTCACCACGAATGTCAAAGTCAACAATGGTCAAGTTGTCCCAAATTTAGTCAACTCTTGAAATTTCGGCCCCTGGAATTTCGGGACTGCAGTAGCACAGAAAAATTCAGTCTTCAAGTCTAAGATTCGATCAAGCAAAATTATTTCTTTGACTTCATTTCTCTCTCCTTTGACTTTTGCTTCTTGTCCTCCTTCACATGGTTCAGATGTACTTCTTTTGTGTGAATGGATGTTCTCTCAAATGAGTCAAACTGCCTCTTATATATAGTTGTCCAGGAAGGTCGAATAGGTGGCTCTTGGAGGTCCATGTCAACTTGTTCCAAGGAGGGCCAACTTGACATTTTGTGGACTTATTGACTCGACATAAAATTCGAGATTCTTTTCTTACAAATTTCCAAATGAGACATGACTCAAGTACATTTTTATTTGACTCATAATAAATTCTTTTTGACTATTTTGGGATTTATAAGCATGAAGACCGACAATAGTTACAACTTCAATGGTTTAATTCCAATTTTGGTAAAAGAGTTTGGGATGGCTCAAGATTGCAAACAGCCTTTCCAATTTCATCCAGAGTACCCATCAAAGTCAAACAGGGATGCCCCCTCTCACTGACCCTCTTTGAGATTTATATTGATGAGTTGGAGCCTTTCCTACATGAGCATATCCAGAAAAGGGGATGGTTGTCTTCTACACCGAGTGTTGATTTCATTCCTTTTTGTTGATGACTTGGTCTTGTTGGTTTCTTCTCTAGGACTATAAAGACAGATCGATGTACTATCCAGCTTTTGTGATCTTCAACAATTGACAGTCAACCTAGGCAAAACCAAGGTTCTAGTCTTCAATGCATCGAAGAGATCTCTTTCAGACTTACACTTCCACTATTAGGGCATTAAGATTGAGATCACCACAGCTCACACGTGCTTGGGGATACAATTCATAGGACCTCATTTTGATATGCAACAAGCGCTCTAGCCTCGGCTCAGAAAGGATATGGTTCCCTAGCCCTCATTGAGAGACAATCTTTTCAAAGTCAATTTCAAGATATCTCATCCAAACTTCACCTCATGGAGGCACTTATTACGCCCATGGTTATCTATGGCTTCGAAGTCTGGGCACCGAGCTTGTTGCAGACAGATTGGACCAGACTAGAGAGTCTATACCCTACTTCTTAGACACATCATCCACTGTAAGTACACAATTTCATAGCCCATTATTTAGACAAAAGTCGGTGTCCACCCATTTTGCCTCGAGATTGTTTTATGTTTGGTTTCTTTCCTTCATAGAGTCAACTTTTTTGAAGACTCGGACACTAGGAGGGGAGAGGATTCCCTATCTTGCTCTTTACTCATTGAAGGCTCTTACCTCAAATCTCCCCTCGTCAAGACATGCTCGAAGTTGGTTCTCAGAGGCATCTCAACTTCCCCAGTCACTAACTATCTCCCCAAAGCGCCTTCCCCCATTCAGCTTCTCCCCAATGCGTACAGCCATCCTTTGTCGACTCAGTAGGTACTGAACTAGGCCATTAGAAAGGATATCTACAAATTGTACATTCACGCCACTTGAACCTCACCTTCAACAAGCTTTGGACCAAAAATATCCTCCTACCTAGAGCACTTCCTGGAGCTACAAGATGGCATCTAAGTTGTCGAAAACATCGGCCCTGTCCCTCAGAAACTTGGATCCTCGTTTCAGATACGGAAACCCGAACGAAACGCCATTGAAATGGCCAGGATATGTATCAAGGCCGAATCAAAATTTTGGAAACGTGGGGTTTTTCTAAAGAGGCGCATCCATGTCATTTTTGGGTTTTTTTGAAACGTTTCGGAAATGTCGTGATACGTACCACGATTTATGTATCTGTATCACGGAAATCGTGATACGTATACGAAAATCGTGGTATGTATCATGTCGTTTCCGAAACGGATCATTTTGGAAGGATGACCCGAAACAGAATAGTGGCTTTGGCACGCCGAGAATGAACTTTTCCGTTGTCTTCTCAAAAGTTAAAACATATGTCATAAACCTAACGTTGTCCATCATATGTTTTTCGTAGCCGCTGTGTGAGAGCTAAGTTGAGAGTTGAGTTGTGAGTTGAGTTGAGAGTTGAGTGAGTCGCTGTGAGAGCTGGGCAGTGAGCTGAGTGCTGAGAAGTGAGAGCGACGTGTGAGCAATGAGCCTGCAGTGTTGAGTCGTGGCCCGTGAATGTTGAGCAGTGTACGCAATACACATTCGAGCAGCCCATTCAAGCTGCTAGCCGTCAGCGCAGTGAATCCGCCGCCTGAATCTGATATCGTGACCTCAGTGGTTTCAACTTAAGGTTAGTAACTTTGTGCCCTTTGGTGTTTCTATAATTCAATACAATTATGGAGTTGAAGCTTAATGTTTTAAGTGCTATATTAGTGAGATTACATTGCAAACTTTAATAACCTTAATAACCTTCAGAGATTGTGAAACACATAAGAAACAAGGGATTGTTAGTGTTCTTATCTAATTTGACCAAATAGTATTTCAAAAAGATGAAGCAGATTTCTCCCACAGTATGAGTCTCACGCTGTCTATGTCTCAATTTGTTTTTAGATGTAAATGTATGACAACAGAAAGATATTCTTAAGATAGCAGAGGTTATTTAATTTTTAGAATTTCTTGAATGTAAAGTGTAACTGTTAACAACAAAGTGAACACCAACTAAAATCCAATCTTCTTAGGATATCACTGCTATGATTTCAGACCTCAGCAAGTGAGACACATTATCAAGTAAATGTTATGACAATGAAAGAAGAGCATCAAATAATTTTAGGACAAAAAGTGAGCAATTTCTTATGTCAAATGGTCAAAAAAATTCACATTTGCTTATTTATTTGTCTTTGCTTGGATTAGAGGGAGAACAGAGAAAATATGCTTGTGCCAATGATGAACTTCAGATTTCTAAAATGCTTATGACAGTCATTAAAGGATTTATGAGCAAAACAAATAATACCTCGACGAATTTAATCATTCTTTGATGTATTAGATAAGTTTAATGCCATTGTATTCAACCATTGTTGTGCAATATTAGTTGACTGAAATAAGAAGGTAAGGTTTTAAACTTTAGAAAATGCACACCAAAGCACTTCAAGGGCATGGGGACACTTGTCAGATCTGTCAACAAAAGTCTTCTGAAGATGATCCTCCTGCAATACAAACTATACCTCAAGTTCTCTAAACTTTCTACAATGTGGATTATGCTCCAAGTATCATGAAGAGAATGCCATAAAACACATTACATATCTAACGACCCTAGATGTACCAATATTCAAAATCAATAAATAAGAGATACAAAGCTGCCAATTCGCACAAATAGTGAGACAAATTTGTGATATAAAATTGAAAAAAAAAAGGAGAAAAAGTACAGCTTAGAAACTTTTATACCTCATGCTTAAAATCTCAGTTACAAACTTACAACGTGAGGTCATACCAGAATTTAGCAAGTAAAACATTCAACAAAAAGTTGAAAATATGTAATATGAAATATATAATGATCATAAGAATTGTTACCTACATGATAACAATTTTTTATAACCACCATATATTTGAACATCAACATCTGTATTAAAAATTTAAAACCCTCTCTATGAATATGCTAACACTTTTTGTCCCTGTCCGAAAAGCATGTGTAGAAGAAATTAAAAATTATCTTGTAAAGTTTAGACACTTAACAGTCTAAAAGGCAGAAGGTCTGAAAACCTTCACTTCGTTAATCAGAAATCTTGGGCCCATATGTGGCTAACGCATTTTTAATTTTTTTATGATTTATCCATGTTGAATTAGATTTAAATTTTATTTTCAATCCACAATGCTTCACCTTAGTATTTACTATTAAGTTTTAACGGTTTAACCCCATATAAAAACTTAAAAGCCGATTCCAAAAGAACATTGGTTGTGGAGAAATAATGTGAGAGTACCCATCAGTCAACTTTCAAGTTTCAACTTTCAATACTCAATACCTGTCTTCTAATTGCTATGCTCAAAAAAAAAACAAAATTTTAAATTTTTTACTATTTACAAAGAAATCCATTTTTACTAGTAGCATAGTCCTTACAAAAATATTGGACGAAAGGAACATCAAAGATTCAAAATCTAGAAAATAAGACTAAACAGATCATCAAGTGAGGGTACTTTACAATATAGATACTATTTTCAAAGTGGTTACTTGCAGTTGTTCTTTGTTGAGATTGCATTGTGACCCATCAATTTTATTTTGCAGATTAATTTACATCATCATTCATGGCAACTTCAAGTTCAGCGATTCGTGAGGCAGAGATAGTGGAACATGAAATTGAATTTGCCCCTAAAGTTGATCCAAAGTCACCACTTTGGAAATATGTAACTATTGTTGGGAAGATCCAAGAAGGGGGGATCATTTGCATGGGTTTGCAGTGAGTGTAAAAAATAGTTTAAGAGATCATACACACGAGTTAAAGCTTATTTACTTGGGTTAAAAGGCAATGGGGTTCGAATATGCAGTGGCCCACCTAAAGAGAATGGGACAGATGGAAATGGTTTAAGCAAGGCAAAACTTGCAAAATATCAGAGGGAACAAGACGAAGCAGATGCTAAATCAAATGAGGCAAATCCTTCCTCTCAATTAAAACACCCAACAAGGTTGGGAGCATCTTCATCAAAGCCTCCTCTTCATTCTCATGGAATTGTTGGTTCAAAGTGATATAATTTGGGACTGCTTGAAAAGAGTTTTAATAATGATGCTCGAGATATTGCAAATGCAGTTATTGTTCAATGCATTGATGCAAATGGCCTTCCTTTTAACCTTGTGCGCTCTCCTTACTGGGCAAAGATAATAAAACCAGTGAATGAAGCCCCAATAGGATTCAAGAGCCATGGATATGAGAAGGTCCGCACTGCAATGTTGAGTGCTGAAAAGTTAGATTTTGAGGCTAAATTAAGCCCCATTTGTAATTCATGGTGCATTTCAGGGGTGTCCATCATTTATGATGGATGGAAAAATCAAAGGAATAAGCCTTTGATCAATGTGATGGCTCAGAGCCCAAAGGTGGCAATGTTTTTTAAGACAGTGGATTGTGAGGGGCAAATGAAAGATTCTAAATTCATTGCTGACATCTTGATTGAAGCAATTGAATTGGTGGGGCCAGAAAATGTTGTCCGGGTAATAACTGACAATGCAATGGTGTGTAGAACAGCAGACCTAATTATTGAAGGCAAATATCAACACATCTTTTGGACCCATTGCGTTATACATTCATTGAACCTCATGTTGAGCAAGATTGGAAAGCAAATCGAGTGGATTCGTGTTATTTTTGAAGAGGCAAAAGAAATTCGAGCATTCATCACAAACCACCACATGTCCCAAGGCATCTACAGGGAATTTGCAAAGTTGGAGCTTCTTAAGGTACTTAAACATTAAAGTTTATTTCATAAATTCTAATTTCTATGACTCTAAATTCAAATATGTAAATTGGATTTTGAAATGTCACGATTCGTGAATCATAATAGTTATTCAATCAAATTATGATTTTTATTTTTTAATTTATTGAAACATTGGAAATTTAGCATTTGTAGGTTGCCGAGACTCGATTTGCCTCTCACATCATAGTCTTAACAAGGCTTATGTAAGTGAAATATGCATTATAATCAATGGTATGCAGTTCTCTTTGAAATCAATGGAGGCAATCCCAATCTGATAGAGCACAAGCAATGAAAAAATTGGTTGTTGATGATGAATGGTGGGATAAGGTTGAGTACCTCTTGGCATTTATTAATCCAATAGTGGATTTGCACCGTATGTTTGACACAGATATGTTTAATTTGGGAGAGGTGTATGAAGGCCTCGATTCCATGATAGAGAAGATAAGGGTGGTTATAAATGCCAAGGAGAATGACCCTGATGAATTATTTTACAGAGAAGTAAAAGATATATTGACCAAAAGGTGGAACAAGATGACCACGCCATTGCACCTTTTGGCCTATGCAATGAATCCAAAATATTATGTTGCAGAGTTAAAAAGTGATCCAGAAAGAACTGCACCAAACAAAGACCCAGAAGTCTCACAAGGATTTAATAAGGTTTTTTGTAGATGCTGAAATTGGGCATCAGATTCGTTCAGACTTTGCTCATTTTGTGGGATCAAAAGGTTGGGGTTCTAATATTGATTGTATGCGGAACAAGAGGGCAATGAGTCCAATTGAATGGTGGAACTACTATGGTGGGGAACTTCCACATATACAAAATTTGGCCATCAGGATCTTGTCACAGGTTGCTAGTTCCTCTTCAGCAAAAAGGAACTAGAGTACATATGGCTTCATCCATTCGGTGAAGCGAAATAGATTGGGCCCTAAGAAGGTTGAGGAACTAGTGTATGTTCATTCAAACCTTCGTCTTCTGTCACACAAGAGAGATGAATACAAATTTGGGGCCGCCAAATTATGGAATGTGGAACCAGAGTTGCCTGACTTGGATATGACATTGAATGTCAGGTCTCATATGACTTTGTTTGATGCGAAGTCACCAATAGGTGGATCTTCAAGTGGACATGGCAGCAATGTTCCCACTTCTGGAGATGATGTGGAACTTCTTAGTGACAAGAATGAACTTGAAGACATATTTGATGATATGTAATTGTTATTTATGTTGATGATTGAAATTTGAAACAAAAACTTGATGATATGTTGAACTTGAATCATCATTTATGAATTTATAACTTTATGCTGAATTGATGATGATGATAGATGATAAATCATAATTCATATATGATAACTGATGAATAGATGATAGTTGATGATGATAGATGACTATGCATTTTTAGATATAATCTAGATTGTAGATTCTCAAAGATGAATGGTAATATCAATTCTTATTTTGTTATATATATATATATATATATATATATATATATATATGATGTGTCGTTTCTTGCCGTATCGTATCCAGATTTTTTGAAAATTTGTCGTATCTGTTTCAGTGCAACTTAGTGGCATTATATTTCTGCCCCCTCTACAAACGCTGACATTAGATGCACTCGCTTAGGATCTCGTTGGTACAGTTTCTTGTTGGTCTCATCATAGTATTAAAAATCGATCGGTCTAAACCGAAAACCGGTCAAACCGGCTAGTTCATTGGCTAAGCCACACGGACTGGCCTAAAATCCGAGTTCTAGCCTCCATTTTGCCGATTTTCTAGAAAAATCGGGCCTAACCAACCGATTCATTGCCACGTCGATCACGAACTCACCAGGCTGCTTTTGGGGGCTTTTGAGGTGGTTTGGACTCTAGAGGGAAACTAAGGGTTGTTTCCCTCCAAGCCAATCAAAGTAGGTCTCCCCTCTCATTTGCCTCACACATCTCATTTGGAGTTTTGGTGAGTTTCATTGGGAGCTTGGAGAGTGTTGAGTTTTTGCTAGAGTAGTCATCTTGGGGGCTTGGAGTTGGACTTGGAGCTATTTTGGAGATAGTTTGGAGTTGTTAGTAGCCTTGGCATCTTCAAGAGAAGGCTAAGGAAGCTAGTTTGCAACTTTGCATTTCCAGGAAAGGATTTTCACTTGAAAAATCCATATTTCATTGTTGTCCATGTATTTAATTTTTTATGTGTTATATGCTACATTGTTCTCAAATCTCTAGTTCTATGTTATCAAATTTTGTAGGCTAAATGTGCCTATTTTTTTGTCAAATTTATCTTAGGTATTCCATTTTTCTTAGATGCAATTTTTTTATGGCATATTTCTTTATAAATTTCAAATATTTCTAGCCACCATGCCTCCAAAATCCAAGCACAGTGCATGGACTCATTGTGATGTGATTTGTGGAAAAATGATATGCAAATTTTGCAATAAATCTATTGGAGGTGGGGGGTATTCTCAAGTTGAAACAACACTTGGCTAGGATAAGAGGCCAAGTAAAGCCATGTGATGCACCAAAGGAAGTGATAGGTCTTGTTAGGGAAAAATACCTTGCCAAGTTTGAGGAGAATAAGGCTAGGAAGAAAGCTATCAAAGAAGAAATTGCAAGGAAGAAGGAAATTTTACAAGCCCTGAAAGAGAATGGGTATGATGATTTTGAGATTCAAGACTCCTCTTCTATCACTTCCACCAATGGCCCCTTTCACTATGTTCCTCCTGCTCTTGGGTCTTATCATCAAGGCCAACAATCTAAAGGAACAAAGAGGACGAACATCCAGAGTTATTTCTCATCCTCTGCCACCACCGCCTCTACTAATCCCACTTCCTCCCAGCCAAGTCGTCAACCTACTTTGGATGAACATTGGAAAAAACAATGCAAAGAATCTGTTTTTCAATACATTGCGAGATGGTGATATGATACAGATATTCCATTTAATATTGCTCGTTCATCTTATTACCAAGCTATGTGGAACTTTGTTATAGCTACAGGAAAGGGCTTCAAAGGCCCTACTGTGCATGAATTGAGGGGAGCTCTTTTGCAAAAATAGATTTCTTCCATTGATGAGTATTTGGCTGAGTATAAAGAGTCATGGCTTCAAACAGGTTGTTTCATCATGTCAGATGGGTGGACCTATGGAAAAAACCGCACTATCATTAATTTCCTTGTTTCTTGCCCTCAAGGAACCATGTTTTTGAGATCAGTTGATGCATCTGATAAGGTGAAGGACACAACCCTTCTATTTGAGTTTTTGGATGAGATTATTCAGGAAGTGGGGGAGCAGAATGTTGTGCAGGTCATCACAGATAATGCCTCAAACTATGTTCTTGCTGGAAAGATGCTTGAGTCCAAATATAAGACCATATTTTGGACTCCATGTGCTGCACATTGCATAGACCTCGTGCTTGAGGACATAGGCAAAGTGGAGTGGGTAAAAAACATTGTAGCGCATGCTAAGTGTATTACAAAATACATCTACAACCACTCATGGGTATTGAGCCTAATGAGGAAAAACATTGGGGGCAAAGAGCTTGTTAGGCCTGCAATTACAACATTTGCAACTCATTTCCTCACACTGCAATGTCTCAATTCTCAACAAAAAAACTTGCAGAAAATGTTTTCTTCTGATGACTGGACTTCGTCTCAGTGGGCTCGTAGAGAAGATGGGAAAGACACCAAAAAGAAAGTTTTTGACAATTATTTTTGGAAAAGGTCTACAGAGCTCGTGAAAATTACAAAGTCCCTCGTTAAAGTGCTATGGATGGTGGATGGGGAAAAATTGGCCATGGGCTACATTTATGAGGCTATGGATCAGGCAAAGGAGCAGATACAGGCAGCTTACAAGGATAAGTTAGCTAAATATGGGCGTATATGGGAGACCATTGATAACAGATGGAACAATCAACTCCATCGTCCTATACATACAGTTAAGTTGCACTGAAACGGATACGGATACGAAGTTTGAAACGGATACGGCAAATTTTCAAAAAATCTGGATACGATACGGCAGGAAACGGCACATCATATATATATATATATATATATATAACAAAATAGGAATTCATATTACCATTCATCTTTGAGAATCTAGAATCTAAATTATATCTAAAAATGCATAATCATCTATCATCTATCATCTATTCATCAGTTATCATATATGAATTATGATTTATCATCTATTATCATCATCAATTCAGCATAAAGTTATAAATTCATAAATGATGATTCAAGTTCAACATATCATCAAGTTTTTGTTTCAAATTTCAATCATCAACATAAATAACATTTACATATTATCAAATATGTCTTCAAGTTCATTCCTCCCACTAAAAAGTTCACATCATCTCCAAAAGTGGGAACATTGCTGCCATATCCACTTCAAGATCTGTCTATTGGTGACTCCGCATCAAACAAAGTCATAGGAGACCTGGCATTCAATGTCATATCCAAGTCAAGCAACTCTGGTTCCACATCCCATAATTTGGCGGCCCCAAATTTGTATTCATCTCTCTTGTGTGAAAGAAGGCAAAGGTTTGAATGAACATACACTAGTTCCTCTGCCATCTTAGAGCCCAATCTGTTTTGCTTCACCGAATGTATGAAGCCATATGTACTCCAGTTCCTACTGTTGAAGAGGAACTAGCAACCTGTGACAAGATTCTGATGGCCAAATTTTGTATATGTGGAAGTTCCACCATTCAACTGGACTCATTGCCCTCTTGTCCCGCATACAATCAATATCAGAAACCCAACCTTCTGATCCCACAAAATGAGCAAACTCTAAAAGAATCTGATGCTCAATTTCAACATCTACAAAAAGCTTTTTTAAATCCTTGTGAGACTTCTAGGTCTTTGCTTGATGCAATTCTTTCTGGATCACTTAGCAACTCTACAACATAATATTTTGGATTCACTGCATAGGTCAAAAGGTGCAATGGCATGGTCATCTTGTTCCACCTTTTGATCAATATATCTTTTACTTCTCTATAAAAGAATTCATCTGGGTCATTCTCCTTGAAATTTATAACCACTCGTATCTTCTTTATCATGGAATCAATGCTTTCATATACCTCTCCCAAATTAGGCATATCTGTGTCAAACATACGGAGCAAATCCACTATTGACTTAGTAAATGCCAAGAAGTACTCAACCTTATCCCACCATTCATCATTAGCAACCAATTTTTTCATTGTTTATGATCTATCAGATTAGGATTGCCTCCATTGATTTCAAAGAGAACTGCATACCATTGATTGTAATGCATCTTTCACCTGCATAAGCCTTGTTAAGACTATGATGTGAGAGGAAAATCAAGTCTCGGGAACCTGCAAGTGCCAAATTTCCAATGTTTTAATAAATTTAAACATAAAAATCATAATTTGATTGAATAACTATCATGATTCACGAATCATGACATTTGAGAATCCAATTTACATAATTGAATTTAGAGTCACAAAAATTAGAATTTATGAAATAAACTTTAATGTTTAGGTATCTTATGGAGCTCCAACTTTGCAAATTCTTTGTAGATGCCTTAGGACATGTGGTGGTTTGTGATGAATGTTTGAATTTCTTTTGCCTCTTCAAAAATAACACGAATCCACTCGATTTGCTTCTCCATCTTGCTCAACATGAAGTTCAATGAATGTACAGCACAAGGAGTCCAAAAGATGTGCTGATATTTGTCTTCAATAATTAGATCTGCTGCTCTACACACCATTGCATTGTCAGTTATTACCTGGACAACATTTTCTGGCCCCACCAATTTAATTGTTTCAATCAAAATGTCAGCAATGAATTGAGAATCTTTCATCTGCCCCTCACAATCCACTGCCTTCAAAAACAATGCCCTATTTGGGCTCTAAGCAATCACATTGATCAAAGGCCTATTCTTTTGATCTTTCCATCCATCAAAAATGATGGACACCCCTGAAATGTGCCATGAATTACGAATGGAGCTTAATTTAGCCTTCAAATCTAACTTTTCAGCACTCAACATTGTAGTGTGGACCTTCTCATATCCAGGGCTCTTGAACCCTTTTGGGGCTTCATTCACTGCTTTTATCATCTTTGTCTAGTAAGGAGATCGCACAAGGTTAAAAGGAAGGCCATTTGCATAAATGCAATGACCAATAGCTGCATTTGCAATCTCTCGAGCATCATTATTAAAACTCTTTTCAAGCAGTCCCAAATTAGAGCCCTTTGAACCAACAATCCCATGAGAATGAAGAAGAGGTTTTGATGAAGATGCTCCCAACCTTGTTGAGAGTTTTATTGAGAGGTAGGATTTGCCTCATTTGATTTAGCATCTGCCTCGTCTTGTTCTTTCTGATATTTTGCAAGTTTTTCCTTGCTTAAACTATTTACATCTGTCCCATTCTTTTTAGGTGGGCCACTGCATATTCGAACCCCATTGCTTTTTAACCCAAGTAAATGTGCTTTAACTCAGGTGTATGATCCCTTAAACTCTTTTTTACACTCACTGCAAACCTATGACAATGATCCCCCTCCTTGGATCTTCCCAATAATAGTTACATATTTCCAAAGTGGTGACTTTGGATCAACTTTAGGGGCAGATTCAATTTCATGTTCCACTATCTCTGCCTCACGAATAGTTGAACTTGAAGTTGCCATGAATGATGATATAAATTAATTTGCAAAATAAAATTGATGGGTCACAATGCAATCTCGATAAAGAACAACTACAAGTAACCAGTTTGAAAATCTTCTCTATATTGTAAAGTACTCTCACTTGCTGATCTGTTTAGTATTATTTTCTAGATTTTGAATCTTTGATGTTCCTTTCGTCAATATTTTTGTAAGGACTATGCTACTAGTAGAAATGAATTTCTTTGTAAACAGTGAAAATTTTAAAATTCTGCGTTTTTTAGCATAGCAATTAGAAGACAAGTATTGAGTATTGAAAGTTGAAACTTGAAAGTTGATTGATGGGTACTCTCACATTATTTCTCCACAGCCAATGTTCTTTTGGAATCGACTTTTAAATTTTTATATGGGGTTAAACCGTTAAAACTTAATAGTAAATACTAAGGTGAAGCATTGTGGATTGAAAATAAAATTTAAATCTAATCCAACATGGATAAATCATAATATACAAGAAAAACAAAAAAAACAAAAAAAATATATATATATATATATATGCATTAGCCACATATGGGCCCAAGGTTTCTGATTAACAAAGTGAAGGTTTTCAGACCTTCTGCCTTTTAGACTGTCAAGTGTCTAAACTTTAAAGGAGAATTTATAATTTCTTCTACACATGCTTTTCGGACAGGGACAGAAAGCATTAGCATATTCATAGAAATGGTTTTAAATTTTTAATACAGATGTTGATATTCAAATATATGGTGGTTATAAAAAATTGTTATCATGTAGGTAACAAATCTTATCATCATTATATATTTCATATTACATATCTTCAACTTTTTGTTGAATGTTTTTCTTGCTAAATTCTGGTATGACCTCACTTTGTAACTGAGATTTTAAGCATGAGGTAAAGGCTTCTAAGCTGTACTTTTTCTCTTTTTTTTCAATTTTATATCACAAATTTGTCTCACTATTTGTGCGAATTGGCGGCTTTGTATCTCTTATTTATTGATTTTGAATATTGGTGCATCCAGGGTCATTAGATATGTAATGTGTTTCATGGCATTTTGTTCATGATACTTGGAGCATAATCCACATTGTAGAAAGTTCAGAGAACTTGAGGTATAGTTTGTATTGTAGGAGGATCATCTTCAGAAGACATTTGTTAACAGATCTGACAAGTGTCTCCATGCCCTTGAGGCGCTCTAGTGTGCATTTTCTAAAGTTTAAACCCTTATCTTCTTATTTCAGTCAACTAATATTGCACAACATTGGTTGAATACAGTGGCATTAAACTTATCTAATGCATCAGAGAATGATTAAACTCGTCGAGGTATTATTTGTCTTGCTCATAAATCATTTAATGACTATCATAAGCATTTTAGAAATCTAAAGTTCATCACTGGCATAAGCATATTTTCTCTGTTCTCCCTCTAATCCAAACAGAGACAAAGAAATAAGCAAATCTAAAATATTTTGACCATTTGACATAAGAAATTGCTCACTGTTGTCCTAAAATTATTTGTTGCTCTTCTTTCACTGTCATAACATTTACTTGATACTATTTGTCTCACTTGCTGAGGTTTGGAATCATAGCAGCGATATCCTAAGAAAATTGGATTTTAGTTGGTGTTCACTTTGTTGTTAACAATTACACTTTACATTCAAGAAATTCTAAAAATTAAATAACCTCTGCTATCTTAAGGATATCTTTCTGTTGTCATACATTTACCTCTGAAAACAAATTGAGACATAGACAGCGTGAGACTCATACTGTGGGAGAAATCTACTTCATCTTTTTGAAATAATATTTCGTCAAATTAGATAAGAACACTAACAATCCCTTGTTTCTTATGTGTTGGTTCACAATCTCTAAAGGTTATTAAGGTTATTAAAGTTTGCAATGTAATCTCACTAATATAGCACTTAAAACATTAAACTTCAACTCCATAATTGTATTGAATCATACAAACACCAAAGGGCACAACATTACTAACCTTAAGTTGAAACCACTGCGCTCACGATTTCAGATTCAAGCGACAGATTCGCTGCGCTCGCAGCTGGCGCCTTGAATGGGCTGCTCGAATGTGTATTGCGTACACTGCTCAGCACTCACAAGCCACGGCTCAATACTGAGGGCTCACTGCTCACACATCGCTCTCACTTCTCAGCACTCTGCTCACTGCCCAGCACTCACGGCGACTCACTCAACTCTCAACTCAACTCTCACGCAGCAGCAACGAAAAACATATGATGGACAGCGCTAGGCTTATGACATATGTTTTAACTTTTGAGAAGACAGCAGAAAATCCAGTTCCCGGCGTGCCAAAGCCGCTATTCCATTTTGGGCCATCCTTCTAAAACGATCCGTTTTGGAAATGTCGTGATACGTACCACGATTTCCATATACGTATCACGATTTCCAGTTTCCGGCATGCCAAAGCCGTTATTCCATTTTGGGCCATCCTTCTAAAACGATCCGTTTTGGAAATGTCGTGATACGTACCACGATTTCCATATATGTATCACGATTTCCGTGATACGGATATGGAAATCGTGGTACGTATCACGACATTTCCGAAACGTTTCAAAAAAACACAAAAACGGCATGGATCCGCCTCTTTAGAAAAAACCCATGTTTCCAAAATTTTGATTCGACCCTACTACGTATCCTGGCCGTTTCAATGGCGTTTCGTTTGGGTTTCCGAAAATGAAATGGGGATCCGAGTTTCTGAGGGACAGGGTCGGCGTTTTCAGCAACTTAGACATACAATTGGGTATTTTTTGAACCCAAAGTATCATTATAAAGCTCATGTAGGAGATTTGCAAGTTGGGGAGGTCAGAGATGGATTGTATGATTGCTTGGAGAGCACGATCCCTAACTATGCATACCAGTTGGAAATACATAGACAACTTACTCTTTTCAGTATGGTAGCAGGTACCTTTGGCAAAAACTTGGCAAAGATGGCAAGAGATGTGGATCAACTAGGTAAGCAATTCCAATTTGTTTTTCTTTTAAAGTGCAATTGTTTACAAATTTACAATTCAAATTGTCTATAAATACTTGTAAATAAGTAATGAAATGAACTAAGTTACTACTTAATGTCTTTTTCTTTGCAATACATTGGTGGGAGTTAGTTGGTGGTGTCAGGCCAAGAGGAAACTCCACCAAAAACTGAATTGAATTTGAATTGAGGGTGCACATAATTATATACATGGAGGGAGAGACTCTTGGGATTCATCTCCCATTGTCTCTTCAGCTTCCGCTCTCCTTATTTTATATTTACAATTTTTGGCATTTTCACCCAATCCCAAGGATTAGGTGTCAACATTCCCCCCTTAATCTGAAGGGATGTTGGTGAGTCCAAGCATCGTTCTGAATCTTTCAAACTTTTCTCTTCCAAGCACTTTCGTGAAGATGTCTGCGATCTACTCATTTGTGGAACAATGGCGTAGATGGATTTCCTCGGCCTCAACATGATGTCAAATTAGATGGTATTTTGTATTCATGTGCTTTGTTCAATCATGGAACTTTGGGTTCTTGGCCAACTTTATTGCAGAAGTGTTGTCAATCATGAGTGGATTTGAATGCACTTGTTTCATCTGCAAATCTTCGAGAATTTTCCTGAGCCACACAATTAACTTTATTGCTTCAGTTGGTGCCACATATTCTGCCTCAGTTGTGGAATTTGTTGTAACTAATTGTTTGTGTGATCTCGAGGAGACAGCTCCTGATCCAAGACTCATAGTATAACCTGAAGTAGATACCCCAATTTCTTTGTCTCCAACAAAGTTTGAATCAAAGTGTATCCAATCAAGCTGAAGTCGCCCACCTGTCTATACTTGAGTCCAAAGTCTTGAGTCCCTTTTAGGTACTTTAGAACTCTTTTTGCAGTAGACCAATTTCCCTCACAAGGCTTTTGCATAAACCCGGATAGGATTCCAATAGCAAATGAGATGTTCGGTCTGGTAGTAGTCAGGCAAATGAGACTTCCTACAAGTTGTCTATACTTTGTTGCATCCTCAAATTCTTTTTCTTTCAATGGATGTGAGCTTCGAGTTTTGTTCCATTGGAGTAGTCAAAGGATTGCACTCAGCCATGCCAAACTTGTTCAATAGATCTCCAATGTACTTCTTCTAAGAGAGGAATATAAATTTAGGATTTTGAGTTACTTCAATACCAAGATAGTAGTGAACATAGGCCAAATCAGACATTTCAAAACTTTTCCTCAATTCCTTCTTTATGGATGCAATATAGCTCTCATTGTTCCCTGTCATCAAAAGATCATCTACATACACCACAAGAGATACAGTTGTTTTGCCAACTTTCTTGACAAACAAATTTGCATCATCAAGATCATAATGTTTGAAGTTAAGTTTCAGAAGATGCTCAGTTAACTTCTCATACCAAGCTCGCGGTGCTTGCTTGAGGCCATAAAAGGATTTTATAAGCTCGCATACTTTGTGTTCTTGGCCCTTCACAACAAATCCTTCTAGTTGGGACATAAAAACATTCTCCTTTAGGTCTCCATTCAAGAAAGCAGTTTTTACATCCATCTAATGGACTTTCCAATCGTTCTGAGCTACCAAGGCAAAGAGTGTCCAGATGGTAGCCTATTTTGTTGTGGGGGAAAAAGTTTCCTCATAATCAACCCCTTATTTCTGTGCAAAACCTTTTGCCACAAGCCTGGCTTTGTGCTTGTCAAGTGAGCCATCAGCTTTGTACTTGTTCTTGTAGACCCACTTGCAGCCAATTGGTTTGGTTCCCAATGGAGGATCGGTCGGCTTCCAAGTGTCATTCTTTATCAAAGACATCATATATTCCTTCTGCATCGATTCATTCCATTCATCATGAGAAGCGGCTTCTTTGAAGGAAATTGGTTCAAAATCTGTAGACAAATTCAATTCACAATTATAAGAAACATCCATATCAACAGGTGAATCGAAATCATCTACATCACCTCCATTTTGCCTGGTGGAACTTCTTGTTCCTGTCTTTCCAACTTCATCAAGACAGACATGTTCAAGTATCTTTGTCAGCCATTTTGGAGGACCTTTCTTAGATGGCCCAAGCTGCTCAGTGGACTGAATTGGGGTTGAATCAAAATTCAATCTCCCAATTCTGTCAATGACATCACTCAAAGTGTAATCCGTGGCTGGATCTTCATGTGGGAGAGAGAGTGCTTCAAAAGAAGATTTCACAGATTGATTCAGTATAGGAATCCCCCTTCAAGATGTGGAATCTGATTATCAAATTCTTGAAATGACTTTGCATGTTCGAATTTATCCAAGCAATCAAGTTGTCGCTCAACAACATTGATTCAAGAAAGAGGACATCTCTAGATACTACAAACTTCTTATTGACTTCATCATAAAGATGGTATGCTTTGGAGGTATTGGAATACCCCAAGAAAATACATTTTCAACTCCTTGCACTAAGTTTGTTTCTTTGTTCCTTATGTATCAAAGCATAACAGGTGGAACCAAAGACCCTGAGATGCTTTACCGAAGGAATGTGGCCATGCCACAATTCATAAGGAGTCTTGTTTCTGATTGTATTAGAAGGACACTTATTCTTTATATACACGGCACATAGAACTGCATCAGCCCAAAACATCAATTTTACATTCTTGAAAAGCATCATGGAATGCACCATATTTAAAATTGTCCTATTCATTCTTTCAGCTACAATGTTTTGTTGGGGATTGTAAGGCACAATTGTTTAAAATTTGATCCCATGTTGGCGAAGATAGTTTCAAATTCGTTTTAAGTGTATTCTTTTCCATTATCAGTACGTAAAGAGCCAATATGAGTTTGTGCATCATTTTCAATCCATGCATGAAAGTTCTTGAATGTTTGAAAAGCATCAAATTTGTTCTTCAATAAGTAAACCCAACACATTCTGGTGTAGTCATCAATAAATGTCATCATATATTTATTACCAATTGCAGAAGGAACAGGCATGGAGCCACATAAATCTGAATGAATAAGCTCAATGTTTCTTTGTGCTCTGGAATCTTTCACCTTGACATCTTCCTATAGGCATCGGTATCCTTCATACAGATTGACACATCTCCTAATGATATGTTTTTGCTAGGGGTTTCCAGAATTTCGTCAGAGTCTACATATCTTCCCAGGAGATCTTCTAGTCACATCTACTTGGCCTCTGAATAATACCTGCCTCAAGAAATGGTTGCATTTCATGATCTCTTCCTTTCTGCATATTTTCCATTTCCAGGAACTTTCAACAACCACCTCATATACTATGAGGACATATTATGTTGATTTTCGTATGTCCGTGCACTGAGAGATACTCTTTTATAGTTCATACTTCTAAGCACATAAGTTCATTACCTGCAACCATATAACATGACATCACAACATCCAATGTCAGCATATATACATACCTCATACCCTTTTTCCCTTGAGTCATCCTGTAGCAATTTCTCAAGAATGAAGAGTTTCATTCTCTTGGCATGCTCCAACAATATCCCAGAGATCTGTTTCTATGATGACTATTGCTCTTGATGACTTCTTTCTTAAAGTTTGTCGAAGAGGTTTTTCCCAGAGCTGATTCACCAGGAGCTCCTGCCATGCTTAGATCAGGATGTTACATTGCTTCCTATCACATAACCAACAGAAGTCAATACTTTATTCATAAGTTTGTGTGAATTTCCTTGAATCTTCTTTTTCTTTCTCCTATTGAGATTGTTCCTTTAGGACCAACTTTCTTGTAATGTCCATAAGTCTCCCACTTAAACTTTCCTTTTCCTTCTACGAATGTTTGAGTCTTTTATCCATCAACATTTTTGCCCTTGATTGTCTTTTTCCATCTAGCATGGAAACCACAAGTTGGGTGAGGTAATTTTCTTGTCTATTTGTTATGTTGTTCATCTTATCATCTTTTCCAGATCTCACAGTTGATCTCTTATGAAGATATCCCTTCATTCTTTGATACCTCAATTTTGTGTAAATCTGGTCTACGTGACATAACCTTTCTTTCTTCAAGGACTATTACTATTCTCCTCATGCAAGGAATCTTGGTAACCCAACCAGCTTATAGATCTCCCTGCAAAACCAAGTCTTTTAACCAAATTTGATTATAGAATGAAAGATACTTACTTGATAAGTGAAGATAAAGTCTTCAGCTTGATTTCTTCGATGGCGGTGGAGAAGAGATGTGTTAGTGCTTTCTCTTTGAATGATCTTCTTGAAGGGTAAGGATTAGATCTTTGTTGTAATGATGATAAAGCCTTCTTTTCTGCACTCTATTGCACCAGTCCTAAGAAAGCTCAGTTCCTGGTCTTTAGACAATATGCTTCCTTGACCAAGTCTGAGATCCTTTATAGTGATGCTGCTCTTTATGAAATAGAGTTATAGTCCTTCCCTTTCCATAGTAGATCACCCTCCAGACTTCGCACTAGAACAAACCTTTGATGTATTCCAGACTGAACAGTGATGACCAAGAAACCTTGTAGACCTTATTTTCGCACTTCTGCTTCAGATTTCATCTCTTCTTCGCATGCTTTGTAGCCTTCTTTCTTTGTTGTGCATCACACTGCTTCTTTGCAACAATTATAGACTTGTCTCTTATTAAGACAACCCTCGGGCTTGCCTGAGATATGTGTGGTAGAGTAGACCAGAATGAGAGCTATGTATGCCTCTCTTCCTTTTGCAGATCAACCTTGTATCTTCGCATCAAAACAAACACTTTAACTCACACCTTTTATCAGGGAACTTGATCCTAACTTCACAAAAGCATCCGAACTGTTATTTCTTGAAAATCTCAAACCAAACAGAACTTCTTCACTGTATTTTCTACATAATCCATGTTGACAATTTGTATCACTGTCTGTATTGTCTTACTGTCAATTCATCCGAAGTTTCCAAGGATGTTCAAGTTCTGTGAACTTGTACCTTGAGTGTCTCTTAAATGCCCTTTCTTTGTTTTTAGCACCATAGCTCTGATACCATGTTGAGAATTTGTAAGGCAAGTGATTAACTCAAATTCTCTTCTTGATAATTACTTGTGAGCTTGCTTATGTATTCTCTTATTTCACTTAGTTAATCTTTCGTCAAGTCAATTATCAAAGCACTTAGTCAAATGTAGAGACAGAATAATTATCACTTGTAACTGAACATCTTGAAATGTAGTTAGGAAGATAAATCTCTAATTTACCTTCCTCAGATTTCTACCATCTTTAGATCACTGTCTTGACTTTGACAAATTATTTCCTTAGATACTTTAAACTCAGAGATGTTCTTACAATACTTTTCCTGCACCTTCAGACATGGTACCTTCAGTCATCATCGTACCTTCAGTAAATTATACTTCAGTCTGTACTGAACTTGTCCTTATATCCACAGCTTTTAGATGTTATGTAACCTCAGACAGATCCGCAATAGTTGCTCCCTTTTCCACGCTATCAACCTCGGACTTGTTGGCATTTTTCTCATAGGAATCCGCAATAAGTTCTGTCTTCTATCCGCAATATATTCCTGTGGTAGATTTTAGTCTTGTCCATCGTTCTTTCTACTCCCAATGAACCGCAGTCTTGGTATATATATATATAGTGAACTAATCTTACTTTTAGGCCGACCATCAACTGTGATTTAGGCCGATTTATGTAGGCCGACATGACTGTAATTTCTTCAATAATTTAAGAGGTGTTTCTTCAACAGCAATGAGGAATTGACTTCACTATGTTATGGAGCTTGTCTTCAACATTGCATGACGGCTGATTGAGGGCTTCTTCACAAGGTCTTTGGAGCACATTTTATTATCTTTAACATCTTCTTGATATAAATACATAATTACATGGTCAACATGAATACCGACCTAATTACACTTTTCAACAGGAGGGGAGAGGAATGTGCCAAAGGTAGGAAGAATAGGAATTACAGTGGGCAGAGTGGGATAGTTCTACGAGGAACAGGTAGAGAGGCAGTTCTGCTAGGAGCAGGAGGGAGTTACAAGTGCAGGAACGCCAGATATAGAGTTGGTTTTGATACCATGTCAAGCCAAGAGGTAACTCCACCAAAAACCGAATTGAATTTGAATTGAGTTATCCAGGTGGATATCGGTGGCCACCCACCTATTCCATTTGGACCCACAACATCAATTCTTGCAACTTTTCACTTCCAGCAGGCTTACTATTTTAGCAGGTTTTCGGGTCATGCACGCCCGAAGCCGTTTCGGGGCAGTGATGATCCAGGTGGATATTGGTGGCCACCCATCTATTCCATTTGAACCCCCGCCATCAGTTCTTTCTGTTTTTTAAGTTTCAGCACAACTTACTATTTTTAGCATTTTTTCGGGTCCTGAACTTTTGGAGCCGTTTTGAGGCCCTAAACGATGTTTTTTGGGAAAATTGGGAGCAACATGGGTCCATGGACCGATGTTGTTCATACCAAAAGTTGTAGTCCTCAGACAGATCTTTCTAACGAGCTACTGAGCGCGTCAAACGGAGATCAGATGCCAAAATTACGTCCCCGAGAAGCTAAAACACCAATTTACCCAAACGAGGCCCACAGTTTTGGTGCTTCGTCTCCTAGGGTTAGGTTTTTGGACGTTTCGGGTTTTACATTGTTTCTCAACAATAAATAGGCCTTCGAGCCTCATTGTAACATACTTTAGGGGTTGGGAGTCGTCACATCTCTTCTCAAGGATACGCAGCCAGTACCCTAACTCATTTATTTCCATTACGTCTGTAATAGGCCTTTAAGCCTCAATGTAACATAGCTCAGAGACATGCGCTTGCCACATCTCTTCTCATAGATAAGCTACCAGCGCCCTAGCTAGTTTCCATTATGTTTGTAAGCCTATTTCAGTGATTCTTTTATTAATAAAATGAAGCATTATTTCCACTGCATCTCTGTGTTTATGGTTATATCTGTATTATGTTGTGTTCCTTCATAAAATCTGGATCAGTGGTATTAGAGGGGATCTGCGCTTTCTCTGTTTTTCTTGGCATGTCCCCAACACGGTCAGGGTATAAGGAGTTCGAGCTCGATCTGGTTGCACCTTCCAAGATCATGCTTGCAAACCCCGACAACCCCCCATGGCGGAAGGAAAGAAGGATGAGGGAGCAGAAGATCTTATCAAAATCTTGTTCAAGGAGGCCCTCGAGAAACAGAGGAACGCGATGACGGATAACATTTCCCAGATCCTTCAACAGTTGCCCATCGACAGCACATCTACATCCAGCACGTCCGCCAATAGGTCTGCGACATCTTGGACAAATCCAATACCAAGTTCAGCAGAATCCCCCTCCCCCCTCCCAGCGCCCCCAATGAAGGAACTTAACACAATGGAGACCATTGCTTCCTAAGGAGGGAGGAATGATCCAGGTGGATATCGATGGCCACCCACCTATTCCATTTGGACCCGCAACATCAATTCTTGCAGCTTTTCACTTCCACCAGCTTACTATTTTTAGCAGGTTTTCGGGTCATGCACGCCCGGAGCCGTTTCGGAGCATTAATGATCTTGGTGGATATTGGTGGCCACCCATCTATTCCATTTGAACCCCCGCCATCAGTTCTTTCTGTTTTTTAAGTTTCAGCACAACTTACTATTTTCAGCAGTTTTTCGAGTCCTGATTATAACTCCGTGGTGCAAGCAGATCAGGGAAGATGCCCGCAGATGCAGAGCAGGGAGAATTAATACAGACTCCATGTACAGGCTTAGAGAACTTTCCGTGATGCAAGCAGATCGAGAAGATTTCTCGCAGATGCAGAGCAGGGAAAAAATCTCAGACTCAGACTCTAGACACACTCGCTCAAACTCTCCAACTCTGAATGCCAAATGAGGTGGTAACACAAGTATTTATAGCATTCTAGCAGGTTACCCGGTGCAAACTTTTACCGGATACCTGAGACACAAAGCATCTACTTTCGGCTAGGACATTGTGCAAGATGCCTATCACGAGAGTACTAATGAACAGTTAAGATGTTTAACACATGCTTACTATTTATCTAGGATTCGGGCAAGTGGGGACAACCACTTGTTATCTCGTCCCTTGGAGGCTAGGCCATATGGGGACCGAATCCGACACAATCTAAAAGCTTTTGAAAAATAAGGCCGGAATCTAGGACATCGGCTCTTTAAGTACAATTATTACACAGTGGAAATTTTTATTTGGATAAATCCCACGAAAACCAAAATGTACAACAAATCAATTGCAAAGATATCAAAAGAGTGATCTTTACAATCAGTCACTATTTGCTCTGTCATCATAGTCATACTCATACATATCACGAGCAGCTTGTTCATCCCTTGGTCGATAAAGTTGGTTTAGACTTATTAGTTCATCATCCAGATCTGGAGCAAGGACTTCATATGGAATAGACTCGTCTAACCATGGAGGGGCTTGTTCATGCAAACAACAATAGAATGGAAAACTGTAAAAATGTGGTGGTCGGTCTGCTTCATCAACTGAGATACGTCCTTTAAACTTTACTGAGAGTTTAAAGGATTCATCTTTTTCATCTGCTATCATGACTGTAGTTTTTGAGTGTACAAAATCGAATTCCAGAGCAAAATCGTTCTGGACGGCAACATGGAGTTCCCAACTCAAGATATTTACAAATTCTCTAAAATTCCTATCAGAAATATAAGTGGCTCTGGGCATATACCTAAACAGAAATAACTTAAACCACGGACTCCACCAATTATTAGCAGGATCAATAGCTACTGCATAGAATATGACCTTGACTGACCCATGTATTCTAGCTCTCTGATGGATAGAAAAATAATCTGACCAGGGCCAATCTGTGTTTTGGATGCAACCAAAATAGACGGGATTATGTTCTCTAGACAAGGCATAGTACACTTTCCAAGGTCTAATTCTATAGGGCAACTCTTTGGTGTAAGACCACTGTGCTTCAGCTGTATTAAACCATTTCTGTAGTATCATCTGTTTGACTTCTAACGGCAACACAGAATACTTCTTTACAAAACACTCAAAACAAAACTCATAGTGACAGTTACTACATATGACAATCTGTCTGACTCTCTTGGACTGACTCTGACTAGACTGAACTGAACTGGTTGAAGCTTCATGTTGGTGAAGAGGTCTGAACATTTTGATTTCTTTTACTGTTTCTGCACCTTCTCGAGTAAGCATATCAGCAAGATAATTTTCTGCACCAGATTTGTAGACAATATTAAAATCAAATCCTTCAAGCCAAATAGCCCATCTCAATAATCTGGTACTTCCTTGTTCAAGCAGCGTCTTGTTTGCCAAGATATTTTTCATATGTTTCAAATCTGTTCGAACAACAAACCTCACACTTTTCAGGAACAGATTGAACCTCTTAATTCCCCTCTTAACAGCAAGTATCTCCTTATGGGAAGAAGGATATTTCTTCTCAGTGTCATTAAAAGTTCCAGAGGAGTATGCACAAACTAATTCTTTTCTTCCATGCTTCTGGAGAAGTACAGCAACCCATGTGTGATCAGAAGCATCTGTTTCAAGAATAAAAGGAAGATTAGAATCAGGAAGTTTCAATTTTGGCAAATCATTTATCTTGCTTTTAATATTTCTAACAGCCTCAGTCATTTCATCTGTCCATCTTGATGCCTGTTTTTTCAACCTGTTTTGCAACACCTTGGTATCATCTGCCTGTTTCTCATAAAATTGTCTTATGTAATTAAGACAGCCTAAAAACCTTTGCAAAGTTCGGACATCTGGAATTACATCAGGAAACTTGGTTAAATGAACAAGAACATGGGGCTGCAGGTTAACTCGTCCTTTTTCTATATGCAAACCCAAATAGTCTATTCTGACCTTTCCAATTTGGAACTTTTCCTCAGAGTCAGAAAGTACAAGACCATGCTTATAAACCAGCTCGTAGAAGCTTTCCAAATGTTTCTTGTGGCTATTCACATCACGACTAAAAACAAGCAAATCATCTATATATACAATAATATACTCCTCCCCAGCAAAAATATCTTCCATCCTTTTCTGAAATTCAAAGGGAGCATTTTTAAGACCAAAAGGTAAGACTGTCCACTGATATTGACCATGAGGAACTGTGAAGGCAGTCTTGTAGCGATCAGCAGGAATGATGCCAATTTGCCAGAAACCACTCTTTAAATCAAACTTACTGAAAACATTGGCATTAGCTATTTTGGCAAGTAGAAGTTCTTTATTAGGTAAAGGATACCTAATAGGGAGCAGGGCTTCATTGAGAGCCTTATAATTGATAACAAGCCTTTTCTTCCCTCGTTTCTGTTCACTATGCTTGTTAACATAAAAAGCTGGACAAGCCCAAGGACTCTTGCATGGCTCAATTAGTTTCTGTTCTAATAACTGGCTGATTTCTTGTCTGCAAAGTTCTTGTTCAGAAGGGCTCATATGATTTGCACTGGCCTTCTGTGGCTTAGGAGTATAATTTTCTTTATAGGGAAGACTCACAAAATACTTTTCCCTTGTCCAGAAAACATCAGGACGACTTGCAGTACAATCTTTGCGAAGCTTGGCAGAAATTTTTTCAAGAACCTGTGGACCATGAAGTTCTGCATTCTTGACAATTCTGTTAATCTTGGTGAGATCTTGCAAACAATGTTGCAGCTGGTCTTCTTCTGCTGGAGCAACATTAACCCTGTAATCACTTGAGCATGGCAATTCAACAGGACCACTTTTGGTAGTAAATGTGACTGTGCCTTTACCAAAAGTAACTGGGAGAAGATCATTTAAAAAATCTTGACCTAATAGAAAATCACAACCTGTATCAAAACTGTACAAAGTTACTCTGACAGCAACATCATTCAAACAAATGGGAAAGTTTGGGGCTATATGATTAATCTCCATCAAATCCTTTGTGATAGCCCTGAACTGGAGCTTTGTAGGATGCCAGAAATGAGCAGGAATGGCACCAAATTTACAACAACTGCTCATTGCTCCAGAGTCAATCTGTGCATCGAGAGTGTATTCCTTAATTTTGGGCAATTTAATTTTGATAGGAATAACTACTTTATCACCTATTCCCATGATTTTCATTTCTTCTATCTTTGGTTCTTCAATCAAGACCGGATTTCTTTTAGGAGATTCTTGCAATAAAGCAGATGATAATCTAGAATTACAATCATCATACTCAGAAATAAGGATTTGTAATTTGGCTGACAGATTAATCATTTCTGCTCTAGTATGATGAATGGAGGATTCTAAATCTGTAATCTTCTTTTGAAGAGAACTGATTGTATCCATACCTTCTTTTGGATGTTCAGTAATTGTCAATGGTTTGAACATTGAATCAAATTCTTCTTCAATAAAAGCATCTTCTTCAAAAACTTTCTTCTTTGACTTAGAAGGCAGTTGTCTTTCTAGGCCCTCTAATTTTTCTTGTAACCTTCTTCTAGCAGTAAACTGAACTGGATCAAGCAATGCCATCTCAGCTTTGACTGCTGTAATCTTCATCTGTAATTGTTCTGAGGAGTTAGTTGAGAACATTTTGATATCCGGAATAAAAGTTTCATCTGAATCAGAGGATTCAGATTCGATTGTCAATCTCCCAATATTAGGAACTTCACAAGTTTCAGAATCAGAAGAGCTGGAGATCTCAAAATATTCTCCATCAAAGTGAGATATTAAATCCCAATCTTGAGGATCATGTATAGTAGAAAAAATGTCTACTATCTTCATCTGTTTCTTATCCTTCTTCTCACTGCATGTGTTTGCATAATGTCCTTCTCTTCCACAGATAAAACAGACAACTTTCTTAGAAGGTTTGGATCTTTTCCTAAATACCATTCTCTTTCCTTTCTTAAATGACTTCTTGGGAGAATAATATTTCTTTCTTCTGGGAAAATACTTATCTGATTTACAAGAACAGGAATGTTTAGAAACCTTTTTCTTCATCTTTCCATGGCATCCAAAATTATAGGTTTCTTTGAAATTGTTGCACAATTTTGTGCTGAAATGCATTTGCTTTTTGAAATTCTTTTTGGCCTTTTCAGCAGCACATTCTCTCTGTAGAATTGTGACAATCAACTGGTGGATTGCAGCAAATTATTGTCCTTCAAGATTGATTTTATGCTCATCTATATGTTGGTTGATCAGATCTGGTATTTTGCCTGGCATAGATGCTATGTAGTATCTCAGATATGCAGTATTGTGGGAATCATGAGCTTGGTAAAGTAATTTTTGCATAACACAATAATAATCTTGCAAATGGTCAATATCACACAGCCTTTGTGACAAAAACAATTGTGCATGATGGTGAGATTCTTCAGGTACTGCTCCAACAAACTCATGTCTTAATGCATCAAACATTCTTTTTGGTGGATCTTCATCCTCATCAATTATAGCATTTTTATTTTCTTCAGAAATTTTATCCCACCATTGCTTGACTACACCAGTAAATGACCAAGAAATCTGTGTTAATATATCAGGCCAGTCAGCACGGGTTTCTGCCTTTCTTTGTAATGCCCATGCATGCAAATTATGCAGAACATCAACAACTGCATTTATATCCAAGCAATCAATGTTGATTAACAAAGTATTTCCATAGCCACTGTTGCTAGGATTCTGTAATCTGGCAGTAGCATTCTGGAGATTTTCAGCATATCTTCCAAAAGGACTTGTAGCGGAAGCTCCATGGGCTGTATCGTTAGGGGTATTCCTTCTTCCTTTATTTGGAAAATTAAATGGTTCTGTTCTATCTCTTTTAGAACTTGATTCTCCTTGGGTAGGATCACCAGGGGTTCTAGTAGTACCAGTTACTCCAGACATGGCAAGGATACTTTTAGGAGCAGATGGTTGGCCATTTTCTAATAGACTTCTTAAACTGACATACTGCTTTGGCAATCTATAACTCTCAACAGAAGGAAGTTCTTGTAGCTTTTTCCTCATCAAAGCTATCTTTTTTGTAGCTAAAGAAATCTCTTTTTGGATTTTTTCGAGTCTTGTGATATCAATATTCTCTACCCCCTTAAAAAGAATACTTTTGGTAGAGGATTCAGGGACTGAAGAACTGGGGTCTGAGGAGGAAAAGCTGATCTTTGGGCTGGACAAATCTACTGCTCGGTAGTGTGGAGGAGACAGAGGAGCAGGAAGAGCATTTTTGAGATGTTCTAAAGATTTGGCTATAATCCCCATGTTAGAGTTAATATCATTGAGCTGCTGGGAATGTTCATGCTGATCCCCCAAGAGTGCATCATAACTTGTATGCAACTTCTTAATATGTTCTTTGACCTCTAAGACATCTTTGGCCAGATCATCAATATTTTGTAACATACACACTATTTGGTAATTAGTGTAATTATGTACTTTTTCGGATTCTGGTTGATCTGGGTCAGTGACAGGCTTTGTATGCAACCATTGCATATCAGCTTTTAAGGTTCCATTCTGGAACGTTCTTCTTGACCTTCCAGTATCCAAATATCTTTCATTGATTTTAGCAAATAGTTCTTGAGGGCCTCTAGGTAAGCCACTAAAACTTTTGATATCTGGAATCAAGACTTGAGGTTCTCGGCTTGGGGATTCTGTCTGGAAAGTGGATGTGGATGGAACACAATATTCACATTGGTCTTTGATATTTGAGATAGATCTTCTAGGTTGATCTATTTTGACTGGAGGAACAGGATATCTGACAGACATACTTCGAGGTATAATTGAAGCAGACTGTGGAGACTTATTTCTTGGGACAGAAGACTTAGGAAGAGTGAAAGTGGGATCAACTGTATAGGATGGAGAAGGATTATTATGATTAACTCTACCCCCCAAAAATGGAGAGCTTGGAACCGTGGATAACGAGCGAGGAAGAGTAGGAGAAGAGAACTTTAAACCAGTAGTGCCATCAGCATGTTGGACTGTAGATAATTGTTGTGATTGTTTGGATGTTTGCAGTTGAGGATATTTTTGAGACAATGGAGTATAAGAACTACTCCATTCTTCAGGGAGAGTACAGGCTGCAAACCCAATCTGCAAAAAAGCAGTATTGCCTGGACCAACAACAACACCTTCTTTGAGGGCACATTCCTTTAACTTAGGATGTAGTGGTGGCATGGTGGTGGAGACAAAACGAACACAGATAGAAGCATGTAGCTGAGCTATCTGTGTTTGAGGAGAGACATCAAAACCATGAAACTGAATATAAGCATGCAGAAATTCATTAATATATGGATCAGTCAGAGACACTTGATATCGTGGTATAACTGATGACCATGCAGGACCATTGTTAAGTGGGCTTTGAAAACCTCCTATCAAAGCATCATGAAACTGATTCATTCTAGTATCTAAGACACATGCAAGGCAAGAAGTGTTTAAGCCAGGGCGGACTAAGGGGTTTATACCGAACTGAAGCATTCCAAGATGAATGTATTTATATCCTTTACTTAACCCCCATTCAATATCTTCAGGCTTAATCAGAGGAATCTGATAAACATCTTGACCAGTAGAAACAGGAATATTTACAGAAGTAAATCTAAACAACTGAGCAGCTTTAAACTGGAATGTAGGAAGCTTGTATAATTTGTCAACATCAATCTCTGGCAATGTCCAGTTAGGATCTGGCTCATATTTTTGAACAACTACTTTCTCATCATATAACACATCATTTTCTTGAGATTTATTCAAATACTTAGAAAGAAAAGACCATCGATTCTTATGAGCAATTTTTCTATCTTCGGGCTTCTAAAGAGTAAACTCATTCATATAACCAGCCATTGCAGAAAGGTATAAGTAAGAACCTGAACAGAGAAGTAAACAGAAGATTTCTTGCACCAGGAAAGCAAAACACGGCAGTCTTTCGCCTCAACAGCTCTCTACCAGCGCCTTACAGTCACCTTCAGACTTGTGGACAGGGACTCAGACAAATACCATACAATGGAGAACCAGATATGGGAAAAATTACTCGGACAAAGAACCAGAATGGCTCTGATACCACTTTTATAGAAATAGATCGCATACACAATCCAAACTGATTTTATTTTTCCATATCTGGTTCTCCATTGTATAGTATTTGTCTGAGTTCCTGTCCACAAGTCTGAAGGTGACTGTAAGGCGTTGGTTGAGAGCTGTTGAGGCGAAGGACTGCCGTGTTTTTCTTTCCTAGTGCAAGAAATCTTCTGTAACTTCTCTGTTCAGGTTCTTACTTATATCTTTCTGCAATGGCTGGTTATATGAATGAGTTTGCTTTTCAGAAGCTCGAAGATAGAAAAATTGCTCATAAGAATCGATGGTCTTTTCTTTCTAAGTATCTGAATAAATCTCATGAAAATGATGTTCTGTATGATGAGAAAGTGGTTGTTCAAGAATTTGAACCCGATCCTAACTGGACATTGCCAGAGATTGATGTTGACAAATTATACAAGCTTCCTACATTCCAGTTAAAGCTGCTCAGTTGTTTAGATTTACTTCTGTAAATATTCTTGTTTCTACTGGTCAAGATGTTTATCAGATTCCTCTAATTAAGCCTGAAGATATTGAATGGGGGTTAAGTAAAGGATATAAATACATTCATCTTGGAATGCTTCAGTTCGGTATTAATCCCTTAGTCCGGCCTGGCTTAAACACATCTTGCCTTGCATGTGTCTTGGATACTAGGATGAATCAGTTTCATGATGCTCTGATAGGAGGTTTTCAAAGCCCACTTAATAATGGCCCTGCATGGTCATCGGTTATTCCAAGATATCAAGTGTCTCTAACTGATCCATATATTAATGAATTTCTGCATGCCTATATTCAGTTTCATGGTTTTGATGTCGCTCCTCAAACACAGATAGCTCAGCTACATGCTTCTATCTGTATTCGTTTTGTCTCCACCACCATGCCACCACTCCATCCTAAGTTGAAGGAACGTGCCCTCAAAGAAGGTGTTGTTGTTGGTCCAGGAAATACTGCTCCTTTGCAGATTGGGTTTGCAGCCTGTACTCTCCCTGATGAATGGAGTAGTACATATACCCCATTATCTCAGAAATATCCTCAACTGCAAACATCCAGACAACCCCAACAATTATCTACAGTTCAACATGCTGACGGCACTTCTGGTCTTAAATTTACCTCTCCCAATCTTTCTCGCTCTTTGTCCACTATCCAAAGATCTCCAATTTTGGGGGGTAGAGTTAATAATCCTTCTCCATTTTATACAGTGGATCCCACTTGTACTTTTCCAAAGTCTTCTGTTCCCTGAACTAAGTCTCCACAGTCTGCTTCCATTATACCTCGCAGTATGTCTGTCAGATATCATGTTCCTCCCGTCAAAATAGATCAACCTAGAAGATCTATTTCAAATAATGACCAATGTGAATATTGTGTGCCATCCACATCCACTTTTCAGACAGAATCCCCAAGCCGCGAACCTCAAGTTTTGATTCCTGACATCAAAAGTTTTAGTGGCTTACCTAGAAGTCCTCAAGAACTATCTGCTAAAATCAATGAAAGATATTTGGATACTGGAAGGTCAAGAAGAACTTTCCAGAATGGAACTCTAAAAGCTGATATGCAATGGTTGCATACTAAGCCTGTCACAGACCCAGATCAACCAGAATCAGAGAAAGTACATAATTACACTAACTACCAAATAGTGTGTATGTTACAAAATATTGATGATCTGGCCAAAGATGTCTTAGAAATCAAGGAACATATTAAGAAGCTACACACAAGCTATGATACACTATTGGGGGATCAGCATGAACATTCACAACAACTCAATGATATCAATTCTAACATGGGAATCATTGCAAAATCTTTAGAGCACCTCAAGAATGCTCTTCCTGCTCCTCTTTCTCCTCCACACTATCGAGCAGTTGATCTGTCTAGTCCAAAGCTTAAATTCTCTTCTTCCATTCCAGAATCCTCAGTCCCAGAATCCTCTACCAAAAGCATTATTTTTAAGGGGGTAGAGAATATTGATATTACAAGAATTGAAAAAGTCCAAAAGGGAATTTCTTTAGCTACAGAAAAGATAGCACTGATAAAGAAAAGATTGCAAGAGCTTCCTTCTGTTGAAAGTTATAGATTGCCAAAGCAGTATGTCAGTTTAAGAAATTTGTTAGAAAATGGTCAACCATCTGCTCCTAAAAACATTCTTGCTATGTCTGGAGTAACTGGCACTACAAGAACCCCTGGTGATCCTACCCAAGGAGAATCAAGTTCTAAACGAGATAGAACCGAGCAATTTAATTTCCCGCGTAAAGGAAGAAGGAATGCTACTGAAACAGCTCATGAAGCCTCTGCCTCAAGTCCTTTTGGGAGATATACTGATAATCTCCAAAATATTAATGCCAGAACACAAAATCCTAGCAATAGTGGTTATGGAAACACGCTGTTAGTCAATATTGATTGCTTGGATACAGATGCAGTTATAGATGTCTTACATAATCTGTATGCTTGGGCATTACAAAGAAAGGCAGAAACCCATGCTGATTGGCCTGATATAATAACACAAATTTCTTGGTCATTTACTGGTGTAGTCAAACAATGGTGGGATAAACTTTCTGAAGAAAATAAAAATGCCATAATCGATGAAGAAAATGATCCACCAAAAATGCTATTTGATGCTTTAAGGCATGAGTTTGTAGGAGCAGTACCTGAAGGTTCTCATCATCATGCACAGTTAT
The DNA here is from genome assembly GCA_034641835.2 of Pinus albicaulis. Taxonomy (NCBI): domain Eukaryota; kingdom Viridiplantae; phylum Streptophyta; class Pinopsida; order Pinales; family Pinaceae; genus Pinus; species Pinus albicaulis. Next base: position 1,205,532,220 of record CM076582.1, on the reverse strand, counting down.
TCTTGTCTCAGAGATTATGTAACATTGATCATTTACAAGAATATTACTGTGTTATGCAAAAATTGCTTTACCAAGCTCATGACTCTCATAATACTGCATATTTGAGATATTATATAGCATCAATGCCAAGCAAAATACCAGATCTGATCAATCAACATATAGATGAGCATAAGATCAATCTTGAAGGACAATCATTTGCTGCAATCCATCAGTGGATTGTCACTATTCTTCAAAGAGAATGTGCTGCGGAAAAGGCCAAAAAGAACTTTAAAAAACAAATGCATTTTAGCACAAAATTATGCAATAATTTCAAAGAAACCTATGATTTTGGGTGTGATGGGAAAAAGAAGAAAAAGGTTTCTAAACATTCTTGTTCTTGCAAGACAGATAAATATTTTCCCAGAAAAAAGAAATATTATTCTCCCAAGAAGTCATTTAAGAAAGGAAGGAGAATGGTATTTAGGAAAAGATCTAAGCCTTCTAAAAAAGTTGTCTGTTTTATCTGTGGACAGGAAGGACATTATGCAAACACATGTAGTCAAAGGAAGGATAAGAAACAAAAGAAGATAGTGGATATCTTTTCTACTATACATGATCCTCAGGATTGGGATTTAATATCTCATTCTGATGGAGAATATTTTGAGATTTCTAGTTCTTCTGATTCTGATACTTGTGAAATTCCTGATGTTGGGAGATTGACAATAGAGTCTGGATCTTCTGATTCAGATGAAACTTTTATTCCTAATATTAAGATGTTCTTTTCTAATTCCTCAGAACAATTGCAGATGAAGATTGCAGCAGTCAAAGCTGAAATGGCAATGCTTGATCCAGTTCAGTTTACTGCTAAAAGAAGGTTGCAAGAAAAGTTAGAAGGCCTAGAAAGACAACTGCCTTCTAAGTCAAAGAAGAAAGTTTTTGAAAAAGATGCTTTTATTGAAGAAGAATTTAATTCAATGTTCAAACCATTGACAATTTCTGAACATCCAAAAGAAGGTATGGATACAATCAATTCTCTTCAAAAGAAGATTGTCGATCTAGAATCATCTATCCATCATACTAGAGCAGAAATGATCAATCTGTCTGCTAAATTACAAATCCTTATTTCTGAGTATGATGACTGTAATTCTAGATTATCATCCGTTTTGTTGAGAGAACCTCCCAGGAAAGATCCAGTCTTGACGGAAGAACCAAAAATAGAAGAAATGAAAATCATGGGAATAGGTGATAGAGTGGTTATTCCTATTAAAATTAAATTGCCCAAGATTAAGGAATACACACTCGATGCACAGATTGATTCCGGAGCTATGAGCAGTTGTTGTAAGTTTGGTGCTATTCCTGCTCAATTTTGGTATCCAACAAAGCTCCAATTCAGGGCTATAACCAAAGACTTGATGGAGATTAATCATATAGCCCCAAATTTTCCCATTTGTTTGAATGATGTTACTGTCAGCATAACTTTGTACAGTTTTGATACAGGTTGTGATTTTCTATTAGGAAAAGATTTTTTAAATGATCTACTCCCAGTTACTTTTGGTAAAGGAACAGTTACTTTCACTACCAAAAGTGGTCCTGTTCAAATCCCATCCTCAAGTGATTATAGGGTTAAAGTTGCTCCCTCAAAAGAAGATCAGCTTCAGCATTGTCTGCAAGATCTCACCAAGATTAACAGGATTGTAAAAAATGCTGAACTTCATGGTCCACAAGTTCTTGAAAAAATTTCGGCCAAGCTTCGCACAGATTGCACTGCTAGTCGTCCAGATGCTTTCTGGACCAGGGAAAAATATTTTGTGAGTCTTCCCTATAAAGAAAATTATACTCCTAAGCCACAAAAGGCCAATGCAAATCACATGAGCCCTTCTGAACAAGAACTTTGCAGACAAGAAATCAGTCAATTATTAGAGGAGAAATTAATTGAGCCATGCAAGAGTCCTTGGGCTTGTCCAGCTTTTTATGTTAACAAGCATAGTGAACAGAAACGAGGGAAGAAAAGGCTTATTATCAATTATAAGGCACTCAATGACGCCCTGCTCCCTATTAGGTATCCTTTACCTAATAAAGAACTTTTGCTTGCCAAAATAGCCAATGCCAATGTTTTCAGTAAGTTTGATTTAAAGAGTGGTTTCTAGCAAATTCGCATCATTCCTGCTGATCGCTACAAGACTGCCTTCACCGTTCCTCATGGTCAATATCAGTGGACAGTCTTACCTTTTGGTCTTAAAAATGCTCCCTCTGAATTTCAGAAAAGGATGGAAGACATTTTTGCTGGGGAGGAGTATATTATTGTATATATAGATGATTTGCTTGTTTTTAGTCGTGATGTAAATAGCCACAAAAAGCATTTAGAACAGTTTTATGAGTTGGTTTATAAGCATGGTCTTGTGCTTTCTAACTCTGAAGAAAAGTTTCAAATTGGAAAAGTCAGAATAGACTATTTGGGTTTGCATATAGAGAAAGGACGAGTTAACTTGCAGCCTCATGTCCTTGTTCATTTAACCAGGTTTCCTGATATAATTCCAGATGTCAAGACACTACAGAGGTTTCTAGGTTGTCTTAATTACATAAGACAATTTTATGAGAAACAGGCAGATAGTGTTGCAAAACAGGTTGAAAAAACAAGCATCCGGATGGACAGATGAAATGACTGCAGCAGTTAGAAATATTAAAAGAAAAGTAAGTGATTTGCCAAAGTTGAAACTTCCTGATTCTAATCTTCCTTTTATTCTTGAAACAGATGCTTCTGACCACACATGGGCTGCTGTACTTCTTCAGAAACATGGAAGAAAAGAATTAGTTTGTGCATATTCCTCTAGAACTTTTAATGACACTGAGAAGAAATATCCTTCTTCTCATAAGGAGATACTTGCTGTTCAGAGGGGAATTAAGAGGTTCAATCTGTTCCTGAAAAGTGTGAGGTTTGTTGTTCGAACAGATTTGAAACATATGAAAAATATCTTGGCAAACAAGAAGCTGCTTGAACAAGGAAGTACCAGATTATTGAGATGGGCTATTTGGCTTGAAGGATTTGATTTTAATATTGTCTACAAATCTGGTGCAGAAAATTATCTTGCTGATATGCTTACTCGAAAAGGTGCAGAAACAGTAAAAGAAATCAAAATGTTCAGACCTCTTCACCAACATGAAGCTTCAACCAGTTCAGTTCAGTCTAGTCAGAATCAGTGCAAGAGAGTCAGACAGATTGTCATATGTAGTAACTGTCACTATGAGTTTTGTTTTGAGTGTTTTGTAAAGAAGTATTATGTGTTGCCGTTAGAAGTCAAACAGATGATACTACAGAAATGGTTTAATACAGCTGAAGCACAGTGGTCTTACACCAAAGAGTTGCCCTATAGAATTAGACCTTGGAAAGTGTACTATGCCTTGTCTAGAGAACATAATCCCGTCTATTTTGGTTGCATCCAAAACACAGATTGGACCTGGTCAAATTATTTTTCTATCCATCAGAGAGCTAGAATACATGGGTCAGTCAAAGTCATATTCTATGCAGTAGCTATTGATCCTGCTAATAATTGGTGGAGTCTGTGGTTTAAGTTATTTCTGTTTAGGTATATGCCCAGAGCCACTTATATTTCTGATAGGAATTTTAGAGAATTTGTAAATATCTTGAGTTGGGAACTCCATGTTGCCGTCCAGAACGATTTTGCTCTGGAATTCGATTTTGTACACTCAAAAACTACAGTCATGATAGCAGATGAAAAAGATGAATCCTTTAAACTCTCAGTAAAGTTTAAAGGACGTATCTCAGTTGATGAAGCAGACCGGCCACCACAATTTTACAGTTTTCCATTCTATTGTTGTCTGCATGAACAAGCTCCTCCATGGTTAGACGAGTCTATTCCATATGAAGTCCTTGCTCCAGATCTGGATGATGAACTAATAAGTCTAAACCAACTTTATCAACCAAGGGATGAACAAGCTGCTCGTGACATGTATGAGTATGACTATGATGACAAAGCAAATAGTGACTGATTGTAAAGATCACTCTTTTGATATCTTTGCAATTGATTTGTTGTACATTTTGGTTTTCGTGGGATTTATCCAAATAAAAATTTCCACTGTGTAATAATTGTACTTAAAGGGCCGATGTCCTAGATTCCGACCTTATTTTTCAAAAGCTTTTAGATTGTGTCGGATTCGGTCCCCATATGGCCTAGCCTCCAAGGGACGAGATAACAAGTGGTTGTCCCCACTTGCCCGAATCCTAGATAAATAGTAAGCATGTGTTAAACATCTTAACTGTTCATTAGTACTCTCGTGATAGGCATCTTGCACGATGTCCTAGCCGAAAGTAGATGCTTTGTGTCTCAGGTATCCGGTAAAAGTTTGCACCGGGTAACCTGCTAGAATGCTATAAATACTTGTGTTACCACCTCATTTGGCATTCGGAGTTTGAGGGTATGAGCGAGTGTGTGTCAAGAGTCTGAGAGTCTGAGTCTGAGATATTTCCCTGCTCTGCATCTGCGGGAATTTCTTCCTGAACTGCTTGCATCACGGAAAGTTCTCTAAGTCTGTGTATTGAGTCTGTATTGAATCTCCCTGCTCTGCATCTGCGGGCATTCTGCCTGATCTGCTTGCACCACGGAGTTTTGTAATCTCGTGTTTGGATATAAAATATTGTGAGCATGTTTTCAGCAGTTATATGAAGCTTGTGTTATCCATTTCTATATGTGCGATCCATTTCTAAATTGGTATCAAAGCCATCTGGTTCTTTGTCCGAGTAATTTCTCCAATATCTATTTTTCCATTGTATGGTATTTGTCTGAGTTCCTGTCCACAAGTCTGAAGGTGACTGTAAGGCGCTGGTAGAGAGCTGTTGAGGCGAAGGACTGCCGTGTTTTGCTTTCCTGGTGCAAGAAATCTTCTGTTTACTTCTCTATTCAGGTTCTTACTTATACCTTTCTGCAATGGTTGGTTATATGAATGAGTTTGCTCTTCAGAAGCTCGAAAATAGAAAAATTGCTCATAAGAATCGATGGTCTTTTCTTTCTAAGTATCTGAATAAATCTCAAGAAAATGATGTGTTATATGATGAGAAAGTAGTTGTTCAAGAATATGAGCCAGATCCTAACTGGACATTGCCAGAGATTGATGTTGACAAATTATACAAGCTTCCTACATTCCAGTTTAAAGCTGCTCAGTTCTTTAGATTTACTTCTGTAAATATTCCTGTTTCTACTGGTCAAGATGTTTATCAGATTCCTCTGATTAAGCCTGAAGATATTGAATGGGGGTTAAGTAAAGGATATAAATACATTCATCTTGGAATGCTTCAGTTCGGTATAAACCCCTTAGTCCGCCCTGGCTTAAACACTTCTTGCCTTGCATGTGTCTTAGATACTAGAATGAATCAGTTTCATGATGCTTTGATAGGAGGTTTTCAAAGCCCACTTAACAATGGTCCTGCATGGTCATCAGTTATACCACGATATCAAGTGTCTCTGACTGATCCATATATTAATGAATTTCTGCATGCTTATATTCAGTTTCATGGTTTTGATGTCGCTCCTCAAACACAGATAGCTCAGCTACATGCTTCTATCTGTATTCGTTTTGTCTCCACCACCATGCCACCACTACATCCTAAGTTAAACGAACGTGCCCTCAAAGAAGGTGTTGTTGTTGGTCCAGGCAATACTGCTCCTTTGCAGATTGGGTTTGCAGCCTGTACTCTCCCTGAAGAATGGAGTAGTACTTATACTCTATTGTCTCAAAAATATCCTCAACTGCAAACATCCAAACAACCACAACAGTTATCTATAGTCCAAAGTTACATCCCCGGGAAGTTGAAACACCAATTTACCCAAAAGGGGCCCACAATTTTGGCGCTTCATCTCCTAGGGTTAGGTTTTTGGACGTTTCGGGTTTTACATTGTTTCTCAACAATAAATTGGCCTTCGAGCCTCATTGTAACACAGTTCAAGGGTTGGGAGTCGTCACATCCCTTCTCAAGGATACACTGCCAGTACCCTAGCTCATCTATTTCCATTATGTCTGTAATAGGCCTTCGAGCCTCAATGTAACACAACTCAGAGGCCTGCGCCTGCCACATCTCTTCTCAAAGATAAGCTACCAGCGCCCTAGCTAGTTTCCATTATGTTTGTAAGCCTATTTCAGTCATTCTTTTATTAATAAAATGAAGCATTATTTCCGCTACATCTCTGTGTTTATGGTTATATCTGTATTTTGTTGCGTTCCTGCATAAAATCTGGAGCATTGAGGCTGCACGTAATTATATACATGGAAAGAAGCCAAAGTGAAATGTGTCCAAAGACTAACACATAGGATGTACAAAGGGAATCATTTTAAAGTGGATGTCCTGAAAACCACAATCACATAATTACAAAGTGGATATTCAAAATAAAGGTTGAACCCACGAAATAACCTTTCAAATGAATTGAATCAATCACTATTTTCAAATTCATCAGGTGTATCATTGCCTTCATCTGGATCAAACTCATCAAGGTCGTCTAAGTCACCAACCTCATTCATCCTGTCATATCTATCCAATATCCTATTTATATGGTTTCTTCCAAATAAACCAAGAATATTATAGTCAATCCATCCAGGAGCATGACGAAAAACGTAACTGAAAGGAGATTGGAGCATATTATCAACTCGTAGGATTCCATCAAACGAAACTTCTCCCTTCCACAAGACGTACAAAACAAACAATGCTTCGGTCTCAGTACTGTCATTAACTAAAACACTGTCATCATGAAGAAGATTGAATTCTACCATTAAACCATCTCTAGCAGCAATTGTTAGCTCATGAATAAAGGAACCAATTGTTTCTTGTGGAGAGTAGTCGCTATGACTGATTGCTCTTGGAATATATTTATAAATCAGTAGCTTGAACCATGGAGACCATTGGGAAAAGGGTGCTGCAAATACATCAGAATAAAAATATATAGTGACTTTTCTATGTACTCGGCTCCTTCGTAAAATAACAAAATAGTCTTCCCATGAAAGATCTGCGCTGTAAATGAAGCAAAATACTCCCATTATTTGGACTGAGTAATTAAAAAATACTCGCCAATGTAACTCCCTATATGGTACTTCTTGTAAATAACCATGGCGGCATTCAGTGGTTTCAAACCATTTCTGCAGAATACTGTGTTGAATGTCAAATGGGAGTTGTTGTATTTTCATTATTAAGCAATCAACACAATAGACTAGTGTACAGTTTGAGCAAACTGTAAAATGTCGGAATGTCCTTGGTGGTTGTGGATTAGATGTACTGGATGAACTACCACCCTGACAAAGAGGTCTAAACATCTTTATTTCTTTTATTTCTGCTGAACCTTCTCTAGTGAGCATATCTACAAGATAGTTTTCTGTACCAGCCTTATATACAATTTCAAAATCATAACCATCAAGCCAGATGGCCCATCTCAATATTCTATTAGATCCTTTCTCCAGCAATCTTTTATTACTTAGCATTCCTTTCATGTGTTTTAAATCTGTTCTCACAATGAATCTGACAGATTTAAGATATAACCTGAAACGATTAATGCCCTTTTTAACAGCTAAAATTTCTTTATGTGAAGAAGGGTATTTGATCTGTGTATCATCAAAGGAACCAGAAGCATATGCACAAACCTGCTCCTTCTTTCCTTCTTTTTGGAGAAGTACAGCTGCCCATGTTGTATCTGATGCATCAGTTTCAAGTATAAGTTGCTTCTGCACATCTGGAAGTTTTAAAGTCGGGAGGTGTTTAACCTTTTGCTTGATATTTCTAACGGCCTCTGTCATTTGTCTGGTCCATGGATTATCATTACGAAGGCGTTGTTGGAGTACCTTAGTATCATTGGCCTGTTTTTCATAAAATTGACGGACATAATTTAAACATCCCAAAAAGCGTTGTACAGAAACTTTGTTAGGCAAAAAATATGGAAATTTAGCAAGATGGTTGAGGATATGTGGTTGCAAAGTAACTGATCCTTTGCAGATGTAGAGACCCAAATAATCAAGCTCAATCTTGCCAGTCTGAAATTTCTCTTTAGAATCTGATAGAACAAGACCATGATAAAAGACTAACTCATAAAATTTGTACAGATGTTTCTTATGCTCCGAAACATCTCTACTGAAAACCAAAACATCATCAATATATACAATTATAAACTGATAAGGACCAAAAATATCTTCCATTCGTTTCTGAAATTCAGAAGGTGCATTCTTGAGCCCAAAAGGCATCACTTTCCACTGGTATTGTCCATGAGGCACAACAAAAGTTGTTTTATACCTGTCTTCCTTAGTAATTCCAATCTGCCAAAAACCACTTTTCAAATCAAATTTGCTAAAGATATTTGCATTTGCTATCTTAGCAAGAAGTAATTCTTTGTTTGGCAATGGATATCTGATTGGGAGGAGAGCATCATTTAAGCTTTTGTAATTTATAACCAGCCGTTTCTTTCCTCTCTTCTGCTCATTATGTTTATTGACATAGAAAGCTGGACAGGCCCAAGGACTTTTAGTCTTCTCTATTAATCCTTGCTGTAGGAGATTAGCTATTTCAATTCTACAGTCCTCTTGTTCAGTAGGACTCATATGATTTGCAGAGGACTTTTGAGGCCTAGGAACATAATTCTCTGCATAAGGCAAATTCACAAAATATTTCTCCCTTGTCCAGAATGCATCTGGACGGTCAACTGTGCAATCAGTCCTTAATTTTTCTACTACTTCATGAAGCTGTTTTTTCACCATGAAGAGTAGCATGATAAATAATCTTATTAATTTTTGCTAATTCAGATAGGGATTTAGCGAGAGGATCCTGTTGATCAGCTGGAAATTTGATAACAAAATCACTTTTTGAGGGGAGAGTACGAGGACCTTCAGTAGTGTTCAAAGTGATTGTCTTTTTATCAATAGAGACTGGAAGATGCTTATTAACAAAATCTTGGCCCAGAAGCATATCAGATCCTGTATCAAAACTATACAAAGTTACAGTAGTCTGAACATCATCAATATAAATCGGAAAATTTGGTGCAATATGCTTGACCTCAAAAAGTTGTTGGTTGACTGCACGGAATGAAATATTGGTTGGCTGCCAGTAGTATGCTGGTATGGCTTTATATTTACAGCAGCTACTCATAGCTCCTGTATCGATTTGTGTATCTAAGACATACTTTTGAATCCCTGGAACCTTAATGCCAATGGGTATGACTATTCGGTCACCAATACCATGTATATCACTGGTATCTGGGAGATTAAATACTTCACAATCAAGGACCTTATCTAGGCATTGAGATTCAGGTTTTTTAAGAAGAATTCTGGTTAATTTTGAATTAACCTCCTCATATTCTGTCATAAATTTTTGCAATTTAGCAGCACTAGAAATCATATCTTCCCGAATTTTCCTCATTGATTCTTCTAGACTTTTCAGAGTAGCACTAAGTGTCTCTTCTTCATTTGAAGAAGTTTGAAATTCTACCAGAGCAGTAGGTAGATAGAAATCTTCTGGGTTAAAATCATCTTCATCCTCTGATTCTTCCTTTTGTTTAGAGGGTATCTGTTTTTGTAATGCATCAAGTTTCTCTCTAAGTCTCCTTCTAACAGTGATTTGGCCAGAGGGCAAATCTGCTAGCTGTTGTTGCAGATCTGTAATTTCCTACTGGATAGTAGACCCTAAGAATTTACCAAACATCTTTTGTTCAGAAATAAACTCTTCTTCAGAAGACGAATCAAAGTTTATTTTATCCAAATCAACTTCTTGTGAACAATCTGAATCAGACGCTGATATTTCAAAGTATTCACCATCAGAATGGGAAATCAAATCCCAATCTTCTGGATCATGGATAGTGGTGAAGATATCAATTATCTTCATATCTCGTTTACCTTTTCTTTCATTGCATTTGTTAGCATAATGGCCTTCTTTTCTACAGATAAAGCAGATTGGTTTCTTTGACGGTTTTGATCTTTTTCTGAATACAAAACCTTTTTTCTTTGGAAATTTGAACTTTGTCTTGTATTATGTTTTCTTTTTCATCTTGCTTGGCTTAGTACATGAACAATGCTTAACAGATTTCTCTGGTTTTTTATAACAACCAAAGCTATAAGTTTCATTGAAACCATCACAGAATTTTGTACTAAAATTCATCTGCTTCTTAAAATTCTTTTTCACTTTTGAGGCAGCACATTCTTTCTGTAGAATTGTAACAATATGCTGATGTAGTGAAGCAAAAGATAGATTTTCAATCTGTACACTATTTGCTTCGAAATAAGACTGAACAAGCTGTGGGATTCTTCCTGGTAAGGAAGCAACATAATGCCGTAAATATGCAATATTATGAGGATCAGATGTCTTATACAGTAGAGACTGCATAGTGCAAAAATAATCATGAAGCTTATCTATATTGCATAATCTTTGTGACATAAATAACTGGGCATGGTGTTCAGAAGCAATAGGAGCAGCACCCACAAATTCATGTACAAGTGCAGTAAAAAGGGATGCTAATGGATCATGATCTTCTAGAATAGTATCCTTTTCTCCTTGACTTAAATTTTCCCACCATAATTTAAGCATGCCAGTGAAAGCCCATGTTAATTGTATTGTAATATCAGACCAATTACTTTTGGTTTCTGCCTTTCTCTGTAAAGCCAATGCATGAACCTTTTGAAATGTTTCATTCATGAAGAGACAATGGGAGATGAATCCCAAGAGTCTCTCGCTCCATGTATATAATTACGTGCACCCTCAATGCTCCAGATTTTATGAATGAAGAGACAATGGGAGATGAATCCCAAGAGTCTCTCGCTCCATGTATATAATTACGTGCACCCTCAATGCTCCAGATTTTATGCAGGAACGCAACAGAATTCAGATAAAACCATAAACACAAAGATACAGCGGAAATAATGCTTCATTTTATTAATAAAAGAATGACTGAAATAGGCTTACACACATAATGGAAACTAGCTAGGGCGCTGGTAGCTTATCTCTAAGAAGAGATGTGGCAGTAGAAATTTCTGAATCTTATATCTTATGCAGAAATTATTACTGTTAATCCAGCTAAGCTCCTCCGACTTAGATAAGTTATCAACTAAATAAATTCAAGTTAACATCGAAGCAAAACACATAACAGATCTCTACCAATTCAGATCTAGAATAAGCACATGCACATATTGACAAAAAGACAGTTATTTCTAGACAAATAATCCCCAGAAAAACCCAAGGTGGGAAAACCGGTCTCTGGCTGTTGGAGGGTTCTATTATTAAGAATATTTCTGAATACACAAATCTGGGTTCCAGATCTGGAAAACCCGACAAAGATAATGCTAGATCTACAGCTCACTCGCTAATCTAGGGCCAAAATAATCACTGATCCACACCCTCAAACGGGATTTACAAAACTCAGCCAAGATTAGGGCCTAGAAACCCTAGTGTCGTCCCTGAAAGGCTCTACGTCAGCCTCTGAAGCCCTTGAAAGCCTCTGTGTCAGCCTTGGAAGTCCTCCAAACCCTCAGCGCTGCTCCGGAAGGGACTGCGTTACCCCAGACTGGGTGACACAGTCACTACGCTGCCCCTAAAGGGTCTCTGCGTAACCCTTGGGGGTTTCCTGAAAATTACACTGTCCTTGCTGCTGCTGCCTTCCTCTGCGTTGTCCTTAAGCTGATCTCTACCTCTTGTGTATTCTAGACCCCGGGATCAGATCATCCCCTTGGTCTAAATTCCCCTCTCTGCAGCTAAAACACTTATGAGTATTCTTAGCAAACCCTGCCCTAGAATCTCAGCCTTTGTGTGTATTTACAAATGACCCCAAGCCTTTCCTTTATATTTTTCTTGTTGAAAAATCAACGGCCATGATCAGATCTTGAATCAATGGCTAAGATTAAAAGAAAGCTTGATCCGTGTGACTTAAGACAATTTAAATAATACGCATTTAAGTAAATTCAGCGTCTTTCCTATTGTAGTTTTCAACTTTAGAAATATTAAACAATTAATTAATTTAATATCTCTAAACGAGATAGAAATTTCTAAAATCAATTTTAAGGTCTTCCTGGATCAAGTGCTTATTCTGGTCCCTCTGGGAGCTGGGAGCTAGAGCACAACTGATGCTACCCCAAATACACAAAATCTCAAAACCTGCCACATCTCTTCTGAGAGATAAGCTACTAGCGCCCTAGCTAGTTTCCATTATGTTTGTAAGCCTATTTCAGTCATTCTTTTATTAATAAAATGAAGCATTATTTCCACTGCATCTTTGTGTTTATGGTTATATATGTATTCTGTTGCGTTCCTGCATAAAATCTGGAGCATTGAGAGTGCACATAATTATATACATGGAGCGAGAGACTCTTGGGATTCATCTCCCATTGTCTCTTCAGCTTTCGCTCTCCTTATTTTCAATTTACAATATTTTGCATTTTCACCCAATCCCAAGGATTACGTGTCAGCAGGCAGCCAGTGCCCTCAATTGCAAAAGTTTATAGTTACAATCCTCAACAAAACTTGCAATGCTTCAAGTTGTGAACGCAATTGGTTTGCTTTTTAGCACATATACATGAAGAAGAGAAACCATTTGGAATAAAAACGGTTAAATGATCTTGTATTTGTGCAATACAACCTTCAACTAAGGCACAACCAAATGATGAAGAGAAGAGTTGATCTAGATCCCATTGTGTTGGACAATATTGATCCAACATCAAAATGGGTGGAGGAGACTGAAGATCTTGAGTTTGCTGTTGATTTGGATATTTACATGGCATTGGGGGTGATCAAGCAGATTTGGTAGCACCATCGGAACCAGAATTAGTAGCCACATCAAGCAAAGGCAAACAACCAATGGAAGGCACTAGTCATGCAGCTCGACCAACTCGTGCTTCCATTAGGTCCACTTCTATTGTTATTGGTGGCAGTGCTACTACTGAGGTTGCAGATGAGGCTTTGGCATCCTCAGACTCTGATCCAGATGATGTTTATGTAGCTCCTGTTGATGATCCTATGTCTAATAGTGGTGATGAGTTTGATCATGATGAGGACTGATCATGTTGATCAATGATATGTACTAGTAGACTTGTACTCTTGTAGTAGGCCAATGGCCCCATAGCTTGTAGCATTGTTTTTGGACTGTATAAGACATTTAGAGCCTTATTGCTTATGTATTGAACTTGGTGCCATTTTGATATATTCACCTTTACATGGCATATAAATGAGCAAACTTTGCATATTTTGTCTCTATTGGTTTGGAATCATGGTTTTAAATCTTAAAAAAAGTTTTTTTCATTAAAAAATAATTATTTCATGTATTTTTTTAAATTGATTCGTTGAGATCTAACTAGTCCCAGTTTGGAACTCGGTTTATTAGGTGGACCAGTCAAGTCACCAGTTCCGTTTTTTAATACTATGGTCCTCATAGACTCCAAATAGAGACGAACCACCATATACCATGACGGGATAAGATCTGTCAACTATGCCACCTACAGGACCACAGAGAGAGATGCACCTCATTTTTAGGTGCCCCCTATACTATGAAATAAAAGGACGTTATCACTATCTATATCGAGATTCAGGAGGCTCCCTCTCTACCTTCTTCAGGTACCAAGACCAACAATGCTTAGCACTCTTCATTGAGGGGATTTTCAGCCACAGATCTCAGTACCTACACAATATGCCCTACCCTAGGATGACCAACATAATCACCTCATACTTTCATGTGATTTGTCAAACCAGTGCCACAAGCAACAGACAGAGGTTCAAAATGCTCCAGATAATAGAAGGGTGGGATCTCAAGTCTCTTCTCAACCTTCCCCTCCTAGAGATCGACAGCCATTGAAGCCAGTTCAACAATATCGAACCATATATCAATTTGCACGTTCTTGGAGCACTAAGTGGACCAACTCCAGATAGTTCTAGAAAAGGGTGCCCCAGAAACATCTTACTACCTCCCAATCCTATAAGAGTGGCCAGAGACATATCCAGAGCTTTTTCCTTTCAACCTCGAATGCTAGGAGTATCCCTCGTTCACACATCCCCCCCAAGATCATATGACCAGATCTAGCATTGGTTTCATGGGACTTTGACAGCAACCCTGTAGTCAGTTCGCTTTCATCACCATCGACCATCAAACTCAGGAACCCCTGACATCCTTATCTCCATTACCAAATCTTGCCATCTCACTTATTCTCTTTGGACAGTCCATTGATTATTATTTTTTACCATGCTGCAACTATTGAGTATTTTGTATTATACCACGGCCCTTACATATATGTTGCAGCAGCACTACCACTGGTTTCTTTCTCTCTATATGTTATTTTTAGCACTTTTCGAGGAGATGCGCTTGCACTCCCACATTGTAGTCATACTGACTATACTCTTCTTCAATCCCATTGACCTAACTTTTGTGGTGATTTGTTAGACATTAATAAATTTACTTACTTATACAGAGTTTTAAGTTCACCATTTAATTTTTCATGTTCAAAATAAATGAAAATTAGTGACAGGTTTTGATAGTCAACTATCAAGTTTTGTTATTTGTTTTCTACAGTATGTTTATAAATTGTAGCATCTATTGCAAAGAGTAGTTTTAAGATGTCTTTTTAGTTTAGGTTGTTTAGTTTTCTGTAGGAATTATTTTATAGTGCAGAGTTTGTTTACCATGGAATATTCTACACAACTAAGGTAAGCTTTCAAATACCTGAAGGTTGGCCCACTAATACCTCTCCAAATACACATTATTCTCACCTAAAAAAGGAAATTTTTGTGGAGGATCCCATCACTTGATTCCTTGAGACATTTCAAGAAATACTTAAAAGGAAACAATTGAGTTGTACTAGCCTAACTCCATATTAAATCTGGATCTATCAAGCGCCAAGAGGGATCAAATCTCTCGAGGTGCAAACCTTTCCTCAACTTTTGTACTCAAAAAAGAGGTTTGAACCTTGAGAAATTTGATCCCTCTCGGAGCTTGATAGATCCGAATTTAATATGGATCTAGGCTAGTTTAATTACAAATAATTATTAATTTTATTTTTTATTTTATTTGTTAAATAAAATTTTTATTTTTATGCAATTTTACTAAGTCAAAATATTTTAATTAATAATTTTTTTAGTGCTAATTTTTATTTTTATGTAATTTGACCGAGTCAAAATGTTTTGATAACATAACGTAATAGGACATTGCAACATCTATTCCATACTCAGTTGGAAAGTGTCTCCCAGCCCAAAAATGTTATTAAATTAAATTGGAAAAAAATTTATAAAATATTTTGGTTGTAAAATGAGATAGTTTTTTGGCATGTGGTATTGATGAGTCATCGTATAGGTTCATGGTATTGTAACAAATCATATTTACAAGTTAATAATATCCATGGTAAAATGGAGGTGAATGTTGATGGTTAAAAATTTTGTTACATTGTAAGTATTAAGTTTTTATGTGCTTATTAATGAAATTTAAATATGGCTACAAAATTATTATTTTAATCTATATAGTAAAATGGATCTTAATTTATAGTTACTATTTATATATTATATATTTAAATGTGATTGAGGGTTTAGATATATCTGAAAAAATTATTATAATCTTTTTGTTTTTCTATATAAAATTAAATTCAAATAAAATATTTGATTGTGAAATGAGAGTGGGTTTTTGGGCATGCGGTATTGATGAGTCATGGAATTGTAACAAAGCCTATTTGCAAGTTAATAATATCTATGGTAAAGTGGGCGCAAATATCCATGGTTAAAAATATTGTTATATTGTAAGTACTAAAGTGTTAATTTTGGACAACTAGGTCCAAACTCCATGTTGTGATGCTCAGATGAAGATGCCAATATTTTTATTGGATTCCTCTTTCAGAGAGGTGCAAGATCGATCTAAAGATCATCTTGATCCTATGAGCAGAACACTTATTTTGAATTAATTCCACTTATGTGCAAGGTCGACCAGAATTGAAATGTAGGCTTGAAGCCCCAGTAGATGTGTCACACACCCTCACTGATAGATATATATAGGTCAACGTTGGAGGACATTTCATCCATCACTCATCACAAATTTCTCTCTCATCATCTGATTGGTTCGATCACCTTAGAGGCTCTTCTTCTCTCACGCATGCGAAATTTCAGCGACGGAAATTTCTATTTTGACCTAGGGTTTCAGCGCAGATTTGACCAGCGTTGACTTTGGTCAATGCATGGTCAAACTGACCCTAAACTCTCTCAAAAATCCGATTTCTGCAGTCCACATTTATTGGCACAGAAATCGAGGTTGGATGTTGACTTTGACCAGCCTGCGTTGACTTTCGTTGATAATGTTTTGTGTTGACCGTTGACTGGGACAACATTGACTTTTGTTGACTTTGGGTTGACTGATATAGAGTTGTCCGAGAGGGTTGTGTGACACATTCTGGTTGGCTGACCATATTGAGACTTTGCTTGTTGAAGCATCCTGTTGACCGTCGTAACGCACCACAACACATATATTTTGCTGATAAAGTTAAGTGTATTTTTGGCTTGTCTTTTGTCGATCTATTGGTATGTTCTATCAACGTTTTACTTTCTTGTTTATGTGATTGTTGCTTGATATAAAGGATAAAAGTAAAGTTGCATCAAGCATAGAACATCTACGAAAATTTACATGGTATCAAAGCTGAGGTGAAGACAAAGCCAAAGTTTGTAGCAATCACCGAAGAAGAGCATGGGTACCTCAAACTATAATGGCTTCAAAGCTGATGACAAATTGACTAGGAAGGAAGACTTCCATGCATGGAAGATGACCTTGGATCTTATGTGGGAAGACCAAGATGTCATGGACTATGTGTAGGGTAAAATCCAAGAGCCTGAAGAATCTGAAGAAAGGCAGGGATGAATCCGTTCAATCTCATTTTCTGAAGTTGACCAAAATCAGAAATAATCCTCTGGCCATTGGGGAGACAATAGTTGATCGAGAAATGGTTCTCACCGCACTTGGAGGTCTCTCCTCCGAATGGCATGTATTCAATACTACCATTCTCAATAACAATGTGATACCTGATTTTGACGAAGTATTATCGAGATGCGTACAAGAGGAAACAAGGATGAAGGAATATGAAAATGAAGGAAATGTTGCCTTCACTGCTCGTGCTAAGAAGAAGAACAATGGTGGTCCAAGGAACAAAGGAAGAGCAGGGGCCCAAGGAAAGAAGGGAAAATGTTACACATGTCACACGACTGGCCACTATGCTAGAGAATGCGCTTTCAAGAAGGATTCTCCTGATGATGATGACAACAACAACAACCGGAGGAATGGCAATCAAACGAACAACAAGTTCAAAGGGAAGAGGAAGGCTCCCTCTGGGGGACATGGGCAACCTTTCAAAAGTTCGACAAATTCCAGGTATGAGGAATCTAATGTTGTTGATGATAAAAGAAATGAATTCATTCTTGTATCTGCCCTCTCTGCTGCATCTCCACCCAACACTATGGATTTCTGGTTGATTGATAGTGGTGCCTCAAGGCACCTCGCTGGGTTTAAGGAAGCACTTTCTGATATGGTTGAGAAGGATGTTAATCTGAAAATTATCCTTAGAGATAATGCCACATATCCCGTGAAAAGGACAGGGACTGTGACCCTCCACTTATCTCAAGGTCAAGTCCTCCGCTTGCAATATGTGCTATATGTACCTGATTTGAAGAAGAACCTTGTGTCTATTTCGGCCATGGAAGACAAAGGTTTCAATGTGGCATTCGTTGATGGGAAGGTGCGCATCTGGAAGAAGAGTTTCAAAGAAGCTATCACGATTGGGTTTAGAGTTGATACACTCTACCAAGTTGGAGGAAGTCCATTGGGAGTGATGACATGTGATACTATCCAACAAACTGAACTATGGCACCGGAGGTTTGGACACCTTCATTACAAAGCCCTTCCTGAAGCAAGGAAGGTGGTGACGAGGATGCCTGAATTCAAGAATGATCATGAAGGTGTATGCCAGGGCTATGCCGAAGGAAAGCATACAAGGGGACCTTTCCACTCAAGTGTCACAAAGACATCTGATGTCTTGCAATTGATACACTCTGATTTGTCTGGTATGCTACCCGTGACATCCTTGGGAGGATGTTCTTATTATATGACGTTCATAGATGACTTCTCTCGCAAAACCTGGATATACTTCTTGAAGAAGAAGGATGAGGCTTTCATGTGGTTCCGTACCTTCAAAGCCTTGGTGGAAAATCAAACAGGGAAGAAGATTAAGATTTTGAGGACCGATAATGGCACTGAATATGAAACGAACGAGTTCAATAAATTCTGCAGAGAAGTTGGCATCAAGAGGGAGACCACAACCGTATATACTGCTGAGCAAAATGGCGTCACTAAAAGAAAGAACAAGACCATTGTGGCAGCTGCCCATGCCATGCTATGTGACCAAGGTCTTCCGGAGTTTCTATGGGGAGAAGCTGTGAACACTGTTGTGTACATACAAAACTGATGCCCGCATTCCGCTCTGGACTCCAAAACTCCTAAAGAGGTTTTCTCTGGTAAGAAACCTGGCGTCTCACATTTTAGAGTTTTTGGTTGTCCAGTTTATTTTCATGTGTCGAAAGAGAAGAGGAGCAAGTTGGATGCTTCTGGGAAGAAGGGAATGTTTGTGGGCTACAGCAAAACTTCGAAGGCCTATAGAGTCTATGTGCCTGGTCAAAGGGAAGTGGAGATATGTCACGATGTTACCTTTGATGAAGATGCTTCCCTCAGGAAAATAATCAATCTTCCAAACTCTGAGGAAGATCATGAAGTAAGGGCTGGAAATCAAGAAGAACCGAAGGATGAGACATTGCCCGATGTTGAAGGACCGATGGACCCTATTGATCCACCTCATTCAATGAAGAGAAGACCATCATGGCTCAGGGACACTCTCGAGGATGCCGAGAATCATATGGCCCCAAGGGGGACATTTCGTGAAAGCAAGAAGCCGAATAGATACCAAGGATATCTAGCAGCCATGAGTACAATCGTACAAACTAAGCCTGGATCTTTTGAGGAAGCCGTAAAGTATCAAGTCTGGAAGGATGCTATGCACGAAGAATATGAGTCCATTATGAAGAATGATGTCTGGGATGTGGTTCCGAGACTAGAGGACAAAGCAGTTGTCACCTCGAAATGGCTCTATAAGATCAAGCATGGATCTGATGGTAGTGTTGAAAAGTTCAAGGCGAGATTCGTTGCCCGTGGCTTCTCTCAAAAGGAAGGCGTAGACTATGATGATATATTTGCCCCTGTGGCTCGATATACCACCATCCAATCTATCATAGCCCTTGCAGCTACGCAAGGATGGAATCTTCATCAGATGGATGTGAAGACCACATTTCTGCATGGTGCGATAAAGGAAGAGGTGTATGTGGAGCAACCTCTGGGGTTTGAAGCCCAAGATCGAGACACCCATGTTTGCAGGTTGAAGAAAGCCCTCTATGGGTTGAAGCAAGCACCTAGGGCTTGGTACGAGAGGATAGATAGCTACCTGATGAAGCTGGGCTTCACTCGTAGTAATGTTGATCCAAACCTTTACTTCAAGGTTGATAGAGAAAAGCCTCGCATTCTGGTGTTGTATGTGGACGACCTCTTCCTGACAGGTGCTGACCCTCTCATTCATCAGTGTAAGAGGGAGCTCGCTTCTGAGTTCGAGATGAAGGACCTAGGACTGATGCATTACTTCCTAGGCCTGGAGGTCTGGCAGAGACATGGCGAGATTTTCCTTTCTCAAGGAAAATATATTGTGAAGCTGTTGGAAAGATTTGGAATGGTGGACTGTAAGTCTGTGTCGACACCGATGGAGCTCAACTTTAAGAAGTTGAGTGGCAGCGCTGCTGGGCCCGTGCTAGCAAATCCTACCGAGTATCGTCAACTTGTAGGGGCCCTGATGTTCTTAGTGAACACCCGTCCGGAAGTATGTTTTGCAGTGAACACTTTGAGTCAACACATGGTTGATCCTCATCACATTCAGTGGGTTGGTGCAGTGAAAATTTGTGGGGAGATATCATGCAAACTTAAGTAAACCATAGGTTGAGATATACAGAGCGTGACACTGTGGATATAATGATGCGGAATTGGGCTAACGATTGGTGGATAGCAAGAGTACATCTCATATGAATCTTTATACACTTGGAGTGCCTTCGATATCGTGGATATCTTTGATGTCAGTGGAGGTACAGCGATTGACGGTGGATATGGAAGCACATCTAGATGTTGCTTCACATGGGTGCCGCCGATATCATGGATGAAAGCGGGAAACTGATCGGTGGCTTTGAGCACCACGGAGGCCGAATACATTGCTGCTAGTATGGCCTGTTGTGAAGCAGTTTGGTTGCGGAAGCTCTTTAGTGAGCTGTTTGGACATGTGCTAGATACCACTGTGATACTCTGTGATAATCAGAGTGGGATTCGTATGACTGAGAATCCTGTGTTCCACGACCGATCCAAGCATATTGATATCAGGTACCACTTTATACGGGATATGGTACAGCGAGGCGCCGTAAGGCTCGATCATAAGGCCCCGATGGCGAATTAGAATATTCTCACAAAGCCCTTGGGGAAGGTCAAGTTCCTAACCTTCCGTGAGAATCTTGGAATCGTGGAACGACCCTATGCTGAGGGTCCTGTTGGACGATGAGCTCTGGGAGCTCCAAGGGGCTTTGGGGATAGCTCCTCGGAGCTATAAGCAACCGATGGGCTAGGCTTGCCGAACCTTGTTGGTGTGCTTCTGCCCCACCGTTATGATATTGAGTTGGTTCACCTCTCACAGTCTGTGCCCCGTATGCATCCTACCCATTGAGTCCCGGACTCATGGGAAGTACCTCTCATTTGGCCAGTGAGGTGGGAAAAGCTAGAGACCAGTAGCAAAGACCGATGGACGCATCGGAGATTGTCGTACTCTCTATGTCTAGGATGGCACGTGTCCAATCACTGGATCTGAGATCAAGTCTAATGAGGTTTCGGACCTCCAACTAACTTCGGGTCAGGTAAACCAACTTCGGGTTGGTATGTGACTCCTTTGAGTCCTATAGAGGTTTCGGACCTCTGAGTTGGATTTGTCAGCCGCAAGTGATGTCTTTGTGACTCACCTTTTGTTCTGAAATACAGAAGCCAGCAAAGCAAGTTACGGCGGGACGACGCACGATGTTTGGATGGCACAGGTGGATGGAGTTCTCCCTAGTTGAGAGGGAGTGTTAATTTTAGAAAACTAGGTCCAAACTCCATGTTGTGATGCTCAAATGAAGATGCCAATATTTTTATTAGATTCCTCTTTCGGAGAGGTGCAAGATCGATCTAAAGATCATCTTGATCCGATGAGCAAAACATTTATTTTGAATTAATTCCACTTATGTGTAAGGTCGGCCAAAATTGAAATGTAGGCTTGAAGCCCCAGCAAATGTGTCACACACCCTCACTGATGGATATATGGTCAACGTTGGAGGACATTTCATCCATCACTCATCACACATTTCTCTCTCATCGTCTGATTGGTTCGATCACCTTGGAGGCTCTTCTTCTCTCACACGTGGGAAATTTCTGTTTTTGACCTAGGGTTTCAGTGCAGATTTGACCAGCGTTGACTTTGGTCAACGAAGTGAACGCATGGTCAAACTGACCCTAAACTTTCTCAAAAATCTAATTTCTGCAATCAACATTTATTGGCTCAAAAATCGAGGCTAGACGTTGACTTTGACCAAGCTACATTGACTTTTGTTGCTGTTGTTTTTGCGTTGGCCGTTGACTGGGACAGCGTTGACTTTTGTTGACTTTGGGTTGACTGATATAGCGCTGTCCGAGAGGGTTGTGTAACACATTCTGGTTGGCTGACCATATTGAGACTTCGCTGGTTGAAGCATCCTCTTGACCGTTGTAACACACCACAACACATATATTTTGCTGATCAAGTTAAGTGTATTTTTGGCTTGTCTTCTGTCGATCTATTGGTATGTTCTATCAACATTTTACTTTCTTGTTTATGTGATTGTTGTTTGATAATGGGGATAAAAGTAAAGTTACATCAAGCATAGAACATCTACGAAAATTTACATAAAGTTTATGTGCTTATTAATTAAATTTAAATATGGTTACAGAATCGTTATTTTAATTTATAAGGTAAAATGGATCTTAACTTGTAGCTACTACTTACCTAAAAAGTTATTTGTAATTTTATTCATAAAAACAAAATTACAATATAACAAAATGAATTTTATTATTTTTATTAATTTTAACTTTTTATGGACACTACAAATCTCCCCCATACTGGGCTCTATATTACTTTTCACCTTTTATTATTATTTAATTGAGCCAACTTGTAAATGTTTACAAATCCTTTACGTCTTATAAATTGACACATTAATATAAATTCAACATATTGAACCGACATGTAAAAATGTTTACTTTCTTACATTACACCTACACATCTCTCCTATACTGGGTTGTAGAGCGCCTCTCAGTGCAATAACATTGATTCTGAAATGGTTAAATTCAAACAAGCTCACAAAAACTCTTCAATAATGACAAGAGGACTATCTATATAGTCCAAAGCTTTGTGTTCTATGTTTTCTCCATAAATCGAGCATTTTTCACACCTGAGGTTAGTAGAAGAATGAGAATTAAAATAGTTGAGGGATTTTTGAAATATTCTCTTGCAAACAACCATGTTTGTTTACCAAGAAGAAAAAAGTAACAATTTTGTTCAATAAGTTAGGTCTACCTTTCCATGGCTAGAGAGATTTGAGAAACTCTAGCAAGGCCCTATTAAGCTTAAGAAGACCTTATTTCTATTTGTAACTTCACCAATCTTAGCCATTGTTCCAGATTTCTAAGATCGGCTTAGAAATATTCTCTTGCAAGCAACCATGACTCCTTACCAAGAACAAAAAAGTAACAATTTCGTTGAATAAGTTAGGTCTATCTTTCTATGGCTCGAGAGATTTGAGATACTCTAGCAAGGCCCTATTAAGCTTAAGAAGACCTTAATTCTATTTGTAACTTCACCAATCTTAGCCATTGTTCCTGATTTCTAAGATCGGCTTAGCCCCCATCATATGCCATATCTGGAAGAGTCCATTATCCAAATATAATAATGGTATCCTAGATCAAAGACAATCTGAATTTGAGTAAGCAAGCATAACTTGGAGAGAATGGTGTTTAAATTAAGTTAGGTCTCTGCCGCCTTCACTAAACTTGGCCCTTTGTCTAGCACCTGCAAGATGGTATGGCAACAGCTTACAGTGGCAATGCTATTTCATTTTGTGAAGGAAGATATATATATTGGTAAATCTGATTATGAGTTTCTTCTACTTGTCATTGGCAACCATGTTATCATCGCTAAATTGTATTATGCAAGTCCCATACCAAGCAAAAAAGTACAAATAGCACTTGATCCTCTCAAGCAGCCAAATATACAACTACTCCTTGAATTTGAGAGTGCAAGCTTCTGTGATCCATAACATTATAATTATAAATCTTCCGAAAAATCACATACAGAATTTTAGAACCGACGCGTTTCGAACTACCAACTGTAGTTCATCATCAGGAATTCTACTCCTTGAATTGTCAGTAGAATTCCTCTAAGCTAGGGATCCTCTAGGGATATTAAACAAAATGTGTGGAAGCACAAGAAAACCTACAATATATTAGCAAGGCCACCAAAGAAACAGATTCTAACAATATGAAGTACCCCACCTTTGCTATAGCCATTCCCCGCATAAGCATGATGATGGTTGGGGTGCTTGCACAAAAAATGTTCAACTCCAATTATAGAAAGGAAATATACCCTGATAATAATCCTGTTAAGTTTGAACATGTTCTATGCCATTTCAGATTAGGGCACAATACTGAAGAAGATAGAACATACTAATAGATCGATAGAAGACAAGCCAAAACAGAGATGATAGATGGTGGCGTTACGGCGATCAGCAGGATGCTTCTACCAGCAAAGTCTTCAATAAGTCATTCAACCAAGCATGTCACACATCACCCAAAACAACCCAAACAAAGAATAGTCCATATATATATCACAACTCCAATGCTATCGAGAGAGAGAGAATTCCTCCACACCAAAGTGTGTCAAATGAACTCTAAGTCTCTCCAATATATAGGAATCTTTGGGGGTGTGACACGTCCTTTAGGACATTTAAGTCTATATTTTATTCCAGGCCGACCTAGCACATAAGTGGAATAAATTCAAAGTACATGTTCTGCTCATCCGATCGAGATGATCTTTAGATCAATCTTACACCTCTCAAGAAGAATACAGCCATGTGGGATCGTCTCTGGCCTTTATTTAGGAGTTTGGACCTGGTTGTCCAAATTTAACACTCCCTCTCAACTAGGGAGAACTCCATCCACCAGTGCAATCAAACATCGTGTGTCATCCCGCCGTAACTTGCTTTGCTAGCCTCTTTATTTCAGAACAAAAGTGGGTCAGTCACAAAGACATGTACGAGGTAGGCAGTTATTCGGAGGGTCGAAACACTCATGGGACTCACAAGGTGTCACAACCAGCCTTGTGATTGGTTCATGCGACTCGAAGTCAGTTGAAGGTCTGAAACCTCACTATACTTGATCTGAGATCAAGTGGTTGGGCAAGTGACATCCTAGATAGAGATGGGCATTTCGGTAGTCAGTGGGTCTTTGTACCTAGTCTCTAGCCTTTTCCATCTCATTGGCCAGAATGAGGTGGCACCCCATGAGCCTTGAACTCAATGGGTAGGATGTATACGGGGCACAGGTCATGAGAGGTGAACCAACTCAATCATCACAAGGGTGGGGCAAAGGCACACCAACAAGGTTCGGCGAGCCTAGCCCTGTGGTTGCTTATAGCTCTGAGAAGCTATCCCCAAAGCCCCCAGAGCTCCCAGAGCTCATCGTCCAATAGGACCCTCAGCATAGGGTCATTCCACGATTCTTAGATTCTCACGGAAGGTTAGGAACATGACCTTCCCCAAGGGCATAGTGAGAATATCCACGACCTGCTCATCAGTTCCTATATGATCGAGCCTTACGGCGCCTCATTGTACCATATCCCGGATAGTGGTATCAACATGCTTGGATCGTTCGTGGAACACGGGATTCTATGACAAACGAATCCTCCTCTAGTTATCACAAAGGATAATGGTGGCATCTAGCACATGCTCGAACAACTCACTAAAGAGCTTTCGCAGCTAAGTGACTTCACAACAGGCCATACATGTTACAATGTATTCGGCCTTAGCGGTGCGCAAGGCTATCGACTTCAGTTTCCTGCCCGAAGCAGATCTACATGTGAAGTAGCATCCATATGTGCTCTTGCGATCCACCACACTGCCATCCCAATCGGCATCAGTATATCCATGGAGTGTCATACTCCCGGCAGTGTATCTCAGCCCATGGTCTATCGTGCCTCAGAGATATCTCAAGAAGATTCTTGGCACCAACCTAGTGGAAGTGATGAGGCTCAACCATCTGTTGACTCAAAGTGTTCACTGCAAAACATATATCCGGATGGGTGTTCACTAAGAACATCAAGGCCCCTACGAGTTGACGATACTCAGTAGGATTTGACAATACGGGCCCAGCAGCGCTGCCACTCAACTTCTTGAAGTTGAGTTCCATTGGTGTTGACACGGACTTGCAGTCCACCATTCCAGCTCTTTTCAGAAGCTTCACAATATATTTTCCTTGAGAAAGCAAAATCTCGCCAGGTCTCTGCCAGACCTCCAGGCCTAGGAAATAGTGCATCAGTCCTAGGTCCTTTATCTCGAACTCAGCAGCGAGCTCCCTCTTGCATTGATGAATGAGAGGGTCAACACCTGTCAGGAAGAGGTCACCCTCATACAGCACCAGAGTGAGAGGCTTCTCTCTATTAACCTTGCAGTGAAGGTTCAGATCAGCAATACTACGAGTGAAGCCCAGCTTCATCAGGTAGCTATCTATTCTCTCATACCAAGCTCGGGGTGCTTGTTTCAGCCCATAGAGGGCTTTCTTCAACCTGCAGACATGGGTGTCCCTAACTTGGACTTCGAACCCCAGAGGTTGCTCAACATACACCTTCCTTTACCGCACTATGTCAAAAAAAATGATCTTTCCATCCATCTTATGAAGACTCCATCCTTGCGTAGCAGCAAGGGCTATTATTGATCGAATCGGGTCACAGGTGCAGGTGTGACATCATAGTCTATGCCTTCCTCATGGGCAACGAATCTTGCCTGAACTTTTCAGCACTTCCATCAGATCCATGCTTGATTTTGAAGCGAGGTGACAACAGCTTTGATCTGTGGTTTAGGAAACATATCCCATATATCACCCTCGTATCCTTGCAGATTTAGATACTTTACAGCTTCTTCAAATGATCTAGGCTCATATTGTACTCATGGCTGCCTGGTATTTATATGGCTTCTTGATTTCCCTCGGAATTTCCCCCTCTGAAGCCATATGTCTCTGAGCCATGAGGATCTTCTTTCGTTCAGCAATGATATCCGCTCAGGAGCATATACAGATATATTCTCCCTCTTAATGCCAGCTCCTTTTGTGAGAGAAGACATCTATAAGAACATCCTCTCAAGGATTTCATAGGCAGCATACCAGATAAGTCAGAGTGTATCAGATGTCTGTCATATTTGAGGAATGAAGAAAAGTCCCCTATGCTTTCCTTTATTGCAACCCTAACAAATGCCTTCATGATTATTTTGAAAGCGAGCATCCCAAGCACCAACTCGAAGAGGGCTTGAATCTTATTCTCTCACAGTCAAAGCCATCCAAGACTCATAGCCATATACTGTCATATAGCTGTCATGCATCTTGGCACGTATCATATACAATATTTGTTCAAAACTTCATAGGCTTTGCTGACCATGGTTCAAGATTCCAACAACGTGACTGAAGGCTGCAAAAACTTCTCAGTTCACACTTTCATTACGCTCCAATGTAAGACACAAGCTTACTGCTATTATGAATTTCGTAAATATGGGTGTCTGTCTATGTCACTGTTCAGGTTAGGGCACCCACAGGTTTTGTTACAGCCCTAAACACTTCAAGACTGCGGCTTCTCCTTCACAAGATGGCACTTGGTTTATGCTTTGAAAAATACAGGGTTGCGGCCAAGACTTCAATCAGAGATTAGAGTTGCTGCTCGCAAAAATCCTTGCATACTCTCACTTCAATACATCGCCTTCTTACAGTAGATTTCCAAAGTACTGTACTTAAGGCTCAAATATCAACCCAACAAGTCAGCCTTCACATAATGATTATGCTGCTCCAACGTCACTGATCATAGGTCTCGAATTCACCCTTTTATCCGCGCATTTAAAAACAGCTCTGTCCACGGAGCTTCTACAACAAATCATTGTTTATACAATGTGTTTCAAGCTATTATTCACTGAACAGTGATGTCGTTATTGATCCTTAAATCTGCATAGATTATTAAGGCACAGGTCCAATTAAATGAGCCTCAGGTCAAAATTTTAATCACAAACTCGAGTTGCACAAATCCAAGATTATAGGTCTGCACAGGGCCGAGGTTGTGTCGTAGTTGCAGGCCTAAATCTTCTTCACAAGGTCGAAAATTTCAAGTCTGTTGCAAATGCCACTCCAACTTGTAGCTCTAATGGATAAAATATTTCTTCAAAAAAAAATGCAACTGTATAGAGACCTCACTGTCTCAATATTCATGCCCAAAAGGATTCGATGATGCAGGAATAATGCACAAAATGATTTCTTGTTCAGGAAATCATACCCAGAAACTTGTTTCCATAAAAAAAAAATTACAGGAAAATTTCACAGAATGGTTGGTTATCTTAGCATACCTGCACAGAAGACTTGTTGCAACAAAGATGAACTTGTTGCCTCGAAAATTTAACTCGATGTCTCAAAAATTTAACTCATCACAGAATTAAACTCAAATGGACTCACTGCCATGGGAAATGATGATCCTCATACCAAGATCCTGTCTTAATTTCTCTACCGATTTTTTGTTTGTTTGTTTTGGACCCGCTCCAGCAAAGGATCTGCCACTCAATCGACCAGAGTTGATCTGCAGAGTTGTCCATGTTGAAGTTATGAAGTGTCAAGGGTCCTTTGGTCTGCAATCCGAGCCTTCTGCTAGTAATTTGAGCCTCCATGGAGGTGCTTATCCGAGCCTGAGATTTGTCCTCCACATATCCGCAATACACGGCGTCAATACACATGTCCAACAAATGATTGCAACACCTCATCCACCAGCGTCCATCATCACTCTGAGACTCCTCATACCACAGGCAATTTCGAATTTCGACGGGGCTTCTCTTATGTTCGCTACTGGGTATTGGGCATGTAATCTGATTGGATCAGGGTCATTCTGGCGGGTTACGGCAGGGGACGCATACACGAAGCCTGATCCAGCTACACCGCGAGCGACGCCACAATCATACGGGGTTTTTCGTAGCACACTCTTAGAGGGGGGCCGGATTCCTTCTGAAGTCTCAAAATATCGACTGAGTTGTCCAAATTCTCATCGTAACTTGGATCTGAGTCTGTCGCATTCCGAGCAGACACCCAACTTCTGTATGTCGATTCCAACCAAAATTCGTCAGTCATATTTAATCAATTTAGCCCTGAATTACGATTAAACGTGTCGAAAACCCCAAATAGCAAAATATGATAAATACCAATCCTCTGCTTGTGATGTTCACACAGATCCGGCTGTAAATACTTTGCCTGTGATATCCACACAGATCCGGCCATAAATACTCTACCTATGATATCATACAGATCTTTCTATGAATACATGATCGCAGAATGGCAAATGCGTCACACCTCAGTTTGATTGCTGATGCGTGTTCATATCATAGAGCACGCAATCATGGATAAATTAACGAGAATATATAGTACATATATAAGCGCGAGATTTCGAATCCCTGAGACGGCTAATGTGGGCTTCTTCGGCCTCCTCTGGGACTTTTTTTTTTATTTTTCGCTTAATAAAATCCCCCAGAAGCTGTTGCGATTCCTTATAGGCGTCACGGGTTTTCTGTTGAAATAAATCGTCCCCGCATCTTTGGTCTCCGGTCAGCGCACCAGCGCGATTGGATGTCTGGGTTGGGAATCGGCTAAAGCTATGCTTAATCTAGTGTGCATTGCCTGCGGGAAGACTGACTTGCATACTAAGAGAACTGGCCACAGCGAGTTCACGGATAGAACTGAGGAGACTGCAAAGCCTATTGATTTAGAGATCTAAGAATAACCCACATCTCGCTACCCTAGATAAGCAGGGCTTTGTCTTCTCCCGGCTCTGAAACCATGTTAAGTTTGAACATGTTCTATGCCATTTCAGATTAGGGCACAACACTGAAGAAGATATAACATACTAATAGATCGATAGAAGACAAGCCAAAACAGAGATGATAGATGGTGGCGTTACGGCAATCAGCAGGATGCTTCTACCAGCAAAGTCTTCAATAAGTCATTCAGCCAAGCGTGTCACACATCACCCAGAACAACCCAAACAAAGAATAGTCCATATATATATCACAGCTCCAATGCTATCAAGAGAGAGAATTCCTCCACACCAAAGTGTGTCAAATGAACTCTAAGGCTCTCCAATATATAGGAATCTTTGGGGGTGTGACACGTCCTTTAAGACATTTAAGTCTATTTTTATTCCAGGCCGACCTAGCACATAAGTGGAATAAATTCAAAGTACATGTTCTGCTCATCCGATCGAGATGATCTTTAGATCAATCTTACACCTCTCCAAAAGAGGAATCCAATAAAAATATTGGGATCGTCATCTGAGCAGCACAACCCGGAGTTTGGACCTAGTTGTCCAATTTTAACAAATCCTCCCACCATGCTTACCTATCCGCCTTGTTACTTCCATGTTTAATGCTTCCTTGTTTGGTGACTTGCTCAGCCTAGTGATTTCAAGCCCTTCCAATCTTTGAATATCCTGTCGTAATTACATGTATATCCTTCTAAAAGATGTTCGTCTTAACATCAGCTGCTAGGGATGTGCTTCCATACCATACTAATGTTACTGTACCATATTTGTATTTTTTAATAAATTACGAGATCAATATTCGAAATCATAAAAAACAAATCTGTCTATTTCCCACGTTTGGGCTAAACTGAGAAATAAGTGCGGCAAAATAGTAGAAGGCTAAAGCTTAGAGATCTTAATATTTGATAAATCTAAAAGCTCCAAGGTAAACAAAAAGTCAGAGAAAACACACGATGATAAATTGTTGAAATGTTGGTGACCAATCTTCTTAGGTGACTGGGACCATGACTCCAGATAAACACACTCGGCAATCAGTATTAAGGTTTGTATGAAATGTGCACGTTGTAAATCTGAAGGGAAAGAAGTTGTAAAAAAACCATTGCCATATCTCACCTTTAAATGATTAGTACATAAGTGCTTCGGCGTAATTATATCGGTATCTAAAAAACCCTTGATGATATAGGCGATATTGTCCAGCAGACAGGTATATATATAAAAGACTAATTCAAATGAGATAAACCATAATACAAAGAAAACAATGTATTTTTAACAATCCAATCATTTCCTTAAAATTCTATCCACTTTAAAATGCAACGCATAATCTACCCTACCTGTAAAATCTGCAATGCTCTTTCAAGTGCTTCGCAGCTCTTGATAATATCTGGTGATGATTCAGCCATAGCTTCCCGAGAAATATCCACATAAGACAAAGCCATTGCCAACATGACATCCCGTTTGAAGGATTTGGGCAACTGCTCTTGCAAAAGTCTTTGTCCGGCCTGAATAACAACTTCCATTTCTCCAACTTCTTGAAGCAGGCACAGTGCTCCAGGAACCTGCCAACGGATGTAAAACCTTAAAACATGCATAACCATATGTTGACAATAGAAGTGTTCTAATTACTACTTTTTGGGCTTTTAAAGTTTCATGTAAATCTTTTAGTATATAAGTGAATAAGGGAAGGATGCATAATCGATGAGTGAATTGGAGCTAGCTGAATTTTCTGTGAAAGTGACTGCTCAGATTTGTTCATGTAACTTTCAGGTGATAGCATTCATAATTTTGAAATTATCAATATGCAATCATATTAATGTGAAACAAAATCTTAAGTAAACTTGCAACTAAGAATGCATCGCAAAAACAACCATCGCAAGGAAGGGGTCCCAGAAAGTGCACAGGCACCTCTAAGTATCGTTAGTACCACAGTGAGAGAGGATGCTATCACATTGCCTTGGGGGCTTGCACGACAAAGCCAGCTTCGACATTGGCAAAGCTTTTGGTGCCTGTAGAACTTTATAAAACAACCTCCTCTTGCACTTGTTGCCAACTTTAAAACAGATTCTACCAAAGAACGACAAAGCCAGCTTCGACATTCGCAAAGCTTTTGGTGCCTGTAGAACTTTATAAAACAACCTCCTCTTGCACTTGTTGCCAAATTTAAAACAGATTCTACCAAAGAACTACCAATAGAACTGCTAACCCCATCTGCAATGCCAGTAAACCACCATATGGTAACAGGTGAATTATTATTTAGGTCAGACATAGTGGAAACATCCATCAAGTGTACACATTTCCATTGCTAACCCAAAAGGAAAAAGAAACAAAATAAAATTCTACGAAAACACAATGATTACAGTGTGCAGTACAAGACCACTTTCACCAGGTTGGAAAGAATTCCAATTTAACAGAATCCACACCACAGCTTATTGGTTTTTCCAATAGGTGAATATTACAATTAGGGACGGGTAGATCAATTGCTCCAACAATGACATAACTCTAAAAAGAGTATTCATGTGTTTATCAGGTAGCAAGGGGAGGCCGGTCTCAAAAATACACGTGCATGATTATCAATGTAAGTTGGATTTAGCAAGTTGGACGACTACAGGTGTGACATCACTACTCTTGGCCTCCTACTAGGATTAAAAACACAGAGCAGAGAATAGCCACGACATATAACCAAACGGAAAATCACATATTGGTAGAGTATATATGTACAGAAAGGCAAAGAAAGATAGATGATCTCATTAACAATCATGAATGCTAAAAATATAGATGGTCCCATTGACAAAATCATGAATGCTGTTGTATATGTCTCCTTTTGCATCTAAGTTTTGTTCAATGGAATCCCAAGCTTTGGCGCAAAATGGAGCAGAGAACAGCCACAACACAAAATAAACCAGAAAATCACATATCGATACTGTAAATATGTAGGGAAAGATAGAGAAAGATAGACAGTCCCATTAACAGCAATGAATTCTACTGTATATGTCTCTTTTTGCTTTTGTTCAAGGAAATCTTGGCCATTGTCACAACACAGTGCAGAGAATGGCAACAACATGAAACCAAACAGAATTCACATATAGCCACTGTATATATGTTGAACAAACAGAAATCACGTATTGCGACTGTATATATGTAAAGATAGATAGAGAAAGATAGATAGTTACATTAATGGCCATGAATGCTACTGTATATGTCTCTTTTTGCTTTTGTTCAATGGAATCCCAGCCATTGGCTCCATATCAAACATATATAGATATATATGTCAATTTGCGTTAGCCTGGGTGGTTGGGAGGAAGGAATGGAATCCTCTTCACCCAGGTTCAATTCCTGCAAGTGACAGGTTCAATTCCTGCAAGTGACATGATGGATGTTGATAGTATTCACAATATTCGTATGTTACTCCTATGAAATATACAGCAATGTACCTGTGAAAATACAGGTTTGTAATCGAATTGATGCGTATCTGCGAAAATCAGACCTGTGTTTAAACTTTACATGTGTTCTAACTATTGTATAATTATGACATCAAGCTGAAGGAGCCTTCAGTCTTCAGCTGCGTATATTTAGACCAAACAGAAATCGCATATTGCGACTACATATATATAAAGAAAGGTAGAGAAAGATAGATGGTCCCATTTATGGCCTCGAATGTTACTGTATAAGTCTCTTTTTGCTTTTGCTCAATGGAATCTCAGCCATTGGCTCCATAACAAATGAATAGATATGCATCATTGGAATTAAATTTTAATGCATACCTGCGTTTATGTGTTGTAGTTATTGTATAATTACAAATCAGGTCTGTGTTTATATGTGTTCTAATTATTGTATAATGATGACATCAGGCGTCAGGAACCCTCACTATTCAGGGTTTTCCACCACACAGAAAAGTTAGTGGGATGTCATTTATCTGGTAAACAATCATACTCAGCCCTCCACAAATCAATCATTGCGTTAGTAAAAGGCCACTGCTGTGAACATTTTCATTGACATAGAAATCAAAATATATTGAGATTTATATGTACTGTCACCAATTCTCTCAACAAATGTTGGATAGCATTTTTTTCTTTATAAAAGTATAGGAGGGCGTGAACATAAAAATCCATAAACCTCACAATCCAAAACCATGAAATATGAAATGAAAACTATAGGTCAACTTGAACATAAAAAAAGCCATAAACCGCACAAGCCAATACTATGAAATTTGAAATGAAAATTTAGAACAAACTATAATTACCTTGTTCCAGGGGACCTCCCTCGTCAAGGTTTCAGCCTCATTTTCAATGAGCCCCTGGTTGTAATCTCCTCTTGAACGAGGATTCGCTAGAGTGTCACAAGCACTATGCAGAATCTGCCTACGACCCGTGAGAGCTTCGTCGCTGTAGCATTCATGCGGAACCCTACGAACTCTTGCCTCGTAAGCTCTCTTTATACCATCCCCCAAGAAATGGGTCTCGGCTCCTAATACCTGTGAATCCATTCAAATTACCCTGTACATAAATATTCCAATAGACACATCCAGGATGATGAAACAGGAGAAGAAAAAAGAAAATACGTGGGTATACTTGGTAGAAGTCAATGGGGAGAGTAAATTGTCTCTCAGGGGCCAATGTAACAACAGAGCTCGAGTCAGTTGGGTCATTGAAATCGGAAAAAAGCCTGTCTGCCCATTTGCTTGCCCTGCACCTCAGTTGTTTGCCTGACAAGCCCTTTCTCCTCCCTGTGCTTCTGCTGCTGGTGCGGAGAAGATGAAATATTGAATCCGGTTTCCTTGCGATATTATCTCCATCAGAAAAGTTGTGCAGAAAGCCAAGTCCATGGCAGGGAGCGAACTTGAGGAGTGCCATTGCCAGTCATAACCAATGTGGAGCTGGCTGTAATGGATTGAGATAAGGTTGTGCCTCAATTTGCTTGGGGGTTGCTCAGGGCCTCTTCGGACTCGACTCTAACCCATATTTGAGTGGAAACAAATGAGATCCACAGCTTCACACAAATGCCATCGGTACTTTTCGGTTTGATTTGAGTGGGCTCTTCGTGCGATTGAATAATCAGCTATCTTTTCATAAACCAAGATCTACTCTGCACTCATCCATTAAACTTCAATTTTGTCTATTATTTTATTTTATATTAATGTTTCTAATTATTTTGCACAATCAACGATATCACTATTATGGTTATTAAATTGGAATTGTAAAATTGGAAAAGTTAATGGTAATGTTGTGTTGTGCACATCGATGATTACATGGTATACTCATAGGGAAAACTGTGATGAATCCCTAGAATTGTAATGAGAAATTGTTGGAATGAGATGATATTTCATGGATTGCAATGATTGCGAGGATTTCACAGAATAGGGATGTTGATGAGTTTGGATCTATCAACCTATCTATCAAAGGTTGAGAGAGATCAAATATCATGAGATGCAAACTTCTTTTTTGAATGCAAAACTTGAAAAAAAAATTGCACTTCAAAGATATAGATCTAAGCTGGTTATTTTAAATATTAGGTATCCTTTTAATTAAGTATTTAACTATTTTTATACAAAATCACATATTATATAATATTATTAAAAATCCTTTGCTATTAACAAGTTGAGTAATAGATCTATCTTCCCTCTTGTGGTGTTATTGATTTCGACTCTAGAACTTGGCATTACCTCTTCCTTATAAAACACACACTTTTAATTAAGTATTTAACTACTTTTATACAAAATCACATATTATATAATATTATTAAAAATTCTTTGCTACTAACCAGTTGAGTAATAGATCCATCTTCCCTCTTGTTGTGTTATTGCTTTCGACTCTAAAACTTGGCATTACCTCTTCTTTATACAATAGAGTCGTGCAGGAAAATAGTTCCAATGCTTGGTAGAATAGTGGTCTCCAAAACCCTTTTGCTCGAATAGTGGTCTCCAAAACCCTTTTGCTCCAACATCTGCACCTAATAGTTGACAGCTCACTTATAGATCTCTGAAACTTGCTTCATTAACAGGCCCATTCTCTCTTTTTGTTTTTATGGTCGACACAAGAAACAGCTTAATATAGAACAATGGGCTAAAGCACCTTTTTTTCAAAGAGGTATTATTTTTAGGTGTGTTTTACCCATTTTAACCAATTAGGTATATTATATTATTATTCTTTTAAGTGTTATATATCTACTTTTAAATTAAGTAGGTATGTTATATTAATATTATTTTAAGTGTTATATATCTATTTTTAAATTAAATATAAAAATTTATCATATATTATGATATAGAAATGCCTCTTCATAAAATAAATTTTCCACATGTTAATAAATACAAAGATATCTTTAGGTGATAATAACATAGCATTGAATTTAATTGACGAGTTTAAATTTAGATTAGTTATAAAATAAATTATGAATTAAAACTATTTAAGTAAAATTAAATATAAACATTTATCATATATTATAATGTAGAAAATGCCTCTTCATAAAATAGATTTTCCACATATTAATAAATACAAAGATATCTTTCGGTGATAATAACATAGCACATAATTTAATTGACCAGTTTAAATTTAAATTACTTATAAAATAAATTATGAATTAAAATTATTTAAGTTAATATAAATTTAAGTTAGTTATATAAATTATATATTATAATATAGAAAATGCTTCTTCATAAAATAAATTATTTAAGTTAATTTAAATTAAAGTTAGTTATATAAACTAACTTTAATATTAGAATTTCAGTAAAAACAATTTTTGTCCACATTATAGTAAAAAATATTAAAATTTAGTAAAACAAATTAAAAAATAAATAAATTTTAAACCAAATCATTTGAGTTATACACATTATTAAAAAATAATTTATTAAAAAAAATCATAAATACTCACATTACACCCAATCAACAAGTAACAATTGAAAATCAATTTATGTCCACATTACAATTAAATATATCAAAATTTAGTATAAAAAATTAAAAATAAATAAATTTTAGACCAAATCGTTTGAATTATAAACATTATTCAAAAACCTAGTTGTCTTTCCCTACTTCATTTGTATTTTACACAATATTTGACACCAAAAAGTAGTGGTGGAGCCCACATATTCATGTCTACTTTGCCCACTTCCAGTAAGTATGGGCATTATTTTCAATGTAAATCAACCAAAAATCTGTAGCTGGGAATATTCAATTAGAATTTTCACATTCACATTAAATTCTACATGGTTCAAGCCTGGTTCAATTATACAATGAAGTCCACCAATAAAACTAAATAGCTACAATAGAATCAGTTTAATGAGTGAGAGATAACATAGTTCTTAAGACTATAATAAATTAAAAAGCAACCTTGTCATCCACTTCCTTGCAAGTACTTGAGGATAAATTGTGAATATTTGTGGATTTAATTTAGTATAATCAGAACTCATAAAAAAAAAAATGAATATGAGCTTAAGTGGATAAACTTCATTGGAAAATGCCAACACAACTTAAGAATTTAGAGCAAATGCAAATGCAATTCAAGTGAATGAAACTTCATTATATATTAACAGCACAAAGGTACACATATGAATATGGCATTAGAAGGTTATTTGGCTCGAAAAAGTTAGCCAAAGGCAATCCTCGATATATTTCAATTAGAATGCAACTTAAGAATTTAGAGCAAATGAAAATGCAATTCAAGTGAATGAAACTTTGTTAGATATTGACAACACAACGGTACACATATGAATATGGCATTAGAAGGTTATTTGGCTCAAAAATCTAGGCAAAGGCAATCTTAAGTAGATTTCAATGGAGTTATCTTTAGTGCGACTTTTTGGAGTTTCAAGTGTCAGAATCCCGTGAAAAAATTTGAGGTAAAATCTTGGCTTTTGTTATTTAAACTGGTTTTTTGACTCTATATATGCATTCAACACCCTCAAAAATCCCTAGGGCACTTCGATTGTGCAAGGTTAGCAATCAAACTTCTCTTTTCAATGAATTCCTACCGGATTTTAAAGAAATTACACCGTAAAATGCCACCGTAAAAGCCTTCAAAAAGTCACACTAAAGACTACTTGGATTTCAATTAGAATCTATGCTGATGTGGAACTAAAAAGGAAAATAATTCTGCAAAGCAGATAAGCAACTGATAGTAATTTTTATAGTATTTTTGATATTTAGTTTTTATGTAAGGAAATATTACTGTGAAGTTTTTTTTTCTGGAAATTAGCAAAGAATTTTGCATATAATGGTCAGGTTTCTGCAGAGCAAATAAGCAACTGATAATATTTTTGGATAGTCAATTTTTATATAAGGAAATATTGTTGTGAAGCTTTTTATATAAGGAAAAACTACTGTGAAGTTTTTTATCTGGCAATTCCTATCATGTTTTCCTATATGTACCATTTTATTTCTTAATGGAATAGCAATGGTACTGTTTTGTGAAGTGCTTTATCTGGCACAACACAAAACTTGCTATGATGAGCGCAAGTCATAATTGAAAATTTGTCCCAAACAAAAATACACTTCCATGGAAAAAATATGCACTGCTAACACTAAAGAATCACCCATACGAGGATCTGTTAACATTGAAGAGACACCCATATAAGGATCAAGTGTTATTAAAATGAAACTTTAAGCCTATATCTTGATATCTTACCAGTTTACTTGCACTTGGCATCCTATTTAAGAGAGATCTTAACCATCCAACCAATCCAAGCTGAAGTGTGCTTCTACAATTTCAACTCTAAGATCCATAGTAGCAAAAAATCTCTTAAGACGATTCCATTGCTGCCCAATATTTTCATCACATATAACATGCTTTAGAGATTTCAGCCCTCCAACTAATTTAGGCAGCTTCCTCAACCGAGCACACTCTCTCATGTCAAGCTCCTCGAGTTTCTTCAACTGCCCTATTTCCTCGGGAAGTTCTTTCAAGCACTCACATAAAGAAATTTCCATATATTCCAGCTTCCCAAGTTTTCCAATAGATGTCGGAAGCTCTTTCAGACCTAGACATGCAAATATTCTTAACATTCTTAAGGATCTGAGCCTCCCAAGATCATCTGGTAACTTTCGAAGAAGGTGACAATTAGTGTAGACCACTTTTGAGCTTAAGACATGTCACAAATAACAAAAGGCAACTCCTCCAAATCACAACAATGATCCATGTTAAAATCTAGCATTATGGGAAGCTTTAGATTCCACTGATTGCCATTGAACCTGGACATATTTCCAAGCCCTTCACATAAGCTCAAAGATACCTTTTCTAATTTCTATAAGACTTTATTGTGCTTTTGAAGTCGGGGCACAATCAACCTCTCCAAACAAATAGTCTTGAGTTAAGCGAGTGATGATAACAATGGCAGACCCTTCATTGTGGCTCTCTTAGACCCGTAATTGAATCTTATGAGGACTTTCAATTTTCTCATTTTACTCAAAAACAATGGAAGAAAGTAATTGGTTACAGAAAAGAGTAGAACCAAAGCCTCTACCTCACAAAAATTCATCTTACACCATTGATTATCTTCCATTGTCCCTGCATAGGTAACACAAATTCCAAATCCAATTACAACAATATACATTGTGAGACACTTTACATCTTTTCTAAGATCTTTGATATATCAACCACCTCCACCAAGAAATTGGTCGGTAATTAGTTCATGCATATCACATGGCGATAACTGAATATGTGAATGAGGATGGTGAATATGGAAAAAATGTTTAACTAAAACAAAAATTTTAATCTCAAGTTGATTGATTAACGCCCCTGAGCAGCAAAATTAGAGAGCATTTTTCCTATATAAGAAAAATGGAAAAAATCATCTCGGGTACATTATTAACTAGTTCATATATGAATCTAGAAATAACAAATTCTAATATTAAAGGTAAAACAACTAGCATAAATCTTAAAAGAATCTTGTGATTGCATCAGTGCAGCTTCAGAGAAATTGCCTCCAAAATTACCATTTGGTGATAAAGAGCCCCAAAATATCTTTTGGCAAGGCTCTCTGGATTCTAGGCATGGCCCATAACCTATACCTTGTTGATCAATCTGGCAAGTCTCTCTTGTTTTAAGGCCTGTTCCATGACATGTACCGTGTCGATTAAACTTATTGTTTAGGATGAAATACCAAGCACCAGAGGAAATATACAAACATTCAAAATAACCATTTGGTGAAAAATATCCCCATAATATTTCCTTGGACAAGCTCTCTTGTTTCTAGGCCTGATCCTTGACCTATACCATCCTAATTAAACTCAATTCTTAGCATGAAACACAATGAATGGTGAAAAGAAATGGTAATTCTAAAATAATAATTTGGTGATAAAGAGGCTCATGATTTCCTTGGCAAAGATTTTTGGTTCTAGGCAAATTTGCAGGCAACACTACTGATGGAAACTTGCAGCCATCCCTTTGGAAAAGCTTCTACATTATAAGGAGTGTGTATTTGAATAGAATTGCATCAAGTTCCATATAAATGCAATGATTGCATCATCATATCATAAAATATGGCATTTTCAACTTCATATTTTGTGACATAGAAATAAATAAGCCCATTACAAGCCCTCTGTAACTTTAGTTCCCCAATATTGAAGATACCAGGTTTCTAAAACACTGTTGATGATGCATCGCTCTTGATTAAAGGTGGATTGACTAGTTAACCACTAGAGAGAGCACTTAACTCCTGAGAAGCTTCATAGGTTCAAGACACGTGGCATTGACATGAATGGGCACCCTTTGTCCTCACAAATGCCAAAGGTTTGAGGCTTTGAAAATGTGTTATGTTGCCCGATATAAATAAATTTACCCTTTGCTATTTTGAAATATTTTTACAGAGTGGCCAATCATTCTCCAAAAGATTAAACAAAAGGGAACAATCTATTATTAACACAAATCAAGTAAGGATTCTTTATTGTCAACCACGATAAACTTTTAGACTCAATTTCAAAAAGATGTATATAATGTTAATGGCCAACTTAGGGTGGAGAAAACCTACAATTCCATAAAAAAGTTGAAGTTATATTAAAGCATGAATATTCACATATCAAAATTGAGTGAGTGGTTTAATGATAATCAACTCCTACCCAAATTTCATATAATTCAAGAAATCTCGACGAGGTGTTTTCCTGAACAGATTGAAAAAGATTTCCAAGTAGACCCTCGGAATCATTTCTTTGTCCCTTATCCTAAGCATGATTCATCTATGGCTATGAAGAAAGACTGGTAACATTTATCACTTGGCAAGAATAAGTCAAGTAAGCATGGTGGAGAAATTGATTGAATAGAGGTGGCTA
Source organism: Pinus albicaulis (assembly GCA_034641835.2). Taxonomy (NCBI): domain Eukaryota; kingdom Viridiplantae; phylum Streptophyta; class Pinopsida; order Pinales; family Pinaceae; genus Pinus; species Pinus albicaulis. The sequence continues at coordinate 1,205,491,778 of CM076582.1, read as the reverse complement.
GATTAAATAAAGATGAAGAAAGATCGAGGGGTGGCTATGTTGGGTGTAAATTGTGACAGAGAAATGACAAACATAAAGAAATCAAGATCAATTCATAAGTTGTGATGAACATAGAAGATGACAAAAAGATGAGTGGAAAAAAAGCAGGAAGAAGAGGTAAAGTGAAACTGAAAGCTACTGGAAGAGGTCAAGAGAAAAAGGGCAGCAAGTGGCCGAAAAGGAGTGGATGTTGTATTTGAGGAAACTTTTTAAGAGTGCCACAAGAATAAATTAGATCTATTGACAACAAAGAAGCACTAGAAAGCAGAGACTTAAAGCTAAAGTTGCAATGTAAATTGAGAATGACAATAACAAAAATTAGCCTTCTGAACGCTTCGATATTGTAGGGAAAACTGGATTGGTTGTGCCAGATTCCCTTGACATTGAAGAAAATAAAATATCGTTAAATTATGTTTGTGTGTCTAAGGATGCTAATACTTGTCCTCGTATTCTGATAAATAACAAAGGCACTGCTAGTAGGCCATTCATTTCAGATCAACTTTCTCATCTAAAGAGAATGGAAATTTCATATTTGGGGCATGGGTGGACTGTAGCTAAAATCATAAATGAAGAACCAGACATGGTAAACCATTCAACAATATCTAACGTTGGCAAGGGCATACATTCATGTTCTCAAGTAGAGTCATGTTGCCCGCAGCAATGCACACTACTGGATAAATTGCAGGATGGTTCCATGCTTGAGTCCTCTATTAGAGATTGTGAAGAAGTATTACAAGACAGAAAGGATGATGAGAGACAACTGAAAGTTGTTAAATCTAATTAGTTTATTCCTCGAGCTAGTGTTATTCCTTTGTAGTCTATCCCTGAACTATCTGGGAAAGGTCATATGCCTTCTAATGAGTGTAGTTCCTCATAACAGAATAGACAATGTAATGCCACCCAATCACTGGATGGAAATTTAGACAAGGAAGATTCAAATTACATGGACAAATATTTGCAGAGTTAATGATAATGGTGTTGCTCCCACAGGCATTACCCTTCCTTAAACAAGCTGCCAGAAATAATAGAAAGAATATATCAGAAGGGAATTTACACGCTTCTTCCATTGCTAAATATGATCCTAATAATGAATCATTTGATCAAGTCCATGCAGTTAGAAAGAAAATTGGGAAGTCTTCGAGGGAAATGTGCATGTCTCTCATGTTGATGCTTCTGAATTTGCAGCCATAAGCAGTAGTTTGCTAGTTGGGAGACATGTTCCAAATTGCAGTCTGGCTATGGAAGCTGGGGTGTTATGTGTAGAGATTTCAACTGAAGTGAAGACTCCTGAAAACTCTTGTGTACCAGAGACAATTAAAAACATAGTGCCAATTTTCTCTTCTACAGATATAAAACAGGGAAATATGCTGCGTGGAATAAGTAAAATGGAAACTAATGCAGGATGGCCACCATTAATAAAATTATGTCATGATAAGAAAATGTATCTTATGGAAGCACACAATATACTAGAAATGTCCAAGCCTGGTGATGTTATTCTGGGGGATCTTGGCATTGAGAAGGAGCTTTACAAATCAGTCTTTGGTGAGATCAAAGATGATGTGAATGAAACTAATGGAGTGTTTCTCATGGTTGTTTCAAGTGCTAAAGAAAAGAATGAAGAGAGAGATCAATCTAGTATATCTCCTGCCTTTGATCTAATTGCAAAGTCAAAAGAGAAATGCTTTTCAAAAACAGTAGAGAATGTAGCTAAGGGTTTGGAGGTGGATGTGCCTTTGGGATCCAGATGTCATGTTAACTCAAGTACTGACGTGGATAACTTTCCTTTTTTTATAAAGGATGATAAAAGGGACTATGTAGCTAATTCTAGGCAAGATTTTGTGGTGAGACAGATCCTCCCTGTGCTACAAATGCTAAGAACAAATGTCTGAGAAGACAGAGCAATTTAGATTCAGAAATATATAATGTCAAAATAAATCCCACATTGGAGCATCTTTTGGACTGCAAGAACTTTGGAGAGGCCAGTGAGGATAATGTTGTTGATGACAACCTTAACACATAAATCGCTTTGACTGAATTTAATTTTGAGAGGCATGTAAAATATGTTTCTACTGCCTTTGATCCATATTCTGTAGTTCTTATTTCAAAATGGAAATGATAAACAAATTTAGTTTGAAGCTTCCCCACGTGCTCCCACTATCTCCAGGAGAGAATACATGGCCAACTATGACTTTCCTGGACAATACCTTGATAACCCTGGTTGTCAAATATGCCAACATGAAAAGTGTTAGAGTGTAGATATTGGATATAAAATGGTGCAGTCTAGTGCCCTACGAAGTCAATATTGTGTTGTTGATGCACAACCTGACATCTTTGAAGTGTGTAGCATAGGCAACCTTCATGAGGAACATAATGGTGCTTATTCAATTGAACCATTTTTGGTTAGGAAATTTTAAAATGAGTTATTAGCAACAAGATCTGAGATTTATGTATTTGTATCTTGTTGCCAGCTCACTGATGATAATGGATTTCTTCGTAGATCCGTGGAAGGCTATATTTCAGTTTACAAAAAAATAGATATTGACTCAGAAGCAAAGTATTTTGGGCTCCCAACTAACAAAATATGTTCTTATGAGAGATCTTCTTCTTGGGTTGAAGCTAAGCTGCCTGTTTCCCACATGTTGTGTATACAAGGGTGTGATCACAAGTTATTTTAACAAGCTTTGGATGCCTCTGAAGGATCTTTTCAGGACAAGCAAGTCCAAAATTCAGACATAACTTCTGGAATGCAACATACAATATTACATGCCTTCAGTAATTTGGAATTGGCTTCACGTATAGCTATTGGCATAGGTAATCATCATGGTATCTCTGATATCCCCAATGCAATTACAAGAAAGGAAAACCTGAAGCAGGATGAAATTGTTAATGTGATATCCCTAATGCAATTACAAGAAAGGAAAACCTAAAGCAGGATGAAATTGTTAATGTTGGATCATATTGTGAGAGTGCATTGATAGAGACGTTGAACAAAGAATCAAAGGGTATTTCCCCAATTTTGAATTTTTCAGATGTGCATTCTTCTACCCTAAAGGCTGAAATTGTTGAAAACAATGATTTGAGCGTTGATTCTTTGTTCAAGAAATTAAAGCCAGAATGTCCTAGTCAGGATGATATTATAATAAATATAAATGATTATACTAATGGAAATAAAAGAGCAATGGAGTTTACGGAACTTGTAGGTTGCTTTTATCATCCTATTTTGGTTCTTTCCTTGTTGTTTGAGTGTTTAGGGTAAAAATATTCATCTCTGTGTTGTTTGTGATCTTCTCCAAAAAAGGGAAACTATTCTTCTCATTTACAAGGTAGTGATTGTAGAGGACTCATCCAATTATTCATGTCTGCTTGGTTACACGAGTTATTCTACAAGATGGAGAAGCTTGCTTTGATATAAAGTCTGCATTTGAGAAATATGGAATACAGTTCACACCGGATGGGCAAACAACGAAGAGTTTGTGACTTCATAGAAATGTAGAGAAATTAAAAGTAGAATGCAGAGAAATTATCCAATTCAGAAAGGCAATTTTGATTTTCAGCAGAGTGAAGGGAAGGCATTGACCTATCTTCGTTGGTCTCCAGCTGCAGCTGTGAATATGTGCAAGAAATTTTGAATTGGGTCATCCCAGTCGCAATGTCAAAGCACTGAGAAGAAGTCGATGTCAAAGAAAAAATGACTCATTAGGCATGCTTCATCTAAAAAGGCAAAAGAATGACTTCATCTAAAAAGGCAAAAGGAAATCGGCGATGAATAACCATAACATAAGCTTATTCTTTTCAAAGTCATTTTATGGTTTTCTTGCTAGGAGCTAATTACTATGTGGAAATTTAGAACTCGATTTTTCCTAAATATTTCCCTTCAACGGATTTCTACTGAAATTGTAGAAGATCATAGTTGACGAAAGTTATTTTTTTCCCAGAATTTGCACATTCCATGGAACGAAGACGTTTCCATTTAAAATAATTTAAAAATTATTTCCCGTGAGATTAAAATCCGCACAAATCTTTAAAAACTTCATGAGTCTGAAGCCAGTTTCTGATGATAATGCTAAAGGTGATCTTTATTTAAACAGATTTCCATGCAAATTTAAAGAATTTTCCTTTCTCGAGGCCAAGTTAACAGGTTTAAAGGACTCCATCGAGCATTCCTTACACTGAGAAATAAACAGATTAAATATTTTCTCGCCTAAGACCTTATTTCAATTGATGTCGAAGAAAGCACAAAAACATTTGAATAAGTAGCAACTGGAATGAGAAACACTGACCTAACAGGCATAAATGAAGAACCAGGCATGGTAAACCATTCAGTAATATCTAACGTTGGCAAGGGCATACTTTCATGTTCTCAAGTAAAGTCATATTGCCCACAACAATGCACACTACTGGATAAATTAAAGGATGGTTCCATGCTTGAGTCCTCTGTTAGAGATTGTGAAGAAGTATTACAAGAGAGAAAGGATGATGAGGGACAACTGAAAGTTGAGAAATCTAATCAATTTATTCCTCGAGTTAGTGTTATTCCTTTGCAGCCTGTCCCTTAACTACCTGGGAAAGGTCAGATACTTTCTAATGAGTGTAGTTCCTCATAACAGAATAGACAATGTAATGCCACCCAATCACTAGATGGAAATTTAGACAGGGAAGATTCAGATTACAAGGGACAAGAATTTGTAGAGTCAATGATAATGGTGTTGCTCCCACAGGCATTACCCTTCCTTAAACAAGCTGCCAGAAAGAAAAGAAAGAATATATCAGAAGGGAATTTACACGCTTCTTCCATTACTGAATATGATCCTAATAATGAATCATTTGATCAACTCCATGCAGTTAGAAAGAAAATTGGGAAGTCTTCAAGGGAAATGTGCATGGTCTCTCTTGTTGATGCTTCTCAATTTGCAACCATAAGCATTATTTTGCTAGTTGGGAGACATGTTCCAAATTGCAGTCTGGCTATGGAAGCTGGGGTGTTATGTGCAGAGATTTCAACTGAAGTGAAGACTCCTGAAAAATCTTGTGTACTAGAGACAATTAAAAATATAGTGCCAATTTTCTCTTCTACAGATATAAAACAGGTAAATTTTGTGTGTGGAATAAGTAAAATGGAAACTAATTCACGATGGCCACCATTAATAAAATTATGTCATGATAAGAAAATGTATCTTATGGAAGCACACAAATCTTTAAAAACTCCATGAGTCTGAAGCCAGTTTTTGATGATAATGCTAAAGGTGATCTTTATTTAAACCGATGTCCATCCAAATTTAAATAATTTTTCTTTCTCGAGGCCGATTTAACAGGTTTAAAGGACTCCATCAAGCATGCCTTACACTGAGAAATAAGCAGATTAAATATTTTATCACCTAAGACCCGATTTCAGTTGATGTCGAAGAAAGCACAAAAACATTTGAATAAGTAGCAACTAGAATGAGAAACACTGACCTAATAAGACAATATATGTGTTCTGGTGAGGTAGTAGCAATAAATCCATTCAATAGTGCCTCATAAATCCTTGGAAACTGGAAACTGGAAACTAACTGTGAGCCATTCTCCTGGTGAGCAGGTCACAAATGCAAATGTCGGTCTGCGTTAATTTAAGGTGAGCAGGTCACAAATGTCGGACTGTGTTAACGCCTCCACTCCTATTGATCCCCCAACACCCTCGTCTGCGTTAACGCCTCCACTCTGGTTGATCCATCACATGCCACCCTCAACGTCATGAACCGAATTTATGGGAACTGAGTAACGGGAGACCACCACCATATGCCACCCTCAACACCGAGAACCGACTTTTTGTAACCGGAAACCAAGTAAAGGGAGAACGCGTTGTTGCACACCATGTTTGCACATGTGTCATTAGCAGAATGAAATGGTTGACAAAAAAATAAGTATTGATTCAAAAGAAAAGGCCTATCGACCTAATTTTGGTTACATTAATAGGAGTTGACTGACATTTTTTGAGTTTTTAGTGAGAATTTAGTGAAAAAAGTTTGTGGTGAAATATTGATTTGTGTTATTTAAAATTGTTTTTTAACTTTATATAGATTCAACACTTTCAAAAAAAAATTGGGCACTTTGATTCTAAAGAGTTCACTAGTGAAACTTGTGATTCCAATGAATCCCTATGCAATTCTAGACAAATTAGATTCGAAAATAAACCGAAAAACTTTTCAAAAAGTTTCACTTATATATATATATAAACTATGTTCTCAAGTATCCCTGATGGGGGTGCGAACGGTGAAGGGAATGGTGTTTCATTGGATGTCGTGCTCCCATTACATTTGTCCCTTCCTCGGTATGGCGTGGCGTCGAACCTGTGAGAAAAATTGGAGAGGGCACCCAACATCACATCATTATAAATACATGGTTATTGCACCAGGGCAGCGGAGGTATGTTCATAGCGAGAATGGAGGTGAGGGTCATTCCTAATCCTCCTTCATATGATTTCATATGAGAACAAGTCCTTTGATTTTATGTTTGCATGTTGTTGAGTTTCAGTCTGCTAGTAAGGGTCTGGTATTATGGTCTCTTTCGCCCAGTCTAGAGAGTTTGTGGAGTCGATGCTTGTCATTCTTTTTGTACACTACAGAGGTTGGGTCTGTCTTTGAGTTGGTGGCCATCCGCTCAATTTTTCCCTTTCTAGATAACAATTCTCAATTTTGGTGTACAATTCTTGCATTTGGGTGTTGGTATCTTGGTCACATTTCACTATGGTATTGAAATTGAGGGAATTTTAATATTGGTTATCGAGCTTTGGTACATTAATAACGTTTTTCTTAGACCTCTCTTGTTTTCATTACTGGTATACTCTGGGTTTGTGATTTGGGGCATCATTCAGTCAATTTTGGACCTAAGTTATTTTGTCATAAAATATCTGTCATCAAATTTGTGTAGATTTATCGCAAGTGTTGTTCGCACTTTTCTCTTCATATAAAAAAATGTCGTCTCTTGGCATGGGAAGTGTTTCTTATCATGTAAAGTGGAGTTTTGGCTTGTTTCATGGGGTAACTTTGGTGTTGATGAATCTGTATAGTCATGCATTCCCAAAGTTTTATGCATTTTCACACAAATGTCTTCTTTGTCGCCACAAAGTGTACCTTTAGTGTCGCACTTGGGAAAATTCATCACAATGTCATTGCATTAAGGGAAGTATGTTGTATATGTTGATGGGTCCCATCAATAGGTATATTTTGAGGTCCATTTTTCTATCCTACAACCCTTAAAACTCTCCTTTTCTCACATTAATTCACATTTTTAGCCATAATATGCTTAGTAAGAAGACTAGAGGGTGCTTGTTGTATTGCATGGCCTAATGTGATTAATATGCAGGTAAAAGAAGCATTTTTTGAGATATTTACTATGCAAGGGCTTGGTGGAGACATCCAAAGAGAATATATGGGGCTTGTCCACTTCATTAACTCTCCAACTCAGCTTGAGATCAAATATTCATCACCAACAACTTGAATTCACTAGCAGCCGAGGAACTCAAGCACATGTGAAGATCAAAGGAAACCATATCTACCAATTTAGAGATTTTGGAGCATTCCTCCTTTTAAGGGAGTTGCCCTCAACTACTTTTTATATAAATAAACCAACCTAAAGGCTCATTAGGATTTGAATTTTTGTTAAAGATAGGAGTAGCTAATAAGAGCCTCATTCTTGGTACTATTGTTTTCATCTTTCATATGATGTATGTGACTCTTATTTTCTGTTAATGAGAAGTTCATGGTTGGTCTGCATCTGAGTTAGTTTTGGAGGGCTGAAACCCTTGGGTTTGGGCCCAATCGAGAGGCGTTATTCCCTCTCTTGTATTCTTTCCTTTTTCTTGTTAAATTCAATGCATTTATTTTCTTGTTTAAGTAGGAATTACATCACAAAACTCGTAGTTTTAGGTTTTCCTATCACCTCTCTTGTGGGAAGAGTGGTTGGAAGATCTACAACAACAACCAAAAACATGTTTTTATGATTTCTTGGAAACTATTAAGTGTTGGTTTCTCATCCTTTTGCATGCTTGGTTTATGTAACTTATAATTTAGTTCATTGGTTTAGCAATTAGAGTTGTGTTGTAGGCTAGAGTATATTTTAGTAAAATTCAACTCATATTTTCATGTTAATTTATTTTGTTGTAAAATTGATCATTTGATGCATGTGATTGATTAGGCTACAGGGATTGTGTTGATTTGAAAGGGGTGGGAACACTCTTCTAAATCCACCTAGACCATCCCATCTCTCTCTTGGACACTTCACATTGCTTCCAAACTCTGCCACCGAGGTCACTCTTCCAGGGAAAATGAAGGATTCTACGAGCATAAAATTTGGTTCAAGATAGGCATATGAGGGGTACTAAGCTTGGTCAAGGGGATTCCACGCCCTTCATTCACCTTAATTCACCTTCACTCACCTTCATACATCTTCCTTCACCTTCAAGATACCATTATTGTCCTAAAAAATATTTCGGACCCCCCTCTTGTAGAAAAACAGGGCCTCCTGTAACAGTTCCCGTAGCAGTCTTGTAACTTTGCTTACTTCGACCAAATTCGCTCCAGAATTTGACCCTTGCATTATGAAGTTGAATAATGGCCCTCGGGCTCTGATTTCATGATTAAGGAAGATTTTAAGACCAATCAAACCCTATCCTTTCCTCACTGCAAACATAAGGCAACAAGAAGAATTAGACTTAGCATTTTCTCCATAGTTGTGTTGAAGATTGAAATCCTCATTTTTAAGCAAGCTTCAAATAGATAAATGATTCATGAAAATAGGCTATTGATTTGATTAAGAGTGAAAATAGATGTAGCACAATTTACTTTTGCAACTAGACTAGCCTCGTCCTTTCATGCAATTTCAATTAGCATTTACATTTAATGAACTACATTTTCATTTTTGTATTTAGAATCATGTTAATTTCCTTGCAACCATGATATGATTTCATAAGAAATTTTCTTTGTAGTTAGTTGAATGAGTGGTATATTAATGCCTTGATCCGATCTAATGATTGAGGGTGACATGAGTAGAACCCAATCTTCTGTGCATATAGCACTGTCACCTCTAAGTTTGTATGAACCTTGGGTTGATAATTTAAGTGGAGAAGCCTTGGGAGTTGCAACATCCTTGGTGCAATACCAGATCTCATCACTTTTTGGCGTCATTTTCGGGGATGTGTCTAAGAAGGTGTTGTTTTTACTTAAGAGTTACTTGTTTTTTCCTATTTTACATCAGTCTTATTGATTGGAAAGTTAAAAAAAAAAAAAAAAGAAGGAAAAATTCAAGAAAACAGAGTTAGTTATTTCATGCTTCGTAGGAGTAGGGATAGTCAAGAGAAATTATTACCAAAAAACCCCACCCCCTCAAGTAGTTAACCTCTGTTCTTCTTAGGTAACAGTGAACTTCTCTCTCTTACTACAGGGGAGTTAGTAAGTGAGCAACCTGGAACTTTTGAGGAACCCATAGGGGAAGAAGATCCTATATCACCTATCCAAACCATGGATGAAAACATGAATAATGAGCTTTTCCCTATCAAAGAAACCAATGGAGAGGCCATAATTAAGAATATAATCCATGCTTCACTTCCACATTTCTATGGCCTAACCTTTGAGCATCTTGACACCTTCATGTTTGAGTTTGTTGTTGTCTGTAGGACCTATGACTATGCCTCAGATGAACAAAAGTTGAAGTTGTTTTCATTTACCCTCAAAGATGAAATATTGCGTTGGTTTATGAGTTTACCTAGAGGCAACATCACTACCTGGGCCCAAATGAAATAAGCCTTCAATGACAAACACATGGATTATTGTAGGTCCAAACAAACAAAGGAGGAAATCTTTAGGATGACCCTTGGGCCTGATGAATCCTTAGAGGACTACGAGGAAAGATTCCAACTCAATTATAGGAGGGCTAATTGTACCCTTGATAATGAGTCACTCAAGCTAATTCTTATCCAAGGGATTAGGGAATATGTAATGGAAACCCTCAACATGTTGTATAGAGAAGATATCTACCAATTTCCTTATGATGACATCAAAATTGTATTAAATAATCACTCTAGGGCAGCTGGGAAAAGGGTAGGTCTAGCCAAGGCTTGGTCAGTTCCTCTCCCTCTACAACAACCATCAAACATGAGATAGGAAGTGTGTTGGAGGATTTTAAGAGTGAAATTTTGAATACCTATGCCCTGCAAATGGATACTATGCAAATTTAAATGAAGCAAGGGGGAGAAGAAAGGGCACTAGCTATATTCTGCCATAGATGCATTAAGAGACACCCTAGGAATGAGTTCCCACTGAATTTCATAGAATTTTTCTATATCTATGAAGAGAACCATGCAACAGACAAATTTTATCTTTGCCAGGTTTGAAGGTTGTATACTGAGGGGCAGAGGGTGGTTATAGCATATTTGATTCATTAACCAAAGAAGGCCTCAAGGCCCTCGGCCATATCAACAGGACATTCAAGGTGCACATTATCCTCATTACAATCTAGATAAGAATGCACCTTTCCAACCTTGGTACCCTTCCACTCATCCATCATGTCCCACACCTCCTCCTTGGCCTTATACTCCTTAACATCCTCCTCAACCTATTCACCCTCCTATCGATCCATATCCACCCCAATATTCCCAATGGGGAAACCCTCACAAGGGTGGAGGCCTCAACCTCCTGCTCTACTACCTCCACCTCAACCTCAACCACAACTCCCGCACCATACCCCACCTAAGCAACCTCAGATGCCTGCTCAACCCAATATGAACCCGAACAATAGGTAGACACAACAAATTTATAGTGGAGACACATCTTATCCTGCTTATGCTGTGGAAATCCAAGAGATCGACCTTCAGTCTCGGAAGTTTCTCCTAGATAGTTAACCACCTTCTCCACCCGAAGAGATTGAAGAAGAGAAGGAAGAGAGTGCCCCTCAAGCCAATGCACTCCCTTATCCTAAAAGGTTGGTCTGCCCTAAAAAAGACACACCAGAAGAGGATGAACTTCTAGGAGAATTGACGAACTTATGTGTTAAGATACCCCTTCTCTAGGCTATCAAAGATGTTCCCTATAACCACCCTCCTCCCACATTTACCCAACCTAACCAGTCCACTAGAGTAAACATGTGATTCGACCTCCTAGGTTGTCTTAAGGAAGTGTAACCAACATAACACAACCAATCTAACCTTCCACACATACTACAAAACCTTCAAGAGCTAAACAACCCTTCCAGGTGGTCAACCCCTAAGACAACTCATCATTTGACTGACTTGGACCCTCAATCGCTCCTATGACAAGTCCTGCAAGTGACTAAGGCCTTCTAGTCGGCTTCACAACAAGGCATGCCAACGACTTTGGACTTTTCCAGCTAGTTTTGTGTCAGTGACCTTGGATTCCATGCCACTTTTTCACGGCCAAGACTCAGGGCACTGCCAAGAACTTCATGAAAACTTCAGAAATGATAAATAACATGGGAAAAAGGATACTAATGCAAAATTTGATACAAATTATTGATGTGATCCTTACTAGCCATGACAGGAATTTCGTTAATCATGTTGCAAATATGTATTCTATAGGTCATAAAATCATATCTGAGCATAAGGGTCTCATATTTATCTGAGAATCGTAAAGAAGCATTGTTGCCTTATCACAGTAGCTGCATTATCATCTATTAGGACATATATACATTGTATAATCATTTGTTAATAAAAACATGATAAGAAACATACATCAAATCTATCATAAAAAATGCTCATAACCAACATGTAACCGACATAAATAACAAGGATACAACAACCAGAATCCACATATAAACGAATACATTTACACATAAAATACAAAGGAGAATAATCTCTTATTAATGAATGCAAAGTCCAAGTAGGTATGGGAATTCCCTGAACCACCCGACCATAGATTGGTTGAAACAAATATTTCTTTTAGCCAATCACCCTCGTGCCATATTCCAAGCACGAATGTGGGACTCAAAACCAAACCAAACCGGGTTTCCTCAAGATTTATCGCAATCCCCATCGTATCACTAGGCCCTAAACAAGCATGGATGCGACCATACTTCTCCACCTACATTGTGAGGAATTTTCCTTCGTCCTAGTCTCTAATTTTTACAGTATATCCTGCCATTCACTGTTCAAGGGTTACTAGGGCTAATCCAGACTCCACCCTCTAGGATTTACCTTATATCCTGCCATACAACGGTCAAGGATTCCTAGGCCTGACCGAGGGCACAAACCTCTAGGATTTGCCGTATATCCCACAATTCATCGACCGAGGATTTCTAGGCCTACCGAGGCACACAAAATTCGACTTTATCGCAATCCCAGTATGTTTCAGGGATTCCTAGGCCACGTGTTCTTTCTTTCAGAGACCACCTCACTAAGTTTCAAAACCATCCTGCAATCTAGCTTAACCAAATACAAGAGAACCCATCGCACCATGGCTATCTAGAAATGGAAAGGCTAGGATGAGGAAAACTATCACAACTGGAAAATGTAGCAACCCTAGTGAAAATTCCATGTAATAAGTTAAAAATAATAACCACAGTTGATGGGACAAGTATTCCAAGGTGAATGTTGGGCAAGGCCTAGTGGGTGTTCATTTGGTTTAATATGGCTAAGGAAATTGACGAAGGCAAAGGCAAAGGGTTTGGAAATACAAAATGACATATTTGGCACATTTATTTATGAAAATAATGGAAAATAGGAGAAAAGGTAGATGGTCACAGGTTGCATGTGAGGAGGAAAATGAAGGAAAGTCATGGAAAATGAAGAAAATAGAGGCCTCCTATATAGAAAGGCTTCTGAGGATTAGTTGGTACCTTTTTTCAGTTCATTTTTGGAGCTCTCTCATTATTATCTCTCTCGCTATCTCTCTCCCTCACTTTTCTACACAGATTTTTCTTGGAGAACTTTGGCATTGGAGCAAGAAAGGAAAAGGAAGCAAGGAAGAGCATGATCAAGAAGCTACAGTATGATTCTTTGCAGGTATTGATTTGCATATGCGATCTCCTTGCTAGATATGGAATGTGTTATCACCAAAATAAGACCCTGATAGGCTGTTGATCAGACTACCTCAGTGTAACTATTTCAAACCAACCTTTTAGCTGAGACTTAGCCTCCTCAGCCTGAGAGGGCTCTCTCAAGGGTTTATGATATTGATTAATGATAATATAGATGGCTAACTCTATCTTGGTTTTGTGTGTTTGTAGGTTGAAAGATGAAGGCTTGCTACCATTGGGCTATGGAGTCAATAAGTCAGCAGATTCAATGGCAAGGTTTCTGGACATGGAAGCTGAGGCAAATGGGGTTTTTAAACAAAGATAATTCACTCAAGAACATAGGTGAACACAGTAATTCCATTACGAAAGGAAGTCGGAGCATAGGGTTATGAATTCTGAGTAATAGCAATGGAATCTACTATTAATGGTTCAAAGGTAATTTACTCACAAAATGCAGAAAAATACAGTCATCTCGTTACTAAAGTAAGTCAGAGCACATGGTTGTGAATTCCGAGTAATAGAAAATAAGATCTACTGCTAAACACAATAATTCCATTACTAAAGGAAGTCAGAGCACATGATTGTGAATTATGAGTAATAGCAATGAAATTTACTACTAGGGTTTCAAAGGTAGTTTACTCACAAGATACAAAAAAAACACAGTCGTCCCATTACTAAAGGAAGTCAGAGCATAAGATTATGAATTCTGAGTAATATCAATAAGATCTACTGCAAATGATTCAAAGTAACATATAAATTAATAAAACATTAACCCCATGAGAACTCAGATCTGTTTAGGAAAACCTCTCTGCATTACTGATTATCTTTCATAGCATAAAGTAGCAGCTGGGCCAAAAAGTCTTCAACCCTTTGCTAATTCGACCTCTTGCTTCATATATAGCTTTTACAATATTGGATTCTATGATCCATCATCAAGAGAATTCGAATTTCTATTATTGACACCTATTCTACTCCTAAAACAGATTCTTAATTACAACTGACAGCTAACTGTCTCTTTAGGAGTCCTAATACAAATAGGAGTGAAACTCCTTATCATGTCTAAAACAACTTTATCTAAATAATAAATGCTTCCTTTGACAGCTGCAACCTCATGAGGTCGAATTTGGTGATGTCTCCAGCCTTGTTATGAACCTTGCTGGGTCATGTCTTATCTACCCTAAAAACCAGGAAACCTATTTTCTGCAATTTAGCTTTTACCTTCCTTGATGATCTTCTAACCCTTTTGCTAACAAAATTGATTTTTTTAGATAAGTGACATGTGTTATCACTTCCATGAAACCATGCCTTTCCACCTGTACAAAAATTAAGCCTTTGAAAGAGGATAAAGGGAGCTGATATGGTTGCGCTACGAAAAATAGCAGCTATTTTCGTAGCGCAGAATTTGCATCTTTGTAAACATCTCTTAACCATCCACTTTCCTTTGCTTTGACACCTGAAATTTCATTTGTGAGCCTTTTCCATCCTCCAGCAGCAATTTTTTTTTGAAACCAAGTGTTTTTACCTCTCAAACCCTTACAAAAATATTCAAAACTGCACCTACAGCAGTTTCGTAGCGTGCTACGAAACTACTGTGTAAGTCTTTTTTACACAGTTTTTCACAATTCTCAAACTTTAGGAATAATTGAACCATTAGCAGTAGATTCCATCGCTATTACTCAGAATTCATAACCCTATGCTCTGACTTCCTTTAGTAATGGAATTACTGTGTTGACCTATGTTCTTGAGTGAATTATCTTTGTTTAAAAACCCCATTTGCCTCAGCTTCCATGTCCATAAACCTTGCCACTAAATCTACTGACTTATTGACTCCATAGCCCAATGGTAGCAAGCCTTCATCTTTCAACCTACAAACACACAAAACCAAGATAGAGTTAGCCATCTATATTATCATTAATCAATATCATAAACCCTTGAGAGAGCCCTCTTAGGCTGAGGAGGCTAAGCCTCAGCTAAAAGGTTGGTTTGAAATAGTTACACTGAGGTAGTCTGATCAATAGCCTATCAGGGTCTTATTTTGGTGATAACATAATGCATGGTATTGCATGTGGTTCTTTTCTCTCTTGGCATGGGTTTTTCCAGGTGTGACAGTGTTTTCAGCCTAGCCTTGCCATTTCCATATAGCTTTGATGAGATGGTTTTCTCATACTTCGGTTGATCTGGATTGGCAGATGGATTCGAAGATTAGTGGCGTGGTTCTCCGAAACAAAAAAAAAAACACATGGCCTAGTGGTCCCTGAACCAGACTGTGGATCACAGTAAAGCCATTGGCCTAGTAACCCCTGAGCCAAACTGTGAGTTTCGATAAAACCAAATTGTGTGCCTCGGTGGGCCTAGGAATCCTTGCCGGTGAATGGCGGGATATATAGTAAAGCCAAGAGGTGGATTACTCTCCGTTGGGCCCAGTAGTCCCGGGATGGGATGTATAGTAAAGACTGGAGAGTATGTCTCGATTTAGGGCCTAATGATCCCTGATTCAGATTGTGGATTACGATAAACCCTGAGAGACTAGGAGGCACTCAAATTACTCGCGATGTAAGCGGAGAACTCCAGTAACATTCATGCTTGTTTGGTTATTTTTGGTTGGTTATGAGTCCCACATTCATGCTTGGAATATGGCACGAGGGTGATTGGATGAAGAGAGATTTGGCTCAGCCAATCTATGGTCGGGTGGAATGTGGTAGTCCCATCCCCAGTTGGTTTCTATATTCATTAATGAGAAATTCATTCCTTTGGTATTTGTTGTATAATTGTACTGGATATTATGTGGATCCTATTGTTATTGTATCTATTGTATTTCTATTGTTATTATGTTGGTTATAAGCATGTATTTTATCAGTGATGATGTATGGCTCTCTGCATGTTTTTAATTGTAAATGAATGGATATTGTATCTATGGTAAAATATATTGTATTGCAGCTAATGATGTAATGGAACAATGCTTCTTAGCGATTCACAGATAAGAATGAGACCTCTATGCTTAAATCTATTGCTTACACCTGTAGATTTAATGCTTGTGACATGTGCTAACAAAATGCTTGTCAAGGCTAGGAGAGGTCTAGATGAGTTCTTGTTGATGTGATTGATTTTATATAATTGTCCTGTTGTTATTTATCATGTATAAAATTTTCATGAAGTTATGGGCAATGACCTGGGCTCTGGGCCTGAAAAGGTGGCTCAAATCCTGGATTCGCAGGCACAGAACTGAGCAATTGGGGCCCTAGCTGCTGGCTTGCAATGTTATGCCTACGGCTATAGCCTCCTAACCGCTGGCAAGCAGTATTATTCCTGCGGCTATGGCTCAAAGAGGCAAAAAGGTAGTGTGACCCATGGGTAAGAGGCCTTAAAGGTTGGGTTAGCTCCTGGGGGAGTCATTGATGATGTACAAGGTTTGTTTGTCGTTTTTCCGTTGGTTCCACTTCCTTAAGGTCACCTAGGAGGTTGAATCTCGTATTAGTAGCCTCTCGTTGCATGTTTACCCTGGTTGGTTGGTTGCTTGAGTAGATGTGGGAAGGGGGTCATGTCATAGAGTGGTATCAGAGCATGGTTCAACCCTTAAACTGGATGGGCAGTGTGTTGGTCATGCTTTTCTATTGGTTTCATATGTGTTTCTCATAACTATGGTGTATGTATTTGTTGCATCTGTGTTGTGTTGGCTATGGTGGCAGTGGTGTTGCCTGGATGGGCTTATGGTGTTGTGTCGACATGTTGTCATGAGTATATGGATGATTATGTATTATTCATGATTGTGTACTGTGCGTGCACACTTGCTTGCATATTGTTACATGTTGTATATGCATTGCTTGTTTATGCTAGGTCACATATTGGTCATGCTTGTGCGTTGTCCGTGGATGCTTGCTTGTGTGATGTCATATGTTGAACTTGTATTGGTCGTTCATGCTTGGTCACATGTCACTTATGCTTATGTATGGTCCGTTCTTGTGATGATGTGTGGTTAATTTGCATTAAGTCACATTATGTATTTGGTATGGGCATGCATTGGTGACTGGACTCCAACTAGAATGATGTTTGTGTGCTAGTATACCATATGTTATGAGTTTAAATGTTGTTATGATTATATATATGTACACATGTATTACATTGATTGGTCACTCTTGCAAGAAGTATCCTCACCAAATTACACTAAGGTATGCTAGTTTATTGCTATTTGGTTTAGTTGACATATTATGCCTTGCAAGAGAAAGACCAACATGGATAGAAATATGGTAGACTATAAGGACTCTCCTTATGAGTCATATGAGAAGCATGGTTGACACTCTTCTGATTAGGCAGACACATTGAGAAGCATAAAGGAAGAAATAAGGAGTTGTAAGGCAGACAATGACATGATCATATAGGCACAAGAGAAACAAGTAGAGGTGAATGCAATAATTCTTCAGAGCTTGTCAAAATTGCAATGGCAAGGGACACTTTGGATCAACCATGGAAAAGAGGACAAAACTAATGGGGCATATGGTAGTAGGTCTCCTGTAAGACATAGGTCAGATCACAACAACAACATGGAGGTAGTGGTACGGGACGGTTGGAGTGTTGGACATGCGGTGAGTAGCTCCTTAAGAGAGATTGCCTGCAGAACTAGGGTGGTAGACCTAAGATATACAATGCACAGGAGGTGTAGACTGTTGGTGTTGTTGGGCAAAGCATTCCTCTTATTTATGCAGCTGTGGACAATAGGCAGGCAACACCAAGCATATATCATAGAGATGGAAAGTAAATTTTGTGATCAAGTTATTTATATTTTGATTGATCCTGGATGTAATTATAACTATGTTAGTATTGACTTGGTGAATAAGTGTGGCTTGGGTAAAGAAATGCATGTAGAATCTTGGTTAGTGCAATTGTCTATAGGTATAAAGAAAAGAGTTCACCATTGGGTAAGAGCATGTGCATTTGAGTTAAATGGCATGCCTACAACAACACACTTGAACATATTGTCGTTGGGTTACTATAATATGCTATTGGGTATGGATTGGTTATACCTTCACAAGACCAAGGTAGATTTCTGTGACAAAGCTATTGAGTGCTTGGATGACAATGGGGAACTAAGAGTCTTACACGGAAATAAGAAATCCACATCACTTAGGATGGTGACAACCATGCAGGCCAAGTGCAATCACAGGAAACGATGTTCACTATTTGCAGTTCATATCTCTAGTGAAAAAGGTAAGGAAGTTGAGGATGCAAAAGTCTCGAGCAGGTATCCATTTTTGTAGCAGTTTCAGGATGTGTTTCTAGCCGAGATTTTTGATTTTCCACCTCACAGGGAGGTATAATTTTCTATTGAGTTGGTTCCAGGGGCAACTCTAACATCAAAAGCACCTTACATGATGAGCACACCTGAGTTGGTATAATTAAAGTTGCAGTTGAAACAAATGCTTGAAAAGGGATACATTAGGCCAAGTGTATCGCCATGGGGTGCACCAGTGTTGTTCGTGAAGAAGAAGGATGGCACTCTCAGATTGTGCATTGATTAAAGGCAACTGAATAAAGTGACCATCAAGAACACATACCAATTACCAAGGATTGATGATTTGTTTTATCAGTTGAAGGGAGAAGCAGTGTTCTCTAAGATCGACTTGAGATCAAGATATCATCACATACACAACAAAGAGCAGGACATCTACAGGACCGCATTTAGGACCAGGTACGAGCATTGTGATTTTGATGTAGTTCCATTTGGTTTGACTAATTCCCCAACTACATTTATGTGTTTGATGAACAATGTGTTGTGTCCCTATTTGGACAAGTTTGCAATTGTGTTTATTGATGACATATTAGTGTATTCTAAAAATGAGGAAGAGCATGCTGAGGATTTGACAGCGGTGTTGAGGTTGTTGAGAGAGCATCAGTTGTATTCTAAGCTCATGAAATGAAATTTCTTCCAAACTGAGGTACACTACTTGGGACATGTTTTCTCCAAGGAGGGAATTGCATTAGATCCAAAAAATATAAGAGTAATCATGGAGTGGGTAGCTCCTAGGAATGTAGATGAGGTGAGATAACTCGTGGGATTGTCAGGTTATTACAAGAGGTTCATCAAGAACTTCTCACAAATTTTGTATCCTATTAAGAAGTTTGACTGGACAGAGGAGTGTGAGGCTAGTTTTGAGCATCTTAAGCAATTGTTGACACATGCTCCAGTGTTAAAGTTTGTAGTGTGTAAAGATTCTTGCAAGAAGGGACTTGGTGGATTCCTTATGCGGGATGGACAGGTGGTATACTATGAGTCACAAAAACTAAATGAGCATGAGAAGAACTGCTCGACACCTGATTTTTAGCTAGCAGTGATCATTCATGCACTGAAGATGTGGAGGCACTATCTTCTCGGCAGGTGGTTTGCATTGATGAGTGACCACATTAGGTTGAGGTACTTGTTTGACCAGCCGAATTTGAATTCCATGTAGGCTAGATGGTTGGGCACGATAAGTGAGTTTGACTTTGAGAGCAGGTACATCAAGGGAAAGGGGAACATGGCCACATATGCTCTTAGCAGAAGGGTATAGGTAAATCACCTAGTAGCGATGAGCTGTTATGGGACAGACTTACATGATAAGATCTTGCAGGCAAGTTATCAAGATCACAAGTATATGGAGATTGTGTATAGGTTGCAGCAAGGTACATTTACATGTACATGTACATGTATAGGTGGTAGTACAGGTACATGTACACACTAGCACATTTGGCCCAATTTCCGACGGCCAAAATGTCGCTCTTGCGACACATAGGCGTCCCAAGAGCGACACTTTGAGGCTGGGAAAAACGTGGTTTCTCCTAGAGACGAAATTCTGACACTTCAGTTAAGTGTCGGAAGAGCGACACATTTTCCGACATTTCTAGACGGTTGTCGCTCTTCTAACGTTACGTACTAAGCGTCGTTATTCCGACGTTAGCAAGATCGTTGCTATTACGTCGTTAGCAAGATTGTCGCTATTCCGACGTTAGCAAAAGCGTCGTGATTCCGATGATACCCTATCATCGCTATACCGACGTTAGCAAAAGCGTCGTGATTCCGATGATACCCTATCATCGCTATACCGACGTTCCATAACCGTCGTTATTCCGACGTTTCTCAGGTATTGAAAATCATGTCGTAAGTCTGACGTTTGTGACTTTTAGTCGCTCTACCGACGTCTTGTAGACTTTGTCGGAAGTCCGACGGTTCAAAATTCGTCCAACAGCCGTCTCTATTTTGACGTTTGTGACTTTTAGTCGCTCTACCAACGTCTTGCAGACTTTTTCGGAAGTCCGACGTCTTGCAGACTTCGTCGCAAGTCCGACGATTGTAAGTGGATAGCAAGTGTCGGAATACTGACCGGGAAAAAAAAAAAAAAAAAAAAAAAAAAAAAAAAAAAAAAAAAAAAAAAAAAAACTGGTGCAGTCTTCCAACTCAAGGAATACCAATGATATCCGAGCATCTCAAGGAATGTGTACTGTGATCGAAGATGACCTCGATAGGTACTTGTTTTCACCTAATGATTTACTTCCTCTTATAATTTGTCAAGGATGGAATAAGTTGGATCAAAGAACCAAATTTTAAGCCTATTTTAGACTTGTACAGGTTGGCTCCAACATACATAGGTTGGCTACTCCACTAAAGATATGTTAGCCTCCTCAAAAGACATGTAAATTCAATAGGTTAAAATGAGTATTAATAGAGGCTAAACTTTCCTCCATTTTGTCCTTCATTCATTGAAGAAATAAGTAGAAGACAAGAAAAAAAATTATGAAGAAGACAAGGAATTAGGACGAAGATCATAAAACCAACCTCTTATATGGAATATCTCCCAAAGGACCAAACTTATATGTGATCCATCTATATATGTACTAAAAACACCAAAGCCTTTGTGATTCATCTCTTAGGAAATATAGGACCAAAAGTATGAAGTAATTTCTACGCAAAGTAATTGAAATTTTTTTGTGCAAGGAAATAAATGTATCTCTATGGGAAGGGGCCAAGAAATTATTGATTATATCTAAGAAATTAGAGTGAAAATTTGTGAGAAAGAGTTGAGATCTTGAAGTTGAATTTCTGTGTGAAAAATTACTTCATCACTTATGGAAGAGGATCCTACATTCCTTATTTTCTTAATATTGTCGCCATATTGAGAAGGGATTACTAGTTTTATTTACTCTTTTTGTTAGGGCGGTAGAGTCTCACTAATGTGCACTAGTGTTATACGTTCCCAAAGATTGTCGAATCTCAATTTATGAACATGATAGCAAGGTAGGGGACAGAGTGAAGAGCTAGTTCAACGAAGGAAGTTAGGAGCTGCTAAATTGGAGATTGGATACTAAGTGATTTGAGGAGTGAAATATATTGTTATATGAGCAGACATTCTTGGAGCATTAATAGAAGACCTTGTTTAAAGCATTGATGAAGATCTTGTTGAATACTTGAAGCCCTGTTGAAGAAGCCTCATTTAAGCAGAATTGAAATCCATTGAAGTAGCCTCTTGGTAATATATCTTGATAACCCTTTTTGGAGCAGTAACATGTATCTATGATAAATCTCTTGATGATTAGAAACTTGACCTATGACAATCTGAGATAGAATGTGGGATATGATTTGTAGTGGATCTTGTATATTTTGGAGCAGACTTTGGATACTAATTGAAATATATTATATTCTTGACCTAAGTACATTGGAAGATACATCAAACATACCATTGAATACTTCTGAATAAATCCATTGAAGTTTATTTGAAGTATCTTGGAGGCAATCTATACCACCTATAGAAGAATTTGTTGAAGTAAATATTGGAGCGGTATGTGAGGCATTTGGAGCAGTATTGGAGACATTCTTGAAGCATTGGTAAAGTATTGTTGAAGAGATATTTCAAGTATTGTTGTAGAAGCTTCTGGAATAATTGAAGCCGTATTGAATCCACCTTAAAGGATTGAAACATGAAGAGAGGGTTTGATCCTCATAGGATTGGAGTCCTCATATAATATTGGAGCCTTCTAGGAAACTAGGTTGGAGCCTGGATTGTCTTTGAGGATTGTATTCCTCATAAGATCTTGGAGCCTCATTGAGAAAAAAATGGATCTTGGATTGATTTTTTAGTATTGGAGTCCTCATACGAGGTTGGAGCCTTGTTGAGATCAAGGTTTAAGCCTTGAAGGAATTTTATTGTACAGGTTGGAGCTTGATTTTTTATAAGAGGATTGGAGTCATCATCAATTACATCAATGACAAAGGGGGATATTGTTAAGATGTCGTCATTATTTTCATTTATGAACCAATTGAATTTGGCTTCTTGAGCTTACCTACAGTGAGGTTTCCACCTGGATCCAACATTATGCATGGAACCATAACACCCCTAACATGCCAAACAAAAGGATTATCAAGAAAAAATAAGGAAATTTGTAACTTGTTTTTAATGAAATTTGTACAAAGACTTAAAGAGACGTTGTTGAAACATAAAAGTATATTTTGGATGCACTATAACCATATTTTATCAAAGCGTTTGTTATAAATACCAACACATCGCTTGGAGCTCACATATGTCAACAAATAAAAAATGTGGAATGTGATGGCCAATGAATTCATTGGGTACTTTTTTCCACCTAATGGTTTACTTTCTCTTACAATTTGTTAAGAATGGAATAAGCCAAATCAAAGAACCAAATTTGAAGCCTATTTTAGACCTGTATAGGTTAGCTCCAACATAGACAGGTTGGCTCCTCCACTAAAGATATATTCGCCTCCTCAAAAAGACTTGATAGTTCAATAGGTTTGAACGAGTATAAATAGAGGTTGAACTTTCCTCCATTTCAACCTTCACTCATCCAAAAATTAAGTAGAAGATAAGAAAATAAAGTGAAAATAAGACCATGAATAAGGACTAAGATTAGAAACAAGATTATTTTGTGGCATATCTCCTAAAGGATCGAAATTATCTGTGATCCATCTCTGTACTAAAAATACTGAAGTCTTTGTGATTCATCTATGAGGCATAAGACCAAAAGTATGAAGTAATTTTTTGAAAATTAAGCGAAACAATTTTTTGCATGGAGATAAAGGTATCTCTAAGGGGCCAAGACCCTGTGGATTATCTTTGAGAAAGTAGACCAAAAATTTGTGAGAAAGAGATCAGATCCTAAGGTTGAATTTACGTGTGAAAAAGTATTGCATCACTTGTGGAAGTGGGAGGCAAAATTATTTGTTTTCTTAAGATTGTCATCATATTGAGAAGGGACTATTATTTCTATTTATTCTTTGTTTTAGGGCAGCATAGCCTCAATAATTCACACTGGTATTATATGATCCCAAAGAGGGTCGAGTCTCAGCTTATGAACATGAGTGCTAGATAGGGGATAAAGTGAAGAACTAGTTCAACAAAGGATTTTACGAGTCGCTACATTGGAGATTGGATACTAAGTGATTTGACGAGTGAAATCTATTTTTATAAGAGCAGACATTCTTGGAGCATTCATAGAAGACCTTGTTTGAAGCATTGTTGAAGATCTTGTTGAAGACTTGAAGTGCTATTGAAGAAGCCTCATTTGAGAAAACTTGAAATCTTTTGAAGTAGCCTCCTGGTAGTAGATATTGACAACTGTTTTTGGATTAGTAAAATGTATATATGATAAATCCCTTGATGATTAGAAAAATGACCTATGGCAATCTTTGTAAGAATTTGGGATATGATCTAAACAGATCTTAGATATTTTGGAGCAAAATCTGGAGACATCTTAAAATAGACTTGATCCTTGACCTAAGTACATTGGAAGATATGTCAAGAATACCATTGAAGGCTTTGTAACCAATCCATTTTAATCCTATTTTATACCTGTACAGGTCAAATCCAACATACATAGGTTGGCTCCTCCACTAACGTTTTTGCGAGACATGATATTGAATAATACATTGAATACAAGGATAAGGAGAAAAATATTAGCATAAAAAATAAAATCAATGATTTACAGTTGAAAGACAGCAAAAATTGATAATGACAGTGATGTAATATAAATTGGCAACAACTAACAATAAATTCATTAATGGAAGCAATAAGATGACAATTAAGGTCCTTGTAGTTTATTCCTGTTAATCTCTAATTTTTGTGCAGTAATCTCATATACCAGTCCTCAATGAACTCTCTCATACTCTTATTCTTAAACAAAAACAATACTTGTCCCTCTGCCTCTATTGCATCATTTCACTTGAACAACATAATAGAATACATAATCAACATATGGTAAGGTGCATAAGTCATGCCTGATTAACTAACTAAGCAGCAGATGATACTAGAGAGAAGAGATATTATGAATTAAACTAGTAACAATCTCGTAAGGATGGACCCAAATTAGAAAGCATAGTGTCTCTAAAGCTCTTGGCAGCATCAACAAGTTCATTGATTGTTCAAGGCAAACAACATGCTTCTCTATTGCCCCTGACCCATCATAGTTCACACAGGATAAGAACAAAAAAAAGGGCTTGGTTAGAGTTGGCCTTGAGTTTTCTTTAACAAAGCTGATCAGTATTACCCACTTTTTAAAATATAGTGTTATCCCTTCCAAAAGCCCTTTGAAATTAGATAAGGAAATGTTCTGTAGTGTATAAATAATGATCGTCAAATCAACAAATTAAATCTCACATCGTGGAAAGAGGAATTACTCCTGTCCACAACTAGAAAGAGTGATTGACTAGTTGGAAGAAGTTTTCTTGGGTTTTTCCCTTTAACATTTTCTTCCTCGCTGGATCAACCTTTGAATGCATGCTTAGATGTGAACCATTTGATTCGTTGGTTAGTTAGAGATGCCTTCAAGAGGTCTCCAAAGCTCTGAAATCTGTTTGAAGGCAGACACAATGACTTGTTCAAATTCGATCTCCCACTTACTTGGCAGAGATGACTCTCTCCCACATATCATCCTAGCCCATGGAAGCAAACCCTTAAACTGGTGAAAAACCTGTGGTTTCCCTAATCAAACAACATTTCTCCAATCAAACCTGAAAAATAGTTCCCATGATGCAAGGAATTTTCCCAATAGTTAGCTTGTAGTTTCCTTGACAACCCTCTATCATTCCATTTTCTATAAGCACCCTTCATTTGTGTTGTTGTCAACAACTTCTCAATCCCAATTTAATGTTGCTGGCAGTTTTGGGGATAAGAGGGAGTTTTTCACCTTGTATTTTCCTTTGAAACCCCTTGACTTGAACACAAAGTCATTTGTTAGAATTTTTTGAAGGCCATTTGCAAGCATATATACGAGGTTTTAAGGAGAATTTCAAGTGATTTAACAGGCTAGTTGTAATCTTTTGGGCTTAAGGTGATTTTCAGCTGGAAAAAGATTCAGTCAACTAATAGTTCTTATTTTCTTAAAGTTCTTTATCTTAGGATATTTTATTCAAGTTCTTGGGTGTCTTGGGAGTGCCATGGAGCCGTCTAGAACCAACATTGAACCATTTGAAGGCATTTAGAATGGGTTTTGATGGGTATAACAAGAAAAATAGAGGCTACAGCCCATGGTTGTGGTGCGTAGCAGCTAACAATGAGGTGACTAGGCTTGTATTAACACAAAGATCCACATTCAAAACCTCTTGAGTGGGTGTAGATGAGGCTAGGTGCAACTCCTGATTGGTTTTGATGGAATAGGGATGGCCCTCATAGCATGGCCACTTAAAAAATACGGCAACATAAAAAATATTTTTTATGAGATAAAAAAATCAAGGTAGCCTGGTAAGACCTTTAAATGCTACTCTTCTCATTCTCATTCTAAAAATGATCATGTCAGTAACTTTGTATCTTGCTGACCAATCTAGTTGTGAAACTCTGTTTACGGAATCATAGTCAAATTCATTACTACCAGACTTTGGCCTTTGTTGAACCTTCTCATATCAAAAGATAAAGGATGGATGTACATGGAAGCCAAATTTCTGAAATAGTGCAGGAAACCATACACAAACAAAGAAAGGCACAGGGGCATGTCAATGAAAATAGACCTAGCAAAGAACTTCCACTCTAATAACTTTCTGGAGTTTAAAGATAGCATTATGATCCAACCTCCATACACAAGGAATAGATACATGACCTTGGTTTCAAGTTGGCTCTCAAAGACTCTGGATTGACACAAATCGCCACATCCTGTAGCAAAACAAGATTTGCCACTTATGCCATTGGCAGATCATCCCATCTTTCAATGCCCAATCTCAAGAGATAGATTCACCTATTCATGACTTGGAAAGCTCCCTTTCCAATTTTTTTTACTACCCTAATGAAAGAGAAATAGATTCACACATTCATGACTTGGGATGCTCCCTGTCCACCTTTTCTACAACACTGACAAATGATGCCTTTATCTCCTCATAAGGGAAGTATTCAGACACAAAAATCAATGTGTACTTGTATCAACCTAACCACATGCCCTCAAGAGGATCACTTCATACTTCTCAGTTGTTGCATCTATTTGGGGCATCAAGCAACAATCAAAGATCTATCATTATTCAAATTTTGCCCTAAAAAGAAGCCCTAAAGAGCAACATCTCATACTTCCAGATTGTCCCACCTAACTGAGGAAAGAAGTGACAAGGAAAGATTTATGATTTTTCAAATTCTAGATGGATGTAAACACTTTGTAATGCAATGACAAGCAAAAATTTTAATTCTTTGAATTCTAGATGGATGCAATCACTTTGTAATGCCAAGTTGAGAACCTTCCTCTACTTGTAATATCCTCTATTAGGGGCAACCTTCACACCTCTACCTTATATCAACACTTACAAAGTTAGAAATCCCATTGGCCCATCCTATTTATCTGTCAAGACTCAAGTTTGAAGCATAAGGTAAATGACTGGACACTGTTATTATAAAATAAGCTGAAACATAAACTGAACTACAAGACAAGGATATTTATCCTTAGTGGGGAGGATGAACCCAATTCTACCAATCCTACCAGATATCCCTCTATCAAAGTAACATTCTAATGCAAACATCTCAAGTAATAGAAAAACGAGTCTATGATTTTACCCGTCCACCAGTTGGTGCACAAAGCACCTTAGATTCATGTTGGAAGGCAAAAGAGTAGAAAAAAGGCAGAGAGAATTGTAGGTAGATGGTGGTATTTGTGTGATTTTCCTTAATGCCCCTTAAGGGAAACATATTCTATTAGCCTATGATGAAATTGATATTTGTGGTCTAACTTTTAAAGACTCTTAACTATGAGCATTGAGAATTCTATGCTTGAAATTTCTCCAAGGGAGTCAACACAAGAGGATTGTAAAGAGGGAAATGAAACCTACAACTATCATTTCATACTACTACCTCTAAAGAAGTCCTATTTTTTGCCGCAAAGGGAGGCCTCTATACGTTGCTATACCTGCATTCATTTAATACATGGTGCATGTGGGAAGGGTCATCAAGTGTATAACAAATTATAAACCATTAAATAGGGTGATTACTCTTGTAGTACATACAAGAGAGGTATTATGATAGAACAAAACCAATAACATGACAATCTTAATCTCATATCCGAGTGTACACATAATTGACATTCCTATTATGATCTACCATCAATGAAGCTTTCCTTGTGAAATAAACATCAAAAGCACCATGGAAATGCCAAGTCACAAAGGAATTAACATGTCCAATAATCTTACCATATCAAGAATGGAATGTCTTTGTACTAGTGCTTAGCATGGTTACGCACTCAAGTGTTAGAAATATCTCATATAAAGACCAACCACATATGAAAATCACACAAATTATACCAATTAGTCTTATGATACCATTACAGTGTAAAAGACTCCATGACTCAACTATCTTTTGCAAAATTTTAAAGGAAAAATGCACAACTAATTTCAGTTGGTTAACACAAACACCAAAGTTGGATAAGTCCACTAGTTTGGTGGTCAATGGGAAGTAAGTTAGTGATGGTAATAGTGTTGAGCCACTAGATGTGAAGTTTAGCGATGGCCATTTCCTTGTTACTGTAGGAAGATATAATTCCCAGTAATTAAAGCATGGCTCCATTTCCTTTCCACTATAGCAAGACACACTGCCCAATAATTAAAACACAACCCCATTTCTTTATTGTTGTAGCAAGGCAAACTACCCAGTCATTAAAACACGACTCCATTTTCTTTCTGTTGTAGCAAGACAAACTTCCCAACAATAAAACGTGACTAAAATAAGCACCAATCGAATAAAAGGAAACTCCAAAAATAAGCACCAATCCAAATTAATTAAGGTCCTGTTTTGGGCATATGGTTGATCCCTATCAAGAATTCCAAACTTGTCAAAATTATGAACCATAGATATTTCTATCTTTGTGATAGAATACATCTCTTCTTCAAATATGTGTCCTGGTGACATGGGTACTATACTCTTCTTACAAAGTTAAAATCTTGTGGTGACTGAGTACATGTGGTAGTCACCAATCTCATATATATTTGATCATTTTCATGAATTTTTAAAGATCCAAGGAAAATAGACCTGAAGCAATATAGTCATCAATAAAATGTTGAAGCTAGAAAGAAACAGTGATATGCTTATAGCTATCAGTTTTGCATAAGGACCTATGAAGCTATAAGGACATCAATCCAAGGTCGGTGGCAATCATATACTTGAAAGAATCAACATAAAATAAAGTGTCACCACATGAAAAAACTTGATAAGCCATGTCAAATAAGGGATAGTGATTTTTCACCTGTCCACATTTAACATAGATACATTGATAAGAAAGCCAAAGAAGTGGAATATGGTCAGTTCTAAGAAAAACAAATAAAGTGGCACCTATCTATACCTTAAATTGATAAGAAATTTCCTTCCATTTATCCTTTGTTGGATGTACACCTGTGGGATTGTGAGCACAAGGAACCATTGGGAGAATTATGTACACAAAGAACAAATGACAAGAATGGAAAAACCTAGTGAACTATAAATTGGCATGCTAATCTCTTCGTGCAAATGTCTGTCATTTGTGATGAATGGAACAGGTGAACAAAAGGAGGGAAAAAAATACTATCCTAGTTTGAATAATGTGAAGGCTTATACAGTGAATAATGTGAAGGACTAGTTTGAGGGAAGATATCTTAAATATGCCTATTCCAGAAGTTCATATTTGAAGCCTTCAAGTCCTTGTCTCTAGTGACTACATTAAGCCCTATTCAAAGGTTCAAGGTTGAGCTGGATCTACTTCAGAAGTTAACAAATGGAAGAAGAAGTCCTACAGAGTATGACATCTCTAAGAGGGCTTCAAATATCTAAAGAAATAGGCTCCATACCTGTTGATTTGAGAAGAAGGAAATTTTGAAGCTAATAGCTTGAAACATTGTAGCGGCATCTAAATTCATATTCAAAACAAGCTACAGTTAGTCACCTTGAGAATCTCTCTTGAATCATTCTACACTTGAAGCATTCTTGGGAACCTCGCTCCTTCCTCATATCAAGAAGAAGAGATCATGATTAATTTTTTGGGTTGTAATTCCTCTCATTCAAGAATAATCTAGGGTATCCACCAAAGATTTATGTCCATTAAAAAATACACCATGTTTAATGTTAAATTTAGACTAATACTTGACATCATGCCCAACTAGGATAGCCTATTTTCATTTATTATCAGTTTGTATAAATTCTTCTAGCAACTTAATGCATAACAATATCACACGATGGCTACATAATTAGGAAGCTACAATTATTTTATATTGTCTTAGGTTTCTTTTGGATTTGTAGCTACAGTTAATATAACTGAAAAAGTTTAGGTTCTATTAGTATTGGGAGATAGGCCAAATACTGGATTCCAAATTTCTCGGAATCAATTCCTCGACATGCGCTCCACATCACCTTCCACTTCCTCTCCATTTCAGGGCCACGTTAGTGCAATGTTTTCACCATGTCATCACCACATCACCAATGAACCATGTCATGATGATACACCATGTACCACATAGGTGTGCCACATCATTCTACTTCAGTGCCACAACATCATGAACCAAATAACAATGACATGTTATCTTCCATGTGGGTGTTCCACATACCAATGAATATATTATTGTTCTTCACTGCAAATTGAGATTGTGATAGTCAAACAGTCTACAAACAGAGATTTTGGGACATCTTCTTTGAGATTTTCAGTGACCTATCTCTGAGGTTTTTCGGTGACAAGACAGAAGTAGTAGGCCTTGACCCATAGGAGGGCACCTATAGGTAGACATAACAACCTTCACCATCAATAGCATAACATGCTCCCATTTCCTTGCTTAGAAAAATGAGAAAACAAGAGCACGTGGCAATGTGTTTTTTTGGAAAAATGTGGAAGAATTACGTGAAAAAGTTGACATAATTATATTTCATGGATTTTCCACATTGAGACTTGTTCATGAGAAGGAAATATGCAGGCATTGTTGGCTCAATAATTCCCATGTGCGCTTATATTTTGAAAAACACCTTTGAGATTCATCTCTAACGACTCAACGTTGTGTCTGTGTGTGAGCCAACACACATACACACACAGACATAAACGTAATTATTATAAATATCGATGTAATTCAAATAGAAAATATGCAACACTATGGACCTATAACCAATACAAACTTTTTAACGTTATAAACTATATCCTAACTTGAAAAAAAATAACAATTATTTTGTTTCGTGTAGTGAATTCTTGGCATTAAAATGAATCGGTAGAGCGACTTTAGATACCTTGCGTAGAATAAATAGTTAGTGATGATAGATTGATGTTTGTAGGAAAAATCCAGGCCAATTTTCCATCATAAAGCCATCCTTATTTTTGGGTCTTGTCCCCTAGCCTTCATTGTCAAGCCCCCTAGTTGGGGTGACAAGTGTCCTATCCATCATTCTATTGGTCGATGGCTTATCCCCTTCTAGGATGATGAGCATGATGAGATAATATAAGATGCAATAAGATAATTTTATTAGTGTCTAAGTGACCAAAAAACTAGGTCAACCTAGCTAAAATTGAGATTGTGATCTTCAAGAAAATTTATCATCATCTGAATGGGGAGGAGGTTATCTGTAGATCTCATTATTTTCACTTAGTACGTTAAACCTTATGTTGGGTGAACCCTTCAACCTTGCAAGACTGGGTTGAGTGGGGAGATTTGAATCCTGGGTGGAAATCATTTTACGTACATGGAGTAACCCCTAGAAAAAACTCAAGGAATCAATGTAATTTGTTAGATCTAGGTCCAACTTTCTAACATGCACCTGGACCTACAAATGAAGGTTGGAAACTTGACACATATTATAACACCACTATACCAAGTAAATTTGCTGCAATTTTAAGCATTTTTAAATAAACTTGTATTTAATCTTTCTTTCTTTTCTTTTCTTCTTCTTTTTATTTATTATTATTATTTTTTTCATATGAGATATAAGATTTCAAATCCAAATAATTGGCATGTTTTTGGGAAATAAATGACCCAAGGGAGTTTATGACCTAACAGAACAGACTTCCAGAAAATGGTGGTAGGGAGAAATTGGCTGCAAATACTCTAGGTCCACTCCTAGGCTAATATAGCAGATATACAATTACCAAAACAAGGGCGCTCATTCTACTACAAAAGGGGTCATTGGGCTGGGGAACCCGCATATATTAAATTTATGTTGTTGGCCAAGAGGAATGTGAGGGAATTGGAACTGGTTGGAGTTCCTTTGTACCTAACTACAACCCAAGGGAATGCGATAAGATGGATACGATACAATGGTGGTTATATCATCATAACTAGAACAAGTAAGTATAAAAATAGTATATATATATATATATATATATATATATAAGTTTCAATGTTTAAAAGCATGTTCAAACTTACAATCAAATAGAGGAAAAAACACCTACAAAAAACCAGATAATAATCACGAAAAGCTTCATATTGAATTATGAACTGTAAAGGAACTTACAAAATGTGACACTACGAACCTGGTCAAGGGCACAAGTAAAAAGATCGTGGACATGACCCTGGTTGACAAGTTGTATTGCTCATGATGCAAGAGGATTTGTACATGTGCTTCCAAGTCATTCAAAATCCATAATTATCTATACAATAAATGCAAGTAATTGATGTAGTATTTTTTACTCTAAGATGCATTCTTATGATAATGTTAGAACATATGTTGACAATGTCAAAACATACCTGAATAAGCTCCTCTTCGTTTCAAGGACAATTTATTGGAGTCACCTGAACTTGGAACAAGCCTCCCACGATTTGAAAGAGTAGCAACTAAGTCAACAATGACTTTTTTGTTGCTACGTTGGATCGAGGGAGGTTTGGTCCAAGATTAAATCACTCCAATAAATTATTCTCTACTAAATAGTGCCAACCACGTGAAGGTGGAAGCTCTTATGGCCCCTCCCCCCCCCTCACATCACTCTCAATTCCCCAATACCCAATCTATATTTAATTTTTTACTTTCATGAGCAGAAAAAAATATTCAATAACTAATAAAAAAGCAATGCAACAAAAAGTACGCAAGAAAACATTGAAAGTGTTTGACATAAAAATAGTATGATAAATGAGTTTTTATATAACGCAAAAAAAGTTCCAAGTATGGTAAAATTTGTCTTATAATAATACAATATTTTACATTATCAAATTTTCTTTTTCTTATTCCTACTTCTAAAGCTCCTAACTACATCATCAACATCATTGTGCTCTACTTTTGTTTCATGCCTTTCTTGCATAGCTGACCTAGTTGCGTACTCACGATGTCTGGTCTCATGCATTGACGGGGCATCGCCTACAAAAACAAATAATATTAAATTTTAATTGTCAGTTTTTAAATATCATTGAACTAGTTCGGTAATATTAATTAAAAAAAAATTGCAATGAGATTATTTACCTAGTGCACTAGCTGTCACCGTTGGAACCGTTGCCCTGTGTTCCTCTCTGGTGGTAGGATGCTCAAGTACAACATTCTCTGTCATTTGAACAAAAAACATTATAAGGACACAACCATCAAAGTATAATTAGAAAAATTATAAGTGGAAATTAATTACCGCCATGGCCCTCACTGACAGTAGCATTACCAGCCTGGTCCCCACTACAATGATTAGGTTGCACATGAGGACCATGTACTTCTGCAAATATTTCACTCTCAACGCACTGCTCTACAACTGAGTTATTTGGCTCGTTGAAAGTGTTGCTCCCTTAATTTAAACAAAGTTGTTAGAAATTAAATTTATGAACGAAAAACAAAAAAACCATATTTTAAGGTTAATGTTTTACCTTATCAGGAATTCTGGATCTTGGGACCTGTCCCAAGCTTAGACGACGTTTGACTACGGCTTGATAGCCAAAACGGAAAGCGATCTCTCTGTCTTCCTCTGTGGTTTCTGTTCCAAAGTCACCACCCTACATTACATATGATTGTGTATTTTTAATGTTATTTGATGGGATTACAAAAATGTTGGAAGGTGATACAATTAATTATAAGATATTTAGCTACTTACAATTCTTGCGGCTAATTTCAAGTAGCTGCCCTGGCCTAGCTTGTGATGGCATTTTTTTTCAATCCTATCTTTGGTTGCCTTCGAGATGTCAGGAAACCTATCATCAAAAGCTTGAAGTTAGATATGACGCAACACACTTTTATTTTAGACATAGAGAAAATTAAAGCTATTGAATTAAAGTTGTAATTTACCTTATGGGTCCAGTTAGCATTTTTCCTTCTTTCTTGGCCTTTTTCTCTTTTCCGTCATCGATGAGTGCTTTCCACTCCCTCTCTGGAACTGTGAGAGGACGCTCGTATCTAGATTTAATTTGCAAGGGCGTCCTATAGGTGTCCCTGGTATATTCCAGATATTTTCCAACTACCTGAGCGACCATTGTTCTATCAAATGCGCCCACCCCAAAAAGGCCTTCAGGTTGGAATTCTGGGAATTCCACCTTGTGCGTATGGTTGGGCCAAAAATTACCAATGCCTTGCTTTCCAAAAACCTGTAGAAATCATTGTTTCTTACACAGAAAAAAGATATTATCATTAATTTAAAAATAAAAATCATGATAATATATGTTTTAGATAGAGTACATGAAATAGTTAAAATATTAAAACTTACCTGGGAGTTGTACTTGCTTTATAGGAACACCTTCATCGTTCACTAAAAACGTGCCTGGAATGGTCCCCGTGAAGGTGATACGTGTAGCTCCAGGAAATGCAATAATATAGTTGGCCATACCAGCCTCATCACTGCCAACACGTTCAGCGGTTCGCTGGGTGTCTTCTTGGGCAGGGTGCGTTTCTTGGCTGCCACCTAAAGGTGTAGAAGGTGTACGAGAGGGTTCCTTAGCAATCTCTTGCCTTTTTTTCCCACTACCACCAACACCGGGGGCAGCAGGTGTCAGAAAATGCTACATACAAAAGAATTTGTTTGTTAGTTTAGCTAATGTAAAAATTAAAAATCAAACTATCACAATTGATCTCATGCAGAACAAAAAAAATATCCTTTTGATTTTTTATTATTATCTTATATGTTTCTAGCTGGGTCATAAGTTGTCTTATCCTTTTTCCCGATTTAGGTGTTTGAGGCACAATGTCTAGCAAACACTCAAGTTCCATGGCTGATTTTCGCGACTTTTTTTGCAGCAACAACAATGGACATGGGGATGAAGAAAACTCTTCCTCGTTGAGGGAATCATCAGGCACACCATGGCTAGGCGTCTGCATATTTGAACAAAATTAGCATTATTTTAATTATGTAAAGAACTAAAATACCTGAAGATAGAGAAAGGCTGGCACTTTACATGTTCTTCGGCTGGCCCCTTTCCACGATCATCCTGTCCTAGGGTTGTTCCTGTACTGCCACGATCAGTCTGCCACATTGCAATAAAATTAGAAATGTGAAAACTTAAAATCAATATCTAACTTGAAAACACAAAATGAAAACTGAAATAATTTCTAAATTTACCTTTCTAATACATAAACTTTGTGCATTAAAGAGGCCCTAGAGTGGTTGATTATAATTAAAAGTAAGGGCTGTAAGCCAAATTTTTATACTTACACCTTGCTAGTAGAAAATTTCTGCAAAGTAGGTAGATTAGATGAGGCTAAAGTGATTTTTAGTGACGCTTTAATGAGCGGAATAAAGCTAACTGTAGTGACCTATAATGCATTGGTCAATGGATATTGCAAGGGATGGAAATTGGATGAAGATTTCCTTCTCCTCGAAGAAATGAATGAGAATGATTGCATGCCTGACATAATTACATACAATACCATAATTTATGGGCTAATAAAAAGAGAACAAGATCTTAGAGGCTTTGAAGTTGCATGATCAAATGGCAGACAAGGGATATGAACTATATATGAAGACAACGCTTTCTTATCTGCGGTGCCCTTGCCAGATCCTTATAACGAATGGTCGCATTACTTGTGGGACGATTAACTTTCCCAGTCAGTAGTCGGCTCAAGATGATCTTGGGTTGTGTGTTTTAAAACTATGGTTACACCCGGGCCTCCAAATTTTGATTACATCATAATATATCAAATCTATGTTGGATAAAACTACACTGAATCAACTATCAATGTGGACTTATGGAAACTTACATGAACCAGCAGTCACTAAAGTGCATGATGGAGGGCCATTTTGGACAACTAGGCAACTTCTTCAGATGGACTTACCTCTTGATTTGAACTGTGAGGAAAATGGGCTTCTCATAAGAAATAGTGAAATTATATTATTCAATGGTGATAAAACACAATTGTTGAGTTTTCTTACTCAAATTTGTAATGCAATTGTTAAGTGCAAAGGTTCAGGAGCGGCAGTGAAGTGCTTGAATTCAGTTGAACTTTTTTGATTGAATTTTTATCCTTAGATGCTTTTAGTGCATGTTTGGATGATTTGGTTCTTGATCGTTGTAATTCTCAAAGAAATATATTTATGAATGAGCTAGGAAATGATAGTGGAAATGCAAGATTTGCTAAGAAAGTGGTTCAACAGCTTGCCTTCTTAGGGCTTCAAATGTTTCAAGGGAGGAAATTTTTTCCTAGAGATTAGTTTAAATAGATTTGCATGATAAGGATTTTGTTTTGATTAATGGTCCTCCAAGTGTCCACAAACATTCATTACATGGATTATAATCATACGTACATCTGGGCTCTACAATGATTATTAACCCTCTAATATGGTGGCCACTTGGTGCAGATTTTGATGGGGATTCCATTAATGTTTTTTATCCCCAGTATTTAGGATCACAAGCTGAGTTTTCTCAGCTTCTAAGTGTGGATCAACAAATGTTTAGTTCCCATTTTGGAGAGGCAAGAATCGCACTAAGTGTTGATACTTGATACATTGTTGTATGTGAATCTTTTATCCATTCACATGATGTAGAATCATACCATCGGGGTTGGAACAAAGACCTTGGGCTTTGGAGGCACGTCACTCATGCTACCCCTCCTAAGTTGTGATGGAGCATATGACTATCTTACGATTACTACATCTTCCCATTGGTATTAGTTGTCTTCTTGATGTATATTATGACATATCCACATTGCATTTACTCATCGCTATGATCATTTTCATGACATGGACCCGCTGTGTACTTTTTTCATGGCCATGGTCTTACATATTATTACATGGATCCACAAAGTATTATGTTGGCAGCCATGCTTTGCTTCTCTTCTAGGCATCAGTGTGCCTATCTATTTGTTGACAATCGAATGCAAGTACTCATTAGTTCCTTGATCTTTAGCTCTTTCCTTGGAATTCCTCATAACTTATGTTTATTAGAATGTGTTTCGACCATTGGTTCCTCTTCTTACCTCACACATTAGGGGGCGTTGTTACAACTCTATTTTCCACCCTTGAATCTCGCTATGGACCCACTGCATAGACCAGCATTGAATGAGTTGAGGAAATCAACACTAAATGAATCAGTTCTCTTGCACTAGGAGATTTTGAACTTATTAGACTCAAGTTCCTTAAGCTCGAGAGATCTACAACCATCCTCTAGCCTCCTCCATGAATCTATTTAAGGATGGTCTCTCAAGGAAGAAAGGAGGAAGAATCATTTGCAAACATGTGTTGTTCATTTTAAAAGAGACTATTCAACCTTCAGATATTAGACTTCTCAAGTTGTGTGAGGGCCAAGGAAGTGTTAGACGAGGGACTAGGGGCATGCATTTTCCTCTTCTTATGAATATAGATATGTTTGGTTTCCCCTTCATCACATGTATTAATCATTATGTATAAGTGATTGTTAGATCTCATCTTCCTTGAGTAGGTCGGGTTACATCCTGATTTTTGTCCTTTTCATATTGAGCTACTTCTCTTATTTTCACTGTTCATCCATTTCTGACAATGCATGTTGGGCATTCCAAACCAATCAGTACATCCATTTGAGATATCTTATAACTCAAAGGCATCCAATAGACGTGCATCTAACCCTACAAGCCATGTAATTGAGAAAGAATACAAAAAAATGGATGACACTAAAAAGCGTAAACAAAGAAACTTCTACTAGTAGCCATCTATATTGCCCATTTTGGATCAACAATGGCAAAAGAACAAGAGCATAAAGCCATGACATGAAGGCAATGTCATATTTTATTCATCTTCCTATAGGTTCATTTTAGGCATCTCTTAAACATTTCTAGAGGATTGAGATTCTATCAAATTTGCATCACAAAGCAATCTAATCTACTTCTCAAACTCTTGTGCTAATTGGACCATATATCTCCTCCAATAGCTAGAGGTTTCCCCTCACAAGCATACTCTCTCCATTTTTTGGGTTTTCATCTCTCATTAGATAAATTATCTTAGGTCCATCACTACTTTTTCCTTGGTTTATCCTCAACCACACCTAAAGTGTGATTACCAACTGAAAAGTGGTTAACAACACAATAACTACAAGGAGAGGACCTCATAACGCACACTTCATCTTCCATACCAAATATTATTGTTTACTTCATTTGTATGGTTTATTAAGTAGTGGAGGCCTTTCATTGTTTTGAAAATAGCTCCAAAGTTGTTCTCCAAGGAATTTCTAGCACTTTAGAGTGTTGCAGGAGACTCAATACTTCTTGTCTCTTCACACAATTGCTTTACATCTTATGAAAACCATATAAGACTCCGGAATGAGAACTTAATCTACATTCATCTTTACTAAATTTGTAAAATATGGTAATTCACACTTCCACAAACAAGTCACCTTCCAAAGCTTTCTTTGGATATTTACTACCTTCACCTTTGGATGTGGTTTATGAGGACCCTAACAGAGAGAAAAATACAAGAATTGGAAAATCTTGGATGGAAAAATCTGAAGACCAGGAGAAAACCCTATAGCCAAGCAACACTATTTTCCTTGCACGACAACCTATCCTTAATAAGAAAATAAGTGTTGTGTTATGCGAAAGTAGATGAAAGCTAAAAATCCAAGCATTGAGAAAAGGATTTGGTAGGTCAACTAAGTAATGGGAGATAATTCTCCAATAATGAGAAATAATCCACCAAAAACAAAAAATTATATCCTTTTCTCATTAGCCTATGCTCGATAAGGACTCATGCTCAACAAGCTTTCTCATAACCAAACTCCATAACCACTAAGAAAGAGCTTCAAAACCTCCATCGAACAAAGGAATAAGAAGGAAACCAAGTCAAGTTTTGTATGATATGTCCTCCCCTTATCATGAACATTACACGCCATGTGGAAAATGACACCAAGCAAGGAGTTACACCAACAAAGTACAAGTTTCTTAGATATTTAGGTGGATTCTTGGGCATCAATGAAGAAATGCCAAAGAAGTTATATAGAGAGAGAAGAGATTAATGAGAGGTTCAAATTCGTGGGGGGAGATTGATGAGGGGCTCAAATTCATGTGGGGACACAACTTCCATAACCAAGAAAATATCACCAAAGAAATAGAAACAAAATAGAGGAAGTAAGGGGTTTGTTGTATAAGTTTGAAGTCCAAACCATAGTACTTTGAAGTTCTGTAGTGATTTAATCCTCTATAATTGTATCATTATGTGACCAATTAAGGAACAAGTTTTGTATCAATTTAACATCATTCTTGCAAGTTTTTCCAAGTTTAAATTTTGAGTCTCTTGGTGTGTTTTAATCCTATTGCAATTGTGCCATTAATTTCTCCTTGTTTATTACATAATTTTTTGCTGAAATGAAGAACAAAGTCTATCATAAATTAAGATCTACTAAGATGATCGAACCATTGGAATATCCAAAGTGGATGATGATCAATCTTGAATTTATTTAGGAGATGATACATGGGAAGATTATTAATCTGTGACTTATCTCATTATACAAAATAATATTACTTTTTAGTTATGAAAAATATCACTAGCGTAGATCCATCTTAAACCCCAAATCAATTAAGTGTTGAGATGGATCAAAAACCTTAGAGTGTGTTTCATAGTTTTGAAGTTAAGATGCATCTACAATAAATTTTTATTTTATGAAACTAAAATTTACACCCAATGTCTCATAAAGAAAAAACAATACATAATGGGAATCTCCCCCACCCAACTTTTAGAAAACTTCATGTTTCTTGGCATAATTACAACAATGATGAAAAATGGAAAAGAGGCCTATGAAGATTGGAAGAGGTAAACCTTGTTTACCTTTGTGCAATCCATAGGTATTTTGATATACATCATAAATGGCATTTTGAATGCCCTTATATCTTCCAGCCAATAGAAGATCACAACAATCTTGTAGAAACATGTCACAACCAACTATGTAAATGAAGGGCACTATGGTTATCTTGATCGTGCAATCACAAAATTTGTAGGCTACCCATTTTCCTTGATTCAAACAAGGTGCATAGGGCAGTGGATGGAAATTTGGGGCAAGAATTATTGTTTAAATAGGTCCTATATGTTGAACTTTTATTCCACCAATTCCAGCCCAAGAGAATCTTAATTTGATGGCTGTCACTAAATAATGCCTCACTATTTATGCATGAGTAGTCATTGATCAAGTTTAAAATGACAATTATTAACCAATTGTTTAGTCTTGATTCATCTCTTCCTTCATTGTCACAATGAGTTCAACCTTTTGCGCATTTCTAGATTTAGACATTCTCCACTTGAATGAAAGAATTAAGAAATTGTTACATTTCAGTAAAAAGCAGAGGTGGGAACCAAAAAAATTGCTCACAGCATGTTATTGGCACATGTGTGCAAACAGACTGAATAAGGAAGCATTGTATGCAGCTACAAGGCAGCATACAACCATCTCCGAGGCATTGGAAACACCACCATATCTGCATTACTCTGGATAATTTAATGTGTGAAGCTAAAGAGTTTTGAGGTCTTTACACTAGTTATTTTTCCATTCTTGCAAGGGATGTCCCATTTGTCGGACTTTAGGGTATAAGAAGCACCAGAATATGGAAGCCTGACATCCATGTGACAGAGTTCACTCAAATATTTTTTCAAACACTTTGGTGACAGACTCAAACAAAACTCAAATTTAGATTTATAAGGCATATCTGAAGTAGATGCATGTATCTTGTTTTCCTTATTTTTTTTGGGTCACAAAGAATAGATTTAGTCTTCGTATATGAGCTTGTAACTAACATGCTATGACAAGAAGTGAACACTACTACATGTGTAGTAATTAAGTCAAGGGTTTCTTCAAACATTTTGCATGCAACAAAATTATATCAAATAAACGGTAGTAGCAAATGAAGGAATTATACATCAACCCATCAAAAATAAAATAGACATGAAGCACAAGAGTACATGCACAGGAGTTTTGAAGCCAAAATGAAAAATTTTGAAGCAAGAGGAAACCAGATTACCATTTTGCCGCTTATCCTTTCAATGTGGCCGTAGTAGATTAATGTTTCCTTTGACATGACCCTATCAGATTAATGTCTCCTCTGATGCAACCCTAGCAAATCAATGTCTCAACACTTGAATGGGTGGGGTTTATGTTGACAAAGAGATGTGTTCATTTAATTTGGAGCTCCCTCAAGTGTTTGCGATGGCAGAGGATTCGATTTCGTCCCCGCGCAGAGTTCAACAACTTTTTCAGGTTATGCACACAACGTTTTCCTGTACATAGAAGAAATCCTTATTCAATTCGTTGAACTGAAATAATGGTGGCTATTTGGTTCCTGCTCTATCAATATTGATTTAAAAAAACTTGCTGCTATTACTGATATTGAATACGATTCACAAGAGAGTCTCAAGTTTGTCAATGACTCTGTGGGAGATGGTTGCAGATAGATGGTCTAACTGCGGGGAAGGAGAATAGAGCGGGGTCTGATTCAAATCGCAGATAGATGGCCTGGCTGCGGGGGAAGGAGAATAGAGCGGGAAAGAAACGAAATAAGCCTTAGTAAAACCGACAGTTGTGAAATGTAGTGAAGCCGACCTTTTCACCACACAAAATTTCATATTATACCTCAAACATTTCAATGTTATACCTTATGCCAATGTAAACTCATGATGTAATGTCACATTTCTTTCCACCATGTCACACTTTTATTAAATGTTGTCACAAGATACAAGCTCATGGTTATACCATAATGCCATTAACTATGTATTATCACACACTCTCAACATCAACAAGTATCACTTTACCCTATAACCGTACAATATATCATTTTGTCATGTAGTCAAAAATTTACTATTTACCATATAGTTATGTAATTATAAATATTTTGCCTTATTTCCATTTTTGTTGTTGGACCAATAACATATGATACTAATTTGTGAGATATCTAAGCATTATTATCCCTTTCCAATTTTTTTTGTGTGCCAAAGCGTACTAGATCTATATCACAAGTTTCATGTTCAAAATTTATTCATATTTGGAACTTGAAACTATGTAAAAACATCCAAACAATCTTTACATCATGATAACAATATTACAAGTATGCATCTTTGAAAAAAAAAGATTTATGTGTCAAATAATAATGTAAACTATAAAAATGAATTCAATCATTCATAATACTTCAAATAATTGGATCTCACCTAATTTAGCCTAAGAAAAGTACAAGGATATCAAACTTTGCAACCTTTAACACAAGTGAGCTATATATGGGTCAATAGGTTAGCTAGAGTTTTTACTCTGTTTCAAGCATATCATGAATACCCCCCATCATTGGCACAATATTACTCTTGGTCAAGCATGGAAAAGAAATCAACTGTGTTCATTTCTAGAGAAAATATTCCCAATCTCCT
The DNA here is from genome assembly GCA_034641835.2 of Pinus albicaulis. Lineage (NCBI taxonomy): Eukaryota > Viridiplantae > Streptophyta > Pinopsida > Pinales > Pinaceae > Pinus > Pinus albicaulis. The sequence continues at coordinate 1,205,449,595 of CM076582.1, read as the reverse complement.
TGATTTTTATTGGAGTCACCGTTCAAAAATTGTTCCCACTCTCTTGTTTTTTCTTCTAGTTGGAATTGATTGGTTTTCTTAATAGAGGTCTATATTCAATAAGGTGACCACCACCCTTATAAATTAAAAAAATATATAATAAAACTGACATTATAAAAGGAAGCTAACATATAGGTTGTCATAAATATTTCTCATAATGTCATCAAGAGATGCGTGCTATACAATTTCTATAAGGAACAAAGTGGTCAATCCCATAACATAGATGGGTTATTTATTGCACTCTTTGATGCACTAGTGAATGTATGGAGGCATCAATAACAATGCCTTAAGAAGATATGGTCCAAATGCACTCTTGGTAAGAACATCAAGGGATGGTGGTGCTCTTTGTCATTTGTAGCAAATATTAGTTATTGGTGTAGTAGAAAATATTATAGGGAATGGGTTAAAGATATGAATTGATTCATTACATATATTTAAGTTTCCCACTGTGGAAAAAAATCATTCTATAAATGGTCAAAAGCGTAAGGGAATTCCACTTAGCTCGTTAAATAAATTTTAGAACCTTCTTAAGTTAAAAACCATTCATTCGGCCTTTTTGCAAAATAACAACCATAGTGTTTTGAGACATCCATAGGCTATCAGATATACTTCATGACAATTATTTTCAATCCAAAAATGTAAATGACAAAAAAAATGTAGTTAGGCAATGAATAGCCATGCAACTCAATCCATGGGGTCCTAAGGTCTCCATGGCCTAGGATTTGGGACAAAATTTAGTGGGATATGATACACCAAATACCATAACATTCCCTAACATTATTGTTTTTTCTATTATCAACATGAATATCAACATGGCTAGTTTAGGGGGGATTTCATTACCTTGTGTATTCGTTAGGATAACGGCTAGTTTGATTTTGAAAATTAAAATTGAGTAATAACGGCTAGTTTTATTTATTTATTTAATTAATTGTGATCATATATATATATATATATATAAACAAAATTAATACACTAATATATGAAAATAATATATTAAATCCGTAACAAGCCTCATATTGTCACCATTCTGACATTTTGTAAATGGTATTTTCATTTCGTGGCTATTCCGACGATCTCAATAGCCTATGTCGTGCTTCTGACGTTTTCTATCCATGTCGTTATTCCGACGTTTTGTGAACGGTCTTTGTGAACGTGTCAGGGCGCCCTAGGAAATGCGTTCGGGCGGGTCAGGTCGTGTGAGTGTGCCAAGGGAAACGAGTTTGGACGGGTTGGGTCGGGTCGAGTCGTGCCGTTTGAGGGTGCCCAAGGAAACCCTTAAGTCTTTCATATTCAAATTTTTGTTGTAATAAATTTCCATTTTTTATATGGCCTCCCTCACACGATCCAACCCGAACATGTTTCCTTTTGCGCCCTCACATGACCCAACCCGACCCGCCTGAACGAAGGCACGATAGAGATCAAAATAGAAAACAGATCACAGAAACGTGTAGTACAAGGCACACAGGCGATCACAGCTTAGCATTTTTGATACGATCACCCTCACAGGACCCGACCCACTCGAATGCGTTTCCCTAGGCGCCCTCAAATGACCCGACACAACCCGACCCGCCCGAACACATTTCCCTGAGTGCCCTCACACAACTCTCCCGACCCTCCCCGACCCATATTAAACATGTTTCCTTCACCCTCACAGGACCCGACGCGATCAAACGTGTTTTCTTGGGCGCCCTCACACGACCTGACCCGACCCGACCTGCCTGAACGCGTTTCCTCAGGTGCCCTCATACGACACGACCCGAGAAAACTGCCCGAATGCGTTTTCCGAAGCGCCCTCACACGACTCTACCTGACCCAACCCAACCCACTCGGACGCGTTTCCTTGGGTGCCCTCACACGACACGACCCCTCCCGACCCGACTGAACGTGTTTCCTTGTGCGACCTCACATGACACGACCCGATCAAACCCTACCCGACTTGCCCGAACGTGTTTCCTTGGGCGCCCTCACACGACCCAACACGACCTAACTTGGACGCGTTCCTTGGGTGCCCTCACACGACCCGACCTGACCCGACTTGACATCACACGACCTGACCCGACCCGACCTCACACGACCCGAACTGACACCGCAACCTAACACGACCCCACCCGACCTGACTGGACCCGCTCGGACAAAGGAAATTGGGATGTGAAGCTTGCAAAAAGGCTAAAGGGATGACATGCATGAACATAGGAGAGGGTAATAGAAAGTTCGAGCAAAAGGCTAGAGAGGGAGAGCTATTGAAGGTAGAGAACGACTAGAAGGCCAAGTCATTAAGGTCAAGAGGCCTTCACTAAGAAGCTGAATCACAAAGTTTACGACACATATTGCAACCTGCACCGAATGATATGCTCTAGCCAAAAGGGATGTTGATCTTAAATAACTTTGCATGGTCATGGTAATTAAAGCACATGAAAGTATTGGAATGCATAATATTGCTGAGACTGAGGGATATCACATTACCATTATCCAGGCACACTATGCATGATTTAAGGGTGTTTCACTCTACTTGGAGTTGCGATGTATATTGTGCTACATGCCAATGCTCTTGTTGCACAAGGTTTCCATGGTGGCTACTTCCTCGGTGAAGTGATTAGGGGTGTTTTAACAATGAATGAGATCCATCATATTACCATTATGATACAAAGTCTTCACCATCAACGATGACGTGGTTATGTGCGAGGTTATACTAGTCGCGTGGTACAAAAATTAAGTAACGTTGAAGGCAAAATGTCATGTTGAAGTGAATTTCCAAGGTGACGCGCATGTTAGTTAGTACTACGCGAGTGACATTCATGAATCGCAAGTCTTGAAAGTGTGATCTGTCACCATGTCAAAGCAGGTGGGGAGGGCCCACATTGGGCTACGATTTGTGGGGTAGTCATAATACAAATATTGTAATGAAAAAATGGTAAATATTCTTCAATACACAACACATTATATTTTGAAAAAGTTATAATAAAACTTCTAATTTATTCATTCATTAAATTTAAAGATAATTTTTTTATATTCATTTTTAAGATTAAACATGTTATAAGTTCAAGAGAAATTAATAACAATTAAATATAACAAATATATTATTATTCATGTTAGCTTGACCTAGCTAACATAATAATTGTCAATTAAATCACCCTAGTAAACAAATAACAAATATATCATTATAATCCTATAAAAATTAATAAAATAAAAATAAAATAAAAAAACAACATTACAAAATAAACCTGGCTGCCTCTGCATAATCTCAATCTCCATACCTGTTAATGATCCAAAGGAAAAAGACAAATAAAATGTTAAACACTCTCAATAAATCCACATTTCATTACATGAAGCATTTGGAGTCGTCGTCCATGGAAACCAGAACATCTCTTTAATGTACCTACTTCAAAATATTTTAAAATATGAAAAAAAAATCATTAACACCATTCATAATATTGGGAAAATATCTAAATAAAAATATAATGGTTTATTATAAAACATTTTCATTTAAAAAACTATCAACATTTCACAGTTAAAAATAATAATAATAAATAAATTAAAAATTTATTTCATCACATAATTTAAACTCTCTATTTAAAATATAAAACTCGTCTATATGATACTTTAAGGTACGTTGTTGTTGTTTTTTATTTTAAAACTTGTATAGGAAATGATTGAAACTACATGTAATTGAACGAATATCGAAAATGAAGACTACGAAACTGGGTTAACATTTCTCAAAAAAACTGGTTAAAATCTAAAGAAAATTACAATGTTTACCGTCGTCGCTATTACAACGTTTAATCAACACGTCACAACACCGACGGTTATCCTCCGACCATCACAATACTGACGGTTGTCCTCAAACCATCGCAATACCGACGGTTGAGCCCAATTCTGTCGCACTAACGTCTAAATCGCGATGTTTTTCCCCAAATCATCGCATTACCGACTGTTCTCCTCAAACCGCCGCAATACCGACGTTGGTCCCCAATTCCGTCGCACTACCGACAAGTGTCTCTAAACGTTGAAATAACGATGTTTTCCCCAAACCATCACAATACTGACTCAAGTCAAAGAAACGTCACATTTCAAACGTTCTGTCCCGAAACATCGGTATTCTGACGACGTTCCTAAATGTCGCAATACCGACGATGTCCCTAAACGTCGGTATAGCGACGTTTGTTGGTGGGATTTGAAAATTTGATAAAAATTGGGTAAATTTCCGACAATACGTCAAAAGTGTCGGAACTAAAGTGTCGGAATTTTGACCAAATGTACTAGTGACTTGTGGGAGTATGGGTACATGTGCAGATGGTAGTACAAGTACATGTACAAGTAAAGGTACACATGTACAGGATTTGGACTATCATTTCATAGCAGATGGGTTGGTTAGAGTTAGAGACAAGATATATGTACCAGACAACAATGAGCTCAAGAAGGTGATATTGAGGGAGTTTCATGCGAAACCATATTAGAGTCACCCAGGATACCATAAGACATTGACTGCAGTGAAGAGATTCTACTATTGGCCGAATCTAAAGAGGGATGTGGAAGCGTTTGTAGCTAAATGTTTGGATTGTCAGATGGTTAAGGAGGAGTGCAAGCATCAAGGTGGACTGCTCCAACCGATTGCGATTCTAGAGTGGAAATGGGAGGTCATTTCCATGGGCTTCATGGCAGGTTTGCCTAAGATAGTTAGACATCATGATTCCATCATGGTTGTTGTGGACATGTTAACAAAGGTTGCACATTTCATACCGGTTAAGAATACATACTCAACTAACAATGTAGCACAGGTGTTCAACAGAGACATAGTCAGATTGCATGATGTTCCAAAGAATATTGTGTCAGACAGCGATGCAAAGTTCACTTCCAAGTTTTGGAAGGATTTGTTGTAGGTTTGGGAACCGAGTTAGCCTTCAACACAACTTATCATCTGTAGAAATATGGACAGACTGAGAGGGTTAACAAGACACTAGAGGATATTTTGAGGATGTATGTGATGCATCAACAACGCAAGTGGGAAGAGTATCTTCCAATGGTAGAGTTCTCCTACAACAATGGGTACCAAGAGTCATTAAAGATGTGTCCATTTGAGGCTATGTATGGGCGGAGTTGCAACATTCCTATCAGTTGGAGTGATATGTGTTAGCGCTCGAATCTGCCTTAGGCTGAAGAAGGCGAGGTTTGAGGCAACATCAAACCAACCTTAGCCTCGTAGCTAGCCCTACGAGGACAGGAGAGGGCTCTCTCCGGGTCTATCTCGGCGGAAAATTTTCAAAGGGGCTGAGATGACCGATAAAGAAAATTGATTTTAGGCTAGTAAATTGATAGAAAGGGGTTTTTAATAAATGATGGGGTTTTCTGGGAAGCATGGGATTAAGAACAGCATGAGCAGAGTTTTAATCAAAGGCGCAGATTATTCTATAAGGCAAGGTAGGAGTGAAGTTTAACAATTAATCTGAATTTAAATGGGATGTAGAGACTGCTTAAGAAAGATGAAAGGGGCATTTAACAATGAATCCCTTTCAGACAGAAGAAAATACACAAATACTGACGCTCCTTCAAGGCAGAGCAAATAAATTGAATTCTGCCTATCTTACTGCAAAAGCATTCAGTGAACTGATTATGAATGAAACGAAAAACATTACGAGATTACATATGAAACAGTAGAGAAAACATAAGCTAAACTTCAAACCACAGGAATCTTACAAATCAAAGCTGCGCTATTTAAATTAAAATCTCTGTCAGAACTGTACAATAAAGCTCTGTTTTTCTTCTCACGCACCTCTCAGAACTCTCTCTCCCTACAAATGTTTTTACAATACATTAAATAAACTATGAGAAGTGCTAACTAATCGATGAAAATATGGGGCAGTTACATCAATAATCATGAAAATAGGAAGACTCTGCTCTAAAAGGAATAGCGTTATATTTGTTTGTTGATGACCAATGATTTGATAGAACCTGTAGCTAGACTTTCTGAGCTGCAGCTTGAAGACCCCAAATAGACCAACCAATTCGATTTCTCTGCTGGGATAATTATCTGTATTTAAATTTAGCTTTTGACTTTTATTCTCTCCCATAATGTCACGACAAGTGTCTCTGCTGAAGGCACATTTCCATGCTGCCACATATGTTCTTCAGATGAATCGAATGCCCACATATTGCAACGATTGCCACGTTACATTTCCCATGTGCTTATCACCACATCATACATATACTGATACCTTTAATTCACATGAAGAAGGTTTTATCATAAAACAACGACTTATATAAACAACTCAATGCGGCCATCAACTATCTGATGCGAATGGACCATTTTCCTGAAAATACTGTTTCCATTTCCACTCTGAACTTCATCAACAATTTTAGAATAAGCAAAGTCTTTTGGAATTAAAAGAACATTCTGCCCAAGAAGCTTTTCATATACATCACGAGCATAATGACCAACAGCAAGAACGACTGCATCAGATATAATCTTTCGCAGATTGGTTCTTGAGTCACCTCCTGCGTCAGAAACCTGAACTCCAACAACCTGTGTTTGCCTCATCAGCAGGTCATCCATTCGATTATCTGAACTCCCATTTCTTGTAAATGTTTCCAGAAGTTGAGTAGTATGCGAACCAATCTATCAGTTCCCAAGTGTGGCTTGCCATCAATCAATATAGATGCTGGAGCTCCAAAATGAATAAGTGTTTTTAGCACCATTTGCACGTTGTCACTATTCTTTCCAATTTTGGTGATCAATTTTCCATCACTCCATGTACCTTTGCAATCATGCAGTAGACTGATTAAATCTGAGGGACAAGCTGGAGAAGATACATATTCTAACTTCCCTGTCTTGGAGCATAGATCTGGGATAAAATCCCACAATCGGGGCTGCAAATTCAAGGCTTCTTTCACATCAAAATCACCACAAGCATAATAAAAATCTACTGCACAATGATCAAAACCTGTTTGCAATTCGTTGGAGTCGTTTTGGATGAAGACTGGGCGCAAGACATGAATTTTTGGACGCTGTCGCTCTATGGGTAGCGCCTCTGCCCAATGGGTAGCGCGCGGCTCTATGGGTAGCGCCCGTGCAAATTTACTCTGGCTGTAAGCGCCCAATGGGTAGCGCGCCCTTGTGTGGGTAGCGCGCAGCTCCTATGGGTAGCGCGCAACCAAACTCTGTCCAGAACTCTGCTAAGCATGATTTCGGCCCTCAATCACTGCAATTCGACTTCTATGCTGCGGATTTTAGCAAATGAACTTGATCTCCATTATTTATACATCAGAGAAATATCCTTCCAAATCAGATTTGATTTTTGAATTTGTTTGATAACCCCCATTATAATGTTTTTGGCATTTTGTCCTTTGGTCCTTTAATATAATGTTTTCTCTTTGGCTTTTTCTGAATTTTTGGACTGAAATGCTTGTTGTCTTTTGCAGGGATGCTTGAAGCTGGTGCCACTGAAGAACTGTAAAATTTGAAATATTTTGACCACTCACCTATTTATTACCAAAACATATTTGATGATTTCTTCTTCAAAACAGGGTTTTGAAGAAGAATCAATTTCTCATTGATGACATTCCTAATATAAACAGCTATTGATCCTTCTCCTAGCCTACAAGTGTTATTGAAACATTTTGAAAACAAGCTTTGCAAACATCTAAGTAGCAGTGGGTGAAAGCTGATTGGCATTTGGCCTACACATTGAACTGACACTTTGACAGCTACCTGTCTGCATTTGACTCTGACAGAGGTTAGACAAGACGGAGTCTAACAATATGGTTAACAGGGTACTGATTAGACCAGAGATGTTGGCAAAAATGGAACAGGAAATGTAGGTGATCAAGAAGAACTTGAAGACAACACAGGATAAGCAGAAGAGCTATGCAAATAGTAACAAGTTTTTCAAGGAGTTTCAGGTTGGGGATCATGTGTACATGCATATCAAGCCCAAGAAGAGCTCATTGCAGATTGGATCATGTGCAAAGATAGCACCACAGTTTTGTGGACCCTTCAAAATCATTAAGAGGATCAGACCAGTGACCTATCGACTTGCACTATAGTGAAAGTCCATGATGTTTTTCATATATCATTGCTTAAGAAGTACATTAAAGATGTTGATCATGTGATTGACTGGTCTATATTGCAGGTGGAACAAAATGGAGAATTCCACCTAAAGTCTCAATGTATATTGCAAAAAAATGTGCTCATGCTCCAGAATCGAGAAATAGAGCAAGTTAAAGTGCAATGGAAACACTTTGGGCCCAATGAAGCTACATGGGATATGGTGGATCAGATGCGGACCATGTATCCTTCCTTGGTGTGATGTTGGTATATGTTTGGCATGTGTTTTGGTGATGTTTTGATATACGTTTTTATGTGATGTTCAGGTTTATGTACATATGTGTATGGATGTAAATATCACCATGAGCTATGTTATAAAGCTCCAATAAGCGGTATGGTGTCATGTCATTATAGTTGTCATGTTGGTATGATGTCATGTTGGTTTACTTTTTAGTAGGGTAATCATTGTAAACACTGCATTGAGCTATGCTATAAAGCTCCATGGGAAGTATGGTTGATTTTCAATGATTTTGTTGAGGTATATGTGTTACACCATTTTTTAGCCATCTAACCTGTTACTATTAGATGGACCTAAGTGCACCATGTAATACCAATTTTACCCTAAGTAAAATTACTTTGACTATGAAAAATAACTTAGTAAACCACCTTTATTAAGTTGTTTATGGTCTAAACAGGAAACCCCATGAGGAAATATTAAATAAACCTACATTTGTTTGATTTTCCTCAAGGAATAATTAGTTAAACAACAGTTTAATTAATATTCCTGGTCATATTTAGCTCAAAACAGGAGAATTAATTAGATAAATTATTATTTGTCTCATTATTTTCTAGGAATAATTATTTAAACCTTATTTAAATAATATTTCTTGTTAAATTTGACTAAATCATTCATTAATAATTAAATAAATCATTATTTATTTGATTATTACTCAACCACATCCTTAAAATAATAAATAAATCATTTATTTATTTATTATTTACAAATAAAGGGATTTGACTCAAGTCAAATTCTTTTTTCCCTCCAAAAAATATAATAAAATATTCCATAAAAGTTGGATCTTGATTTGGTTAATAATATTTTAATTATGCACCAATATCTAGACTAACTCAATATTTTGTTATAAATAGAAAGGTTTTTCCATTCATTCACTACCTTTTGTTGCCTAAAGATCATTTTGGATCTATACTTTTGGTCTGACTTTGATCCACCATCATTGTCATATTTTGCTACCATTTTTCTTGTGAGCTCCCTTTGAGTTCCATTTTTGTTTGGGTTTTCTACATCATCAAGGGAGAGAGATTTTAGATCTGAAGTGTCGAGGACTTACAAGAACCCATCCCATTGAGAAGGACTGGTAACATCCTTCTATGTTCTCCTCCCAGGTGCCATAAATACAAAATTCTTTAAACATATTCTTGTCTTGTCTATTGGATGCATGGAACGACTCTTGTTTTTATTTACTGCTTAATGTCTTTTAATACATAGATCTATATTTTGCAGCATTTATCTTGGTCACCTAATTGCATATCTAAAGATATTGGCAGCCATCTTTGTTGTTAGGGCTTTTTGTTATGCACGGCTAAAGTGAGCCTTTTTCGTACACTTGCGATTAAGATTCATACTAACAATATGTGTGGTTTAATACAGAGGATGGTGTCCCCCAAGGGGGAGGGTTCTGTAATAGCCCTGGTGAAAATTCCATGTAATAAAGTTAAAAATAATAACCACAGTTGATGGTACACTTATTCCAAGCTGAATGTTGGGCAAGGCATCCTAGTGGGTGTTCATTTGGTTTAATATGGCTAAGGAAATTTCCAATGTTGTACAGACAATCCCTTTTGTGGACATAAGCAATCTCTCTAGTCCTAAAGGAAGGATCTAGAAAAAAACTAGAAAAATATGTGTAAACTTTCCTAGCTTATATTAGAAAGTACAAAGTAATATAGATGGCCTACCCCAATGTTGTACAGACAATCCCTTTTGTGGACATAAGCAATCTCTCTAGTCCTAAAGGAAGGATCTAGAAAAAAACTAGAAAAATATGTGTAAACTTTCCTAGCTTATATTAGAAAGTACAAAGTAATATAGATGGCCTACCTCACTCTAATTCTAGCGCCCATTAGTGTCGTTTCCTGATCTTCTCGCTTATAAGTTCAATCCTCTTTACGCCGTTGCGGATGAATACCTGCAAGGAAGATCAAATAGAGACGACAAAAGCATACATAACACAATTCATTCTAACATAAACTATATGATAGATTAGAGAGTATCACACTAAATGAGTAACGATTTACACATTTATGGGAAGCAAACACATAATGTATTGTTAATAGAAAGTAAGGGAAGCATACAACCACTTAATCTCTAATGTTGGAAGCCTCCTTTGGATGAGTTTCCAAGTCCTATCTAAGACCTTCAAGCACTCCTTTCTCCATTATAAAATGGTAGCATTTAGGCACAATTGAGCACAAGGATGGCAACCATCATTGATCAACCATTTGAGGAAGGCAGGGAATTAATTTATAGGGAAGGAGAGGGAGTTAGGGATCCAGAAAAGGGGGAAGAAGTACCACATATTAAGGGGAAGATCTCGTCAAAGTATTGAAATGGAAGATCTCGACCCAATCCTTATTCACCTGTAACCAACTCTCTGTTCTCAAGGCTTCTAGTAGGAGAAGCTTCTCCTCCATTTTTAGAGAAACTTCCAGAAGAGGAGTAATGCTCTTTTTCACTTAAATTCTCATGCTAGAAGTGTTAGACACATATAATGGTGAACGTGACAAGCACGAGGCATAAGTCATGAGGACCACATTGGGCCTACAAATAGGGTTTTTGGCAAGTCTTTAAAGAATTGCTTCAAGGAATTTCTTATTTTGTTCTTAAGGGATGCTCTGATCATGTTTTCATGGTAAACACAATAACAAATTTTGTCACTTTGCGACATTTGGGGAAAAGTTTGACAACTGAGGGCATGATATAGGGAGTGGGACAAAATATTATATAACACCCGGTCCTAGGGAATTTTTTTCTTAGAGAAATCAGAATATATGTCATACCATGAGAGATTTGTGGTCTTATTAATGTTGCATTTCGTGTCCCGGTATATTGGTTGTGGTCGCCCTCTAGAACTTCTTGGATGCAACTCTTAACACTTTTTGCGGGAATAATTGACCGCTGGAGGTGCCTGTTGAGTCTCGATTTTGCTCAATTTTGATAGCATTCTAAGACCTTGCTTCCCTCCTTTTGAACTCTTTTTTACTCTTAGTTACTCCTATATTTCCATATTACCTATGTTTTGACCAAAAGGGTGTTGTGCGCTCAAGAATAATAACTTTTCAAAGCAGCTCCACGCTTTATTGTAGATAGCTTGTGATCACTGATTTCCTGCAGACTCTCCACGATTTCCTGTAGATGTGGATTTCCTGTAACTGCCCATGTTTCTTGCAGCAGTATCGGCGGTTGAGTATGTTCCAGTTAGTCTCCAGTAAAATGGGAACATGGGTTTTATTAGGAAATCCACCTACATAGACGTTGTCATATTGGTTGCCTCGAAACTATCATCAAACCCACCCATATCTTCAATCATCTTCTCAATGGTTGTATTGGGGAAAAGCTCCAACAACTTAACAGAATCAGTTTGATCCATGCTTTCAAGCATGGATCAAACTCAACAGAGCTATTTTTGTTATCCTGTTCAGTTATTATTAGTAACAGTTGCAGTAGTAGTTTTCATAATTCGGGAAAGCTTATGCCTTTGTACCTGTATAAATATTGTTATGTTTCATTTGCAAGGGAGGTTGGACATATCATACTTGTATACCACTGTAATAATTTTCCAGATTAATACAAATTTACTTGTTCTGTTGATTTTGATAGTGAAGGGGTTGTGAGCAAGGGAGGGTCCCCTTTGCTCACAACTCCATTAGTTACAACTTCGTGTTTCTTTGATTATTTTTATGCATTAACAAAGTTATTTGCACAACTATTGTTTCTCTTTTATGAATTGTAGCACCACATGTGTAATGGTTAAACGATGAAATTTATTTGATAAAGTTTTGGTTTATGTTATGAAACGTTAATTTGATTTTATTGTTGTTTGCTTGGTCCTTTATCTTTTCTGATCAACATCAACAATCTTAGGAGTTTTCGAGGGATGATTAAATCCACTCCATAGCCTTTGCTGTCAAGTGTTTATAAGGAAAATAGACATTAGAGCTGTGTGTGTGTGATTAGTTTAATTAGAAAAACACTTAAGCTATTAGCTTGCATATATCTTGCGCAACATCTCATAAGCTTACCTACCCCTGGTTGATAATTTATGTCTATCAGATTATAAGTCTATAATTTGCCTCATTTTGGCGTCGTTTTCAGGGAGGTGTTAAGAGATGATACTGAAAGTGTTTTAGTATGATTTATATTGTTTGAGATTTTTCAGGTCTGGAGGAGTCAAAGTGGTAAGATGTAGGGTAAGGCCTACGCACTTGCAGAGATCATAATTCTCCAAAGCCATGTCCTGATTGTTTGGTAAGTATAAGTTTTTGAATTTGTTTGCATAATATATGAATAGGGTCCAATATTTCCAAATTTTTTTGGTGGTGGTGTGAGCACCACTTCATTCACTAATAAAATGGCAAGAATAAGGAAGTTTGCAATAAATAAGGCAACAAAGGAAGAAAAATCCGAACAGGAGTTCTGTAGTCCTGAAAAGAGCTTGGTCATTGATCCTAAGCAGATTAATACTTCCACAACAGAATCTTCTGTTAGAAAATCTTTTGGTGTTTCCCATTTAGAACCTCGTCTTGCAAGGAAGTCAACATCTCTTCTCAGTAGTCAGCCTGAAGGGGAATTCCTCATCAATCCTATTCAAGAACTAGAGTTTCAGACCATTGACTTTGAAGAATCTATAGTTTACAAGGATCCTACACTCTCTTGGTCCGATATGGCCCATCTAGAGGGTGCTTGTAACACATATGGGAACTACAATGAGAAGGAAGAGGAGCTAGTCACATTTGAATTTCCTATCAGGGATACTGGTGGAGCTACTCAGATGAAAAACATTCCTCCCTCAACCTTGCCTAATTTTAGTGGTGTCTCTAGTGAAGATCTTGATGCCTTCTTATTCAAATTTGATGTGTTGTGCAAAAGATATGACTATTATTCTAATGATTAGAAGTTGAAGTTGTTTCCTGCTACATTAAATGATGCAACTCTTAGGTGGTTTATGGGGTTGGGCTCAAAATCCATTGCAACCTGGTATGAAATGAAGAAGGTATTCCTAAAGAAGTATCAAGATTATTATAAAAATAATGACCTTAAGGAAGAAACTTTTGGCATGAATCAGAAGGAAGGGGAGATTCTTGAAGACCCGGTGGAAAGATTTCAATATAATCTGCAGAGATCCAAGATGAATCAATTGAGTAAAGGGACCAAGTGAACAATTTTTCTCAGTGCAATTAGACCGGAATATATGGATATTTTGAACCTGATGGGAGTAGGTGATATATCAAAACTGAGTTATGATGATGTGTGTGAGCTATGTCGATGATATTCAAGGGGAAATTCTAAAGTTGGAGGTGGATCAAGAGACGCTTCTTCCATGCTTATCAAACCAGTTTCCGGAGTTGGAGTAACCAGAGCTGAAATGGGTAATTTATTTGAAAATTTCAAGGTTGATGTTATTAGTACTTTGTCTTCCCAATTGGATGTTTTGCAGGCTAAGAAGAAACACGAGGAAGTGAATAAAGGCATGGCCGTGCTCTGCTCCAAATTTAGGAAGAAACATCCCTTAAGGGAATGTCCTGCAGACAGTATAGAGGTATGCCAAATTTGTGAAGCTGAGCATTCTATTGATCAATTTCCTTCTCTTCCCGAGATTAAAGCAGCATATCTAGCAAATTAGGGAGTTGTTAATGCAATTTATGCAATGACACCTCAAAAACCATGGCAACTACATCCTACAGGTATGTCACAATAACATTTTCAAATTCCTTATACGCAGAATCAGATGTGGAATATTCCAATGCCCTAGAAGTCGTGGCCTCCACAACAACCTTCGTAGGGGAACATTTCTTACCCTGTTGCACATAATTTTCCATCTCAGAATTTCTATTCACCACAACCCATACCGCAAGAAATGGTTCAACCACAATAGCAACAACTTCAGTTGCCCGCCCCACCAAATCAACCTCGTCCCACCCAACTTCCTATCGAGCCAGTATCTAACCCCAACAATAAAACCATCCAATCTGCTCACAATATTGGAGTGGTCACTTATCCCACTTTTCTTATCTACTGTATTGCACCACAACCTTTGAAGGAAATTTATGTTCCTTTGCTGCAGGAATTTCCTGTGTCGCTGCAGGAAATTAAACTCAGATCGAAAAAGTGGCGACTCAGCTTAGAATGATTGAAGAGATTATAGAAGAAGAAACTTTGGACATACCTGAAGTAGAAAAGACACATGAACCAATAGAACAAACCACTTCAAAGTCACAAGAACCTTACTCGTCCCATAATATCCATCCTCATTTTCCAGAGATGTTGGAGATGAAAATAAAACAACTCGAGTTCGATTTTGTGTCTGAACTGAGAAATGTATGCATTAAGATCCCTTTATTGCAAGAAATTAGGGATATCCCAATTTATGCCAAAACAGTGAGGGAGCTATGTACCAAGAAACCAGGAAGATAGAAGAAGGAACTCTCCACAATTCAAGTAGGTAGGAAACGTGCAAGCCTTATGTCCACCGGATTTTCTACTGAGAAATATGTAGACGCTGGCATTCCTGTGGTTACCACCTTTATCAATGGGTATCAGATAAGGAACACTCTAATTGATTTAGGTACAGCTATCAATTTGATGACAATGGAGACTTTATCTCACATATGATCCTTTGACTTACTTCCTACTCCTACCATTTTAGAATTAACAGTTAGGTCTAAGGTAAAGCGAGAGGGTGTATTAGAAGACATTGTCATTTCATTGGAATCCTGGGAGTACCCTGCAGAATTTTTTGTTCTTCAACCTAAAACCAACTTGGGAGGGCATCCTTTGATCTTGTGAAGGCCTTGGTTATCCGCGACAGATGCCTACATAGGGTGTAGGTTTGGAAATATGACCATCACTCATGGAGCTGAAACTATGCATATCAATTTGTATCCCCCTGCTAAACCCCTCTTAAGATTAGAAAATACTCATTGGGTTGAAGAAGAGGAACATAATTCAAAATGTACCCAACCAGTTTTGACAATAGCCCAAGCCATGAGCCTTAAGGAAAAATCATAGGAAAATATGATAAATTGTTGTATTTATAACCCTGATTTTTCACAACATTTGGAAGGCAGTCTAGTTATAATATGTATATCATGGTTTTCAAGCTTCTGTGGTTATTGTTTAATGAAGAGATTTTCGAATTATCCACAGTGTGATCAAACAACGGTCGATGTTTCAAATCCCAATGGGGATCCATCTTCAGGACAAGCTGATGAATGAGAAGTGAATGAAAAGAGAAAAAAGGATGTAGAGGACAAGGTTTAAACAAAGAGCATGGTGCCGATATTAGACATGAACAATGTCACACTTCGGCCCTTGCTGAGCACTCCTCAAAAACTAAACATCACCTATGTCTGGAGGATGCTAAGATCATCGCGAAGGAGGAACACTATCGAAGAAGAAAAATTAGAGAAGCACTTGAGATTATGAAGCACCCTCATAACATTAATAGGGATGGAGGATTTGATATTAGTGATAGTTGGCGGCCTCTAATTCGATAGATGTGCTCCTAGAACGTGGCCCTATACCTAGGTACTGTATCACAGGTTTGCCACTCCTCCAAATAGATGGGTAGATTTTTAGATTTTTTAGGTTTTGGTTTTTTGCAAGCATCTAATTAGAATATTTACTTTTAATAATTATCCTTATTAATTATTTTTTATTTCCTATTAATAAAAATTAATTAATTATAAATTGTTATTAGTATCTTAGGTTTTTAAGAAGATTAAGAATAGAAAATATAATTACTAGTCACATCTAATATTAGATTAGTTAGAATTAAATGGTAATTGAACCAATAATGATTAATGAATTTGACTTTTAATAATTATAAATAATAGCAAATTTATTTACATTCATTTATAATTAATAAATATTAATTAAATTTAGCCATTATTTATTTTTATTAAATTAATTTGATTATTTATTTTTATTAAATTAATTTGATCAATTAATTAGTCCAAAAAATATATAATTATAATTTAAATATATTAAGTAAGTTATTACTTAGATTTAAGGAATAATATAGGAAATTAAAAAAAAAAATTAATAAACTTTAGATCACTTACCTTATAGTTTATAATTATTTTTATTCACTTACCTTATAATTTATTAATTATTATTACTATTTAAATAAATAAATAAATAAATATATTATGAAACTAATTAATTTAAAGTTAAAAAATACAAAATTTAGTTACTTGGAAGAATTTTAATATATATATATATTATAAACTTTACATCACTTTCCATACAATTTAGTAATAATTACTATTATTTAATATAGCATATATTTTAATAAAAATAGAAATAAATTTATAAAAATCACTTATCTTATAATTTATTAATAATAATAATTATTAAAATAAAATAAATAAATTTATTAGGGTAACCATATATTAAAACTTAGTTAATTGAAATTAATAATAACATAATATTAGTTAATTTGTCGGCTCTACATCTGCCCATCTTTTCTCTTTATTTAAACCTTGTCCTTTGCATCCTTTTTTCTCTTTTCGTTCACTTCTCATTCATCAGCTTGTCCTGAATATGGATCTCCGTTGGGATTCGAAACGTCGACCGTTGTTTGATCACACAGTGGATAATCCAAAAATCTCCTAATATATATATATCATTACTGACTTGCATAATTTTTATGAACATAGTACAACAATTGAATTACGTCCAACCCTCTTGTCTACATTCCGTGCATATTCAATGACTGAGTGTGGAGGTAAGGTAATTGAAATTTTTCCTGGAAAAACTTTAAACATCAATTCTGCCTTAACTCCCGAACAAGAGAAACAATTAATTAAGACATTGAAAATTTTTTCGGATACAATTGCTTGGGAATATATAGACATGAGGGGTATTCACCGAGATACATGCATTCTTCATATCTATATAGAATGAAATGCCAGGCCTATGAAACATCCAGAAAGGAGGATGAACCCTACTTTAAGAGAAATTGTGAAAAATGAACTGCATAAATTATTAAATGTAGGGTTCATCTATCCTATCTCAGATATCCAGTGGGTATATCCACTTGTTATTGTCCTTAAAAATAATGGTAAATGGAGAGTGTGTGTAGATTATAAGGAACTACACAAAGCTACATTAAAATATCACTTTCCCTTGCCTTTTATAGAACAAGTACTAGACACTATAGCACGAAAAAAGTACTTTTCCTTCCTAGATGGGTTTAGTGGGTACATCAAATTAGGATAACTCCAGAGGACCATGATAAGACAACATTCACATGTCCCTAGGGTACCTATGCATATAAGGTACTACTATTTGGTCTATGCAACGCACCAACCACATTTCAACGGGCAGTCCTTAGTATTTTCTCTGACCTTTTGCATGATTGCGTAGAGGTCTATATGGACGACTTCACAGTAATGGGTGATACTTTTGAAGAAGCTTTACATAATCTTAAGAAATTTTTGCAGAGATGTAGAGAAACTAATCTTTCATTAAGTAACGAAAAATGTTTTTATGATTATGACTGAGGGTATTGTTTTGGGTCATCATGTTTCTACTGCAGGAATTAAAGTTGATCCAGCTAAGATTGAAGTAATTGTAAAGCTGCCCCCACCAACCAGTCAAAAGGGAGTTCGAAGTTTCCTTGGACATGTAGGGTACTAACAAAGGTTTGTTGAGAATTTTACAAATGTAGCCTCTCCATTGTCTAAATTATTGACTAAAGAATCCGAATTTCATTGGAATGATGTGTGTCAAGCTGCATTTGATACACTCAAGGAAAAGCTTTCTTCAACACTTGTCTTGAGAGATCCAAATTGGAAATTGACCTTTCACTTTTTCACTGATGGCTCTGATTCAGCTATAGGAGCAGTATTGGGTCAAAAGGAAAATCTTGTAACCCATGCTATTTATTTTGTTAGTAAAAATTTAACTCCTGTAGAACTGAATTACACTGTAACTGAGAAAGAATTCCTTGCTGTAATTTATGCTATTAACAAGTTTAGACACTACATCACTGGTTACGAAGTTTTTGTACACACTGATCATTCTGCCATCCGATATCTCATGAACAAACCAATCACTAATGGCAGGATCATTAAGTGGCTTTTTCTGCTGCAGGAATTTGACATCACATTATTGGACAGGTTGGGAAAAGAAAACCTGGTAGTTGATTTCCTATCTAGGCTCAACCATGCAGGTGAGGATGTTCCTGTTGATGACAGCTTTCCTGATGAGAACTTGCTTGCTATTTCTGTCAAAACACCTTGGTTTGCAGACATGGCCAATTATCTTGCTACAAGAAAGTTTCCACCCTACTTTTCATCTAATCATAAAAAGAGAATTGTTAGGAAAAATACTGATTACTCTTGGATTAAGGGAGACCTCTATTTCACTGGACCTGATTTAATTATTTGCAGGTGTGTCAGAGAGGATGAGATATATGATATCTTGAGAGCTTGTCATGATGAACCATGTGGAGGACACTTTTCAGATAAGAAGACAACCTACAAGATCCTCAGATCAGGTTACTATTGGCCAAGTCTTTTTAAAGATGCAAAGGCGTATGTTCGAAAATGTGATAACTCCCAGAGAATAGGGAAACCTGTTCAATGAGATGAAATGTATTTGCAACCACAGGTTCTCATAAAACTATTCAAGAGGTGGGCTCTTGATTTTATAGGTCCCATCAATCCTATGTCCAAAGGTAAGAAGTATATTTTGGTTTGTACTTATTATGTTACGAAGTAGGTGGAAGCATCAACACTACCTAGAGAAATAGAGAAAGAAGTGGTAGCATTTCTTTTTCTCATATTTTTGTAGGATTTGGGGTAGCAAGGGAAATAATTACTGGTCAAGGTACTCATTTTGTGTCGAAGATTTTGCAGGGAATTGTACAAAAATATTAGATTACTCATCGGAAGTCTATCCCTTACTATCCACAGGCCAATGGGCAGGTGGAATCAACAAACAAGGTGTTGGAGACAATCCTAACAAAGACAGTGTAATTACATAAGAAGGATTGGTGTGATCGACTTCCTGAGGCATTCTGGGCCTATAAGATCACATGAAGGAACACCACTGGCTTTTCCCCTTATGAATTGGTGTATGGAAAACAAGTGTTACTGCCAAATAAATTTCATATCAGAACTTTTAAGATGGCAGTGGATTTGGGTATAGACCTTAATGAGGCACAACAACAAAGATTCCTATAGCTCAATGAGTTGGATGAGATTAGGCAAGATGCTTTTCAGCATACTGATCTGATCCAACGACAACAAGCTAAATGACACGCCATATACACTAAGAAAAATCAGTTCAAAAAGGGAGACTAGGCATTGTTGTTTGATTCATAATTTAATAATTTTAAAAGGAAATTTAACACACATTGGTTGGGCCCCTATGAAATTGAGAATTTTTTTGATAATGGGTCTATTCGGGTTAAGACAATTGATGATGGGAATGTTACCTTCTTGGGGAATGGGCACAAACTAAAGCTATATCAGAAACCCCAATCTAAGGAGGAATTTGTAGAAGAAATTTTGAAGAATAAGGAGTTGGAAATGGTGGGAGAGGGAGTCATTCCTTTCACTACCTCTTCTTGATTTCCTGCTGATACAATGAGCTCACTTTGTTCCTTCTCGTGCTCAGTAAACCATGAGAGGGATGTCTATTGGGTACATGTTTATTCCTTTTTCTGGGCCCAATGGAATATTTACGGAAAAGGAGCCCCCTTGGAGTCTTATTTTTCAGTATTTGAGACTCTGGCAAGCATGGACTTCCCTGGGCTCATTAAAATCACAGGTCAATAGATCCTTTGTGATCCTCTAAATAAATTCTGTTTTTTAGTTAATTTTTGTATTTATCGTGTTGGGCTGATGTGGGATCTCTTAAGGCCCTCCTTCCAATAATCTTGGCCCATCGACATCAACAAATTATTTGGGTCCAATATCAGAGCCTTGTGATGCCTTGAAGCTTGTCTACCTTAATGATAGGCTATCTAGTTAGCAGCAATGGGTATTCATCATGGCTCCTTAATTGCTAGATCCTATAGGGGGTTCGATAACAACTCATATATTCACACCTGATAGGATGTATCAGATGTACCTTGGTCCTCACTTTCATTAATGGTGATGGACCTCACGTTGGTTAAAAGATGACCTTAATGGCTGGTAATCCAACGAGATCATTGCACATTCGACATCAACACCTACATTCATGTGTAGTGAACTGTACAAAAAGGGGAAGAGACTGTTTCCTACAGAAAATTTCAGTGGTTGCAGTTCCTACAACAACACCACTTATTTCCTAAAGAACGAATTTTTGACATAAAATTATCTTAAATTAATGTGGCAAGCACTAATCATTTTCATAATTAGTTGAGATCATGAACTATAAAATTGTGCATATGACATGGCTTCAAGGTGGGTTATTCAAGGCAAGTGCAGTCATCACCCAAGTACTGGACCGTTGTAAGATAAGATTGAGCACGTACGGTTGGCGTCAGAATACTTAAGGTAAAAAGGTAATGGTACGACAATTTTGAATTTGCATGAATATGAGTCATGGCCACCCTCACAGAAGAAGGCATCTATGAGCCGTTGTGTCATAAACTAAGTTCCATTCCCGATTATTATTACTCTGACATGTCCTTTGGTTATCCTTCCAATATTTATCCCGTAGGACGGAATGATCACGTCATGCGTTTCTTGAAATTTGCCTCATTACCCTGAATATTTCCAAATTTAAACTATCGTTTCAAGTTTTTCTTCCTAGTCTTAGAAGCATCTTGGTGAAATAAATCAACTCTGCTCTCTCCCTCTCCTAGCTATGTCGAGAATGCGGTCTGCAATCAGATTTGAACCTCAGGGTCCTGGATTACTGGATGCTGACCCACAGAGTAAAGAAAGGTTGGAGAAGGCATGATAGCTTCCCCTGTTCCTGAAATTTAGCGTGCATAATTTGGAGGTAACAAATTCTTTTTCCCTCAATCTAAATGGCGACAGAGCGCAAGTGGGGAATGTTCAGTTTAGATTGACGGAGGAACTGGTAGCTTGAGCCTATGGAATTCCACAGGAAGGGGAGCACTGGTTCAAGAACCAACGATTCAACAAGGAGATTTGTGATACTTCCTCTGAAAAGAACATGAAAACCTGGATTGGAGCAAGGGAATATCACAAGATTACCTTAGAAGTAAGTACCATCATCTTTTGTTTTTCCTACAGAAATACATAACCTGTGAAGGTCGTTTTGGGCTAGCATTTATGTTTCACATTCGGCTCCTTGGCCATTTCTGAGACAAGCCCTTCAATTTTCCCTACTAACTAAGAATATCCCTGTTGAAAATGTCTACTTCTGCCAAGGAGAGGCCAACACACATAGAGGAGAACCTCTATCATCATAGTTTGATAAAAATGATCATGACAGACTCATTAAGGGACTTTTGAGGTCTAAAATGGGCATAGTGGAAATAATAAAATAGTATTAGATTACATCATCAAATTGTAGAGGCAAAAATGAAAAAGTACTTTTTCAACTCGTATTTTCAACTTATATCCCTATGGGCTTACTAAAATTTTGAGCGGGAACATTCGTTGGATGCATAATTTTATACTTCATCCAAAGAGTACCCATGTTGCATACTTTCGATGGAATTTTCTACACGAAAAAAGATAAATACATGAAAAACGTGATTTCAATCACGTTTCTTTCATGCATTTCTCATTTTTCGTGTAGCAAGGTTCATCAAAAGTATGTAACATGGGTACTCCTTAGATGGGGAATTAAACTTTGAATCCAATGAGTACTCATGCTTGAAATTTGAGTAAAACCTTAGGGAGATAAGTTGAAAATACAAGTTGAAAAAGTAGTTTTATTATATTTTCTAATATTTTTATTTTTTTACCCCAAAAATGGTGAATCATTCCCCATGGTTGACATCATCATCTTGAATCTTATTGGTTCTTATAAAGTTTATTTTGGTTGTACATTTTTCTTAGGAGGCCCATTTTAGACCTCAAAAGTTCTTTAATGGGTTGTGCATAAATAGAAGAAAACATGGGAAGGATTCTTGTTAGAGAATTACTTCGTGGAGGATGAGAAGGACCCTAGTTCATCAGAAACCAAGGAGGCAGAGCTAGCAGAAAATCCGAAAAAGAAACCCTGAACCCGTGGTCAGTTGATAGAGGAGGTCAAGAAAGGCGAGGAAGTGGTGGTAATTGGGGAAACCATAGGGAAAAAGCCCAAGTTGAAGGGTATTTATACCCCTGCTAAGCGCTTTACAAGAAGTCAGGTTGCGAAGCTAGAAATAGAGGATAATTTAGAGGAAGGGGTACCACAAATCAAAAATGAAAAAAAGAGTAAGAAGTCCCGAGACTTGTCTAAAGGGAAAGGGAAAGTTGAGGTAGCCGAATTCATCAACAAAGGAGAATGGGAGGCCGCGTCTTTCCAAGACCCACCGCTGCAGGAAAGTGGTAAGACAGTTGAAGACTGCCAAGGGCAGGAGGAACCAAGTTTGCGCCAGTCCTCTCAAGGATAGCATAAAGGGGAGGGAGCTTCCCAGAAAAAGCAGTCTCGTAAGGAAATGGAGGAAATTATCGCTGAGCTCACTGTGTCTGAACGGGCTCTTCGGAAGGAAAATGAGACCCTAAAGGAAAACAACCTACTCATGCAGAAGGATTTTGACGAGTGGCATAAGAAGGCATGTCGAATCATGAAGAAGAAATAAACCAAGATCAACCACCTCCAGAAAAAGAATGAAGAATATCAGGGTCGGGTTCAGGAAGAGTCCAACAAGGCCCAATTAGATTGCTTGGCTATAGTAGCTGCAACAGAGGGAAATGATTGAATTTTTCCTTCTGAAGTTGCAAAATTTGTTTTGCTTACATAAGGGACATGCAAGAAGCTAGGTGTGGGGGAGATGTTGAGTCCCGATTTTGCTCAATTTTGATAGTATTATAAGACCTTGCTTCCCCCTTTTTGAACTGTTTTTGACTCTTAATTACTCCTATTTTTCCATATTACTTATGTTTTGACCAAAAGGGTGTTGTGCGCTCAAGAATAATCACTTTTCGAAGCAGCTCCACGCTTTCATGTAGACAGCGTGTGATCGTTGATTTCCTGCAGACACTTTGTGATTTCCTATAGATGCGGATTTCCTGTAACCACCCAGATTTCTTGCAGCAGTATCGACGATTGAGTATTTTCCAGTTAGTCTCAAGTAAAATGGGAACATGGGTTTTATTAGTAATTCCACCTACATGGACGTTGTCCTATTGGTTTCCTCTAAATTGTCATCAAAACCACCCAGATCTTTAGTCCTTTTCTTGATGGCCATATTGGAGAAAAGCTCCAACAACTTAACAAAATCAATTTGATCCACGCTTTTAGTCATGGATCAAACTCATCAGAGCTATTTTTGTTATCCTTCTCAGTTATTATTAGTAACAGTTACAACAATAGTTTTCCTAATTCGGGGAAGCTTATGCCTTTGTACTTGTATAAATATTGTTATGTTTCATTTGCAAGGGAGGTTGGACATATCACAACAATACTTTTCCAGTTTAATACAAAGTTACATGTTATGTTGATTTTTCTGTGTAAACCCTTTTAACAGTGAAGGGGTTGTGAGTAAGGGAGGGCCCCCTTTGATCACAACTCCATTAGTTACAACTTTGTGTTTATTTTATTATTTTTATGCATTAACAGAGTTATTTTCACAATTATTGTTTCTCTTTTATGAATTGTAGCAACACATGTGTAATGGTTAAATGGTGAAGTTCTTTGATAAATGTGTTTGGAATAGTTTGATTAAGTTTTGGTTTATGTTATGGAATGTTAATTTGATTTTATTGCTGTTTTCTTGGTCCTTTATCTTTTCTGATCAACATCAACAATCTTATGAGCCGTAGAGGGATGACTAAATATGATCCATAGCCTTTGCTTCCAAGTGTTGATAAGGAAAAGAGACATTAGAGTTATGTGTGTGTGATTAGTTTAATTAGAAAAAGACTTAAAGTGTTATCCTGCATATATCTTGCACAACATCTCATAAGCTTACCTACACCTGGTTGATAATTTATGTTTGTCAAATCATAAGTCTATAATTTTCCTCAATAAAACCATCTCTGTAGAGAAAGACGATATTGATATACAATCAATATCAGTGTCACCTGACATTTCAAACAAGAAATCCAAATATCATAACGATGACATAAATAATATTAATCAGGAGAATGAACTTGAATAGAGCTTTGAAATATAGGGGATAAGACAAGAAATTTGAACTTGGAACTTGTTCTGAAGGCTAGTTCGAAAGTCACACAAATCTAGGGGCTGCAAAACTTAAGGGGAGAAAAAAAACGACAACTAGATTTCTAGGTAGAACTGCAGGTTGCTAGGTCATAGGATAGGTGCAATTGCAAGGTTGCAGATTGGGTAGGTTTTGAGGTTGTAGTTTGGATCCTATCGTGTTATTTTGAAGCGAGACTTGGTTCCTTCAATGGCTAGACGAAAATTCTATGGCTTGAGGTGGGAAATTCGGCCTCAGGAGAACTTGGGAGTCAAAGGAAATTGAGACCAGGGGATATGTGCTTCATATGGGACTTAGTGCTTGAGAAATGGGACACTAAGCATGCGGGTAAATAGTCTGGATGGTTTTAGGGTGAAATGGATTGGAAATGGCCCAAAGAGGTAGTTAAATCCTACCTGAGGGGGAAAATGAAAATCTCATGGGAAGAAATAGACACATGGCAAGAAGAATGATTACAAGGGAGGTGAAAAGATGCCTACTTGGAGTAAGGATTCGCACACCCTCTCAGTTGCCAAGTTCCTCTGCCTCGAGTGAATGAATCAGCTGAATGAATGAACAATGAGCGAGGAGGGGGTATATATAAGTTGGTCACATGTGCGGGCTCGGGGAGGTCTCAAGGTCGCGTACCAAAGGAGGTTGCAAAAGTGAAGCTTAATTGATCTGTGACCTAGCGACCATGTGGCTTCAAAGGTTTATAACTTCTTGAGTTCGCAACGTCACAAGGAAGACTGGGTCACAAAATTGGAGGTCTGTTGAACGATGACTTAGCTATGAAGGTTTCAGTATTGTAATTATAAATCTTTGGTGTTGCTTTGTTGCTAGCGAGCTTAAATAATACCCCGACAGAGTCACTCCCTAGAAATCACAAACGTTGCTCTGCTGCCAGCGAGCTTAGAGAATACCTCGATGGAGTCATTGCATCACCTCTCTGCATAGGAAGCCTTTCTCAATCCTTTACCCTTTATTTAACTTTATTTCATATATTCTCATTGTAATTTATTTATTAGGAATTCATTTTTCCAGGGAAAATGAGGTATCCTGACTTATTTTACATGCAAGAGTAGTTGTTTTGGGTTTTTTTAGAGGCTTTATGATTTTCCGGAAATGTGTTACCCATTATGGCTATCCTTTCCCCCTTTTTGAGTTAGTGGGTGTGAACCAATTTTCCAAAATCTACAACCAAGTAAATAATGAGGGTCTTACTGTTAAAGATAGGGTGCCTTGGATAATCAAAGTTCCCCATCGAGATTGGTCTTCACATCTCACCCTAGTTGTGACTTTAGAGATAGTCAAGAGTAAGCACATACAAGAGTACAATTCAACCCTTGGAATGGGAGTTACCAGAACTTGGGAGGGAATTCAATTATGGAGGGCATTCAATGTTCAGGAATTCTTTATTTTGGACAAAACCATTATTCATGAACTGAACTATCATGACCAAAATTACATGAAGGAAAGAAGAACTAAAAGCAGGATGAAATGCAAAAATGTGGAAATACAACTAGGGGATAAATGCACAAAAGACAAGAAAATAGAAAATAAGACTATATTATAGGGATAGGGAAGCAGCTATGAGAGCTACCAGGTAAAGTAGAACTTAAGGTCTTGTTCGTTTATGGGAATGGGCTCAAACATTCCCGCTAGGCTTTGTAAAATATAGGTGGGTTGGCCAATTTTATTTTTAACTCAAAACAGTCCAATCCACAAGGCTTGAAATTTTGTGTGCTTGCCTTTGTCCTCGTGGGATTTATCCCATTTTAGGACTAGATCGCCTACATTAAATTCATTACCTCTTGCATATTATTATCGAACCATCTATTGATTCAATTTTGGTGTACAACAAACTTCTCTCTAGACTTTTGTCTCTCTTCCTCAAGTTTGAGTAGAGTGTAAATTTGTTTTTTTGTAGTAGGATAGGGTGTACCTCGAGACTCTTGCGATAATTGGAGGGCATGTATTTACAACTTTGGAGGCAAGATTTCTTCTTTCCTATAAACTAGGTGTTATACAATATTTTGTCACACTCTCAGTCTCGTATCCTGAAGTGTCGCACTTTGTGTTGTCGATGCCACAAGTGTCACCAAGTGATGAAAGTTGTCGCAAATAATGTATTCACCATGACACTATTTGTGGAGATCAAAATAATATCCTTGAAGAAGTGGAAGAAAACTTGCCTTGAATGAATTCTGGAGAACTTGTCAAAATCCCTTATTTGTAGGCCCGACGTGATTTTCATGCTAGTTTCCCGTGATGATGACTTGGATAATTTTACATGAATTGCGTTACCAGTGTGACTTTTAAAAGGAAAATCTGTGCTGGTCCTCTTGAGGCATTTTTTCCCAAAATGGAGGAGAAGCTTCTCTTACTAGAAGGCTTGTGAATGACGATGTGGTTTTAGGTAGTTGAAGATTGGAACAAGACCTCCCATTCTTGGCCCTAGATCCTCCTTCCCTAGATATCTCCCTTGATATGTGGAACTCCTCACTATTTTCATGGATCTTCAACTCCCTCTCCTTCCCGACAAACTAATTACCCACTATCCACTAATGGTTAGTGAGGTTGGTCATTAGAGAGTTAGCTAGCTAGTTTGGCCCAATTATGCCCAATCGTTGCCCATTTGCAAAGGAGAAAAGGTGTTTTAAGGCTAAGGCTTGGACTTGGAATCTCACTTGAAGGAGGCTTCCAACATCAATGCTTCATTGGTTTTAATGCTCCCTTTTCCATCTATTGATAACACAATATATGTTTTATTTCCATAAATGTGTCAATTATTGTCAGTTTATTGTAATACTCCTTGATCTGTTACATAATTTGTATTAGAATGTATCATGCTTTGTATGCGGTTATTGGCTCCCCTTTATCTTTCTTGCAGGAACTCATCTATACCGGCGAAGAGGAGATCATGAGATTGGAAGCCAAAGAGTCAAGGTTGACATCAAGGGTATTAACATTAGAGAGAGGTAGGAGATCTATCCTCCTTTGCATTTTCTAATATGAATTAGGAAAGATTGCATGTAGTTTTATTCTATAGTTGCTAGATCCTCCCATTGGACTAGAGGGATCATTTCTATCCGCAGAAAGGAGTGCTTGCACACAAAAAATGGCGACTCCACTTAGGAGTACATAGCCATTCAAAGCTCCTTTTGTTGTTTGTCTATTTTGATAAGTTTGGCGAACCTCCTAGTGATATGTAACTTTGATTGCTTATGGATCTGCATTCTCAGTGGTGTGTTGTTTAGAGTGTCAAAAATGGATCTCTATTCAATTTTTATTTTTTCCCCTAAGTTTTTCTCTCCTAGCGTGTTCTTTCTGAGTACAGTCGCGCTTAAGACCCTGTCTTTTGCTATCTGCCCGCGTTGGTCCAATTTCTCATCCAACACATTTTTCTCTGGAAAAAAATAGTGTTGTTAGCGCAGATTTCACTAAATAAATTCGTGTTGAAGACCCTGTTAGCACGGATCTGTTTGCTTACAGTAGCGTTGGTCCAAAAATTTGAGATTTCTTACGTTTTTTTTTTGTTTTTTTTTAAGAATATCTGGAATGTCTTGATCTCTAAAGTTTTTATCCTACTTTGTTTGCATATAATTTTGACTTATTGTTGTTAATATATTGGTGGTTTGAAAAATTATGTTCCATGTTTAAGTAGTGAAAATGAACTTTGGTTGAATTTTTAGTTCTTTGGGTAATCAAATTTACTGTTTTTGCTGCTTGCATGTGTTACTGATTTGCTGTCTGATAAGCATTTTTAGTTCTTTTAGAAACTAGAAAATAAATTGAATTTGCATTTATTAAGCCTTCATCTTAAAATTAGTCATTACTTTTGGAAATTGCATTAGATTACATTGCACTGGAAAGTTTTTTTGATATTGTCATTAAGCATAGATTACATTGCTTAGTATTGAAAGCTAATAAGTGCATCCTCTTTCATTTTAAAAAGACAAAAAATCATGTAGGTGAATTGTAGTGAATTAAAATTCATTTACTTTTTGGTTGTTGCATTGGAATTGTGAAATTGAAATATCTATTTAGGAAGCTCTTGTTAGTTGCATCTTTGATTTTTGCATCAATGTTTGCACTTCTTCCTTACAATAGATAACTTTCATTGAAAATGAAAAGAGTTTTTTTCTTTCATATTAGATGCATCATAGGTGTGTTAAGGTGACATCGATTTTTCATCCTTGAAACCGAAACATAATTCAAGATCAACTTTAAAATTCATCTCAGTTAACCTAAGGAGCATTTGGAAGATTAAAGCAAACATCTAGAGGTCTAGGCTAGAGACGTGTTCTGACGTCGTTAAACATAGGAGCTGTTGTTGTTTTCTAGCTTTGCATCCTGGGGGTCATATCCCATTCCATGTACGTAAGTGTATAGGATCATTATCCACATACCCTCAGGTATATCAGACAACGCTCCACACATGAAAAGTATATAAAAACGCTCTCATCGAACAGTTACACATTATATAACACTACTACGAACTTCACTCCCACGTACTGTTGAGTATATTTTGGGAGCCCCCTTCATAGGTAACCGAGTATGTTGGCTTGTATACCATGATACACTGAACATAACATTCGGGGATATTGGTTGTCATACGTTAAGTCCTTGGTTCACCAAGGTGTATATCACAGTTCGCTGTTGCTTGGCAAAGTTTTATGCCTACATTCCCCTCTTTGATTTATTTTTGTTGTTAATTTCTAAAATTAATTAATTGATTGCGAAAATAACATCCTCTTCATGGAACACCTCCTTAGAAGATCTTAGGTTGATATTAATGGAAACTTTTCCTAAGTATAACAATAAAGGAAACCCCTCTAACGAGAATCCTGGTCCTTTTACTCCTTTTGGAAATGTTGGTTCTCCTTATATGGCAATGTTGTCCCTTCCCAGATTTACTGTTGGTTTTCCATTTTGCTTATTTTCGACCCGTATGTTCCTAATGTCCAAACTACTTCTCAACCGAGTTCTCCTCCACCTAAACAAAATCAACCTCATGTTGATCCTAAAATTGACCCTTTTCCTTCTTCACATGTTATTTCTTAATCCCTTTCTTCCTCCTCGCCTGGTGAACGTATTAATTCTAGTAAAAAGGAAACTAAGAATAATAAGAAAAGGTCAAAAAAGAAGAAGCAAAATAAAAAAGGGGCCAACCACGAAACCATTACTATAGATGCAACTAATGTGGACAAATATTCCAATCAATCCCGCAAAGTTAAGTTCTCTTGCCGGTTATGTAAGGGTGACCACCTTCTTAGAGATTGTCTTGGTATTCCCAAGGTATTAGAAGTGTGGTCTATAGGCTCAAATCTGCCTTTATCATCAGCCTCTGGAGATCATGCTGGTGATAAAACCTTGACTAGAAATAGTAAGGTCCATGGGAAAAAGGGTAAAGTAAAATTTCCCTGTAGATTATGTGAAGGGAATCATCCTATTCACCTTTGTCCTTATATGGATGAAGCCTCAAAAGTGTTGAAAAAAATTACAACTTCTCAAACTCATCTTCAGGCTAGTTCCCAAAATCTTTCCCCTGATCCTCCTGTTAGGGTCCTGTGATTTGGCAGATTGGCAAGCCAAATTATAGGGTAACATCAAACCAACTTTGGAGCCCTAGGATCTAGCCTTCCTGGACTCAGAGAGGGCTCTCTCTATTATGCAAAGGATGTAAACTTGTTTTCTTTTTGTATATTTGATTTTAGGCTAGTTGTTAAGTATATTTTAGTTTGTTTTGGGTTTTTGAGGGGAACTGATCAAAGGATAAATAGATAAAAGTTCGTCAGATCAACTGGGCTATGGGGTCGAAAAGGTCGAGACTGTCTCAATGATGGATAAGGTATTACTGCAGGGCTGATTTGGTCGAGGTAAATGGATTCTTTGGGTGAAAGTGAAATGAGATGGACATCAAGTTTGTGAAGGACAAAGAGATTTTAAGCACAAATAGTTTAAACAACAAAAATTCATGTGGTAGGGCTAACCATTAATCACTATAAATGAAACTCAAACTGATAGATGCAGAAAATAAACAATCAGGTGATGCATAGAAGTATAAGACCCTCTAACTTTGGGAAAATCACCTTCAGACTTTTGGGAAAACAAATAAGACAAACAAACAACTCAATCTATGAAGAGGGAACTCCTAAACATCATATTTTGAGCTATTGGGAACCTTGAAATAAGACTACAAAGCCTGGGAAAAGGGCGAGATCGAAACAAGACCTCTTTGACTTAACTAAGACAGTCAATAATTCAGAGAGAGATTTCAGAGATGGGGTTTTGAATAGCTATGAGTAAGTAGGGCATACCCTGAATCATACTAGATAGCATACATAATGACCATTAATGAAACTGATAACAAGTTCTTAGGGTACCAAAGAGCAGTTAAGAATTATTTGACATAACCAAGAAAGATGAAAACATAGAAGCTGTAATGAATCAGGAAACTTGAGGTGCCTATATGGGCATATATCAAATCTATTCTTTACTGAACTACAACAAGCAAGAAGCATGAAAACATGTATGATAAAATAATAAAACATAATAGATAAGGCACACAATACCATTCACCAAGCCATGGAATCCTACATACAATCCTCCTCCACCATCAAAGTCAAGCAAGAGATCATCCACTTCATGAGACAAAGTATTTCTTCAAAGCTTGTAATGCTATGTATTGCTCTATAACATCAATTTCAGCCTCTGGTTACAATGAATTCTCTTGGATTATATAAGCCAAAGAGAAAGAAACCCTCCTAGAGCATCTAGAAGGCCATTGGCCTAATACAAATATTTGATTTTGTCCTTGAGGCTTTGCAAATCCCAAGGCACAAAATATCTTCAAAAATATCTCTTTAAGCCAAAAATAGCAAGAAAATTGACTTCTAATCTTTGACATAGAGTTAAAAATAGCTAAACGCACATTTGGATGGCCACCTTCAGAAAACTGCTTTTTTAGCCAAAATGCTACAGGAGCGTAGGAGCAGAAAGAATCATGTTTTTCAGAAAACGTTTAAGGGACTTCCCAATGTCGAAACAAGGCCCGTGATAGCTCGTTAGAAAGCCCTAGATGTCTAGTTTTTGTAACTACTTGATTTTTATCAAACTGATCCATATAAGTATTTCAAAAAGTGGACTGAGTGAAAAAACCCAGGAGGGTCTCATTTGCTGATATGTGAGGCAGAAAGGTGAAATTTGACAGATTTTTTCCTCTTTGGGAGACCAAAACACCTTATTTGGATCTGAAAATTTGTGAGTAGATGCTCCCAAATTTAATACATCCAACCAAATGACTTTCATGAGCTGAGGGTGCTCCTAGCAAGCATGGCAGCGCCTAGAAAAATGTGCATTTAGGGCCAAAAACACAAAAAACAAGATCATGTCAAAATTTGCTCAATTTTGGTGAGCAAGCCCCTTATGGGTTATTAGAAGCATGCAAGGAAGCTAAAGCCAATATTTCAAGCCTAGATATGTCTTTTTCCCATTTTTTCACCAGGCACCTCCTTCGGGCAGTTTTGAGCCTTTCTTGAGCAACTTTGAGTTTTCTTCGGGAAAATTGATTCAATGTCTTGTAGTGCCCTGTCATCTTCCTTTGCAAACCCAATTATTTGTTTTATTTATCTAATTTATCCTCCAAATGCTTGTTCGCTCTTTCAAGCCATGATTCTTTATCATTTTCTATCTCTTGGGCAAGTAATTGTGTGAGAGGATAAGATCGAACAAGGGCTGCTTCTTCTTCCTTCTGTTTCTCCAAAGATTTCCTAAGACCCATAGTCTTAGGCATTTTTCTTACTGGCTGCTCTTCTTCCTCAATATCATCAAATTCGCCCATATACTCTTCAAGCTTGACTTGTGCTTTGTATGCTTCCCTTTAGTATTTGAATGCTCGGGCCTCATAAATTGCCATTTGCCCACTCATTTGTTTATTTTGCATTTGTAGAAAATGTATGAGGTCTTTTGAAATTTCTAGATTAGTTTCTAAGTCATGTATTTGGGCTTCTCTGTTTTGCAAAAGTGACTCAAGAATTCTGGCTTCATCATCTCCGGCATCACTGTCAAACTCCCTTTCTTGTTTATGGCTACTCTCCTGCTGTTCAACTTTTTCTTTGCCCTTGCTTTGGATAGGCTTCTTGGCTTTTTTTCTATTTGGAAATTCAAAAATACTCTTCTTAGGCAGTTTGCCTCTACTCCTTAGCGCCCTAGTGACATTACTAGTCACTGCTGGAGTGATTTTATTCTTTGCAGATCTGGTGTTTTTAGCCTTTGGTGCTTTTGGAGAATGAATCATGGCCCCTTGCCTACGAGAGGCAGCAAGCACATGTTCTTGGATGTGTTGAGGAGAAAAGAGAGGAGGTTTTATCCCTAACACTTGTTCAACTTGATCCTTTACACTGCTGCATCCATCACCACTTGCTTTGCTGCCCTGTTCACTGTTTTCCTCACTATTTTGAGTTTGTTTAGGGCTGTCCTCTTCACCTTTATCACTGTTTTGAACCTCTTGACATATGTTGCCTTCAACCTCATCAATGCTGTTTAGAGTATGTTTTTTAGGGCTGTTAGCTTCATCATCCTTTTCTGCTGCTTGACTATCTTCATCGTCTGTCTGTGGACTGCCTTGTTTACCCTCCTCACTGTCTTGAAATTGTTGAGGGCTGCCTTCATTATGAATGTCTTCTTTGTCATTTTTCATGCTGCCATCATCTTCACTGTTTTCCTTAGACACTGTGTGTGGGCTGCCACCATGGTCACTACTCTGCTGGGAGGCACTTTTTTCACTGTCCCTTTGATTGGTTTCATGAATTTGTTGAGGACTGTGGTGTTCCTCATCGTTGCTTTGAACATCTTCCCTTGCTCTTCATCATCACTACCCTGCTGCTCTTCAGTTTGTTCTTCATCCACACTAGCTCTATGTGGGCTGCCCCCATGCTCATTTTCACTGCTCTTTTTAGGGTTTCTTTGTTCTTTATCCTCACTAATTTGATGAGTGCCACTGAATTCCTTATCCTTTGGTGAGCTTTCTTCACCATCACTAGTATACTCATGGTCATTGTTCTGTGGTTTGTCACTTGGTTCATGCTCACTACTTTGCTTAGTGTTACTATGTTCCTCATCATCACTAACTACACACCTGCTTTCATAAGACTGCTCTTTTTCATTATCAATCATAGGAGATTCTTGCTTTTGAGGAGTAGCTTGACATGGTGAAGGAGAGACATAGTGAGTGGAGGGTGAGGAGGATATATGAGATGGGCCATGAGATGAAGAGGCAGTAGTGAAATCCGGATGAGAAATGAAAGTCTCCCGAGAAACTCCTTTCTTTTCAAGCTGGTGAAGGATGATGATTTTGATGAGAGAATGATGGAAAATACTAGCCTTTTGCTGAACAGAATGTCTCTTTTGGACAAGGGAGGAAATCTTGTCTATGCTTTTGCAGAGGAAGAAAGGGAGATTCAACAACTGAGTTCTTGTGAAATGCATGAGGAGCCTGATGTGATAGGAATAAATTCGGGAATATCTCCCTTCACATGTGAAATACTTCCTGATGACTCTCACGAGGGGGCATATCTGCTCAATAAGTGAGAAAAAGGAAATATAGCTTGGAATGCATCTTGATGGTCTGGTTTTAGGAAGGGTTTGTAGTGGTCTAGGTCCAAGTAGGCTTGTTTGAACCATTTCTCACTGAGATAGGGAATTTGGGTGGCCCTTGAGACTGACCTAGGAGTGAGAACAAAATCAGGGCCTGCTAGGTGGACATGTTTTCCTTGCAGCCTCAGGGCGAAAAACTGTGTTAAGGGAGGGTAATTGGTGACCTCCTGGACTTTTTAGAAAAAATCAAGGCACCCTACCTCATGGAAGTTGAAAAGAACCGAAGGGGAGTCATTTATTTCTTGAGTTGAAATAGGCTCAAACCTTTTGTGAAAACCACCCTTGCTGACCTTCTTTGGAGGCATATTTGTTTAGACTTTACTTCACTCTCTTACCAACACACATCTTTGAAATGAACTAAAAAAAATAGAACTCTTCTTTCAGCACTGTATCTCTTCCTTAACTAGCAAACAGGTTCTTTTTAAATGAAAATAAGTTTCCTTCCTAAGAACTGTGCCTTTTCTTCTTTGAAATCACTGAGTTTTGTCCTTTAACCTTTTACACCAAACCAACTCTGTAAACTGATAATAGGCGCTTTTTTTCAATCACTGTCTTTTTGTATCTTAGTAAAAATGACAGTTTTGAGATCATAATTGTGTTTTCCCCTTCATTTAGACTCTGTATTTTTCTTAAAAAGATTGATCCTAAAACCTCTCAAAATCAAAGGCTTAGGCGAGGAAAACAATAAATACCTCTTGAAAATGTGTTGGCTGCTTTTGGAGATAACTTCACTGTGCAAAAAATCCGATTTGTGGTGAATTGGAGGTCTTTTGAGCGGTGCTACACTCCTAGGCGTGTCGCGTCGTGTGTAAAAAGCTTTGGAGAGACGCTACAGGCGCGTCGCGTCTTAAAATTTTTGCAAACTGCTTACCCTGGGTTCAAAAAAATGTTCTTCTTCTGTCCGTTTGCACAATAGGAAGTGAGATTCTACTTTGAGAGCTTTTATAGTTCTTTTTAAAATACTTTTTTTTCCCTCCTTATGGTGATTTCTCATTTTTGCCTTTGTATTTGTCATCAAACTGAAGATTTCCTTAAAATACAATGTCTCTCTGTTTACCTTTTTAAACAAACTTTAACTTTTGGTATTTCTCGACCTTGCCCATTTTTGACAACTTTCCTCAACCACAGTGTTAACAATGGGAAACCTGACCCTCTGCTCATTTTGAAGGAGGTCATCTTACATTATAAAAAACTCATCTTCAACAGGTACAGTGTCTTCCTTTGCTTATTTTAAAAATGCATAATTAGTAAATTGTGATCTTTTCTTATCACTTTTGAAGACCTTCAAAATAAACTGTGCCTGTTTGCTAACTGATTTCTCCCTTTTTGCACGGTGTCTTCACAACAAGACCTCTTCAGCTCAGTATTTGCCCTGATGATTTTTCTTAAAGACAGAGTTAACACTTGATGATTTGAACCTCTGCTTGTTATGAAGGAGGTCCTATGCAACTGTGGTAAGTGGGCCCTCTGCTTATTTGTGAAGGAGGCCTTGTAAACACTGTGTTTTTTGCCATCTCTGTTTATCATTTGAGAACTATTTTTGAACAAGTTGTCTGTGGGCCCTCTACTTATTATAAAGGAGGCAATGTTTGATAAACTACATGGGCTCTTATTTTACCTCTGTTAACCAACTGAGAAATGTCCATGAACAAACTGTTTGTGGCTCTTTTAAAAAAACTATGTTTATCATTCAAAAGAGATCTTGTGCTTGTCATTCAAGGGAGGCTTCTTTAGCACTGTGAGGGGTGCCCTTTCTTCTCTAGAAGGAGGTCTTTGATCTGACAGTGTTAACCTTTGAGAAAGGCTACTTGTTCCAAATTTGGGCCCTTAGAGACTGTACCTTTACCCTCTGCCTATCTTTGAAGGAGGCTTCCAAAACACTGTTAGGTCCCTATATCACTAGTATAGTCCCTTATTATTGTTAGTGTAACCCCCTTATTGTTATTATTGAACCCTTGTAACCCCCATTTTGTTATTATTGTGCCCTTAAATTATTATTGTTAGGTCGGCTAGGATTACATCGTGGCCCACTAGGATTACATTATGGCCCCATGGACTCCTATATATAGAAAGGAGGTTTTGTAAATTGTATCATGCAAGAATTGGTCATTTATGTAATGTATTGGAGGTTTCCCCCTCGAAGTGGCTCATTTCTAAGGCGTTGATATCTCTTTTCTTCTATTTTTGGAGCTGGTTACACAACATTTGGTATCAGAGCTTTGGATTCTAGGGTTTCGCTGCTCCAAACAGGTCATCGTGGAATTTTCGCTATAACTTTTTTTTCTACGAAGTTTCAGAAGCTGAAATTTTTAGGGTGCGAAGAAAAAATCCTGAGGAAGCTCGTATAAAAATTTCAAAGTTTGGGTCGCAATAAGTTCGGAGATATGATCTGTGGAAGTCAGGTATTTTTTCAGGCTCCTAAATAGGTCATCGTGGAATTTGCGCTATAAAAAATTTTCTACGAAGGTTCAGAATCTGAAATTCATATGGTGCGAAGCTGAAATCCTGAGGAAATTCATCAAAAAATTTCAGAGCTTGGTTCGCAATATTTTTGGAGATATGATCTGTGGAAGATAGTGCTTTTTCAGGCTCCTGAATTTCATCTCAAAGAGGTGATCGTGGGAAAATTTCAATAACTCTCTCTCTGGGCATCGGATTGGAGTGTCGTAAAAAGTGGTTGCAAGTACACAGACTGCGGTTTCTTGGCTATCAATTTTAGAGACGAAGGATGAAACAGTGACACATGTCAAGTCGTACAAGTTCGCTCTACTGAACCAGTCCAAAATTGGGTCATTGTGGGAGATTGGAATTAACTTTGTCTTGAAGAATCCAAATCAGATCATACCTGTGGCATTTGAAAGGCAGTTCAAAAGGCTACTACAACAGTGAATTTCAGATATTGAATATTCTCAATTACAGAGATAATTCAATTTCAATACAGAGCTCCTAAAAAGCAAGTAAAAGGTGTGTATTTTTTTTCCGAATTGCATAAGTCTTGAAGAATCAAGTTGAATTGATTCCAAGGGAATATTGTAGAATAGATATTAGTATTGGATTCTAAAATGGCCGCTAAAAAGAATTCAACTCCCATTAAGCCTTTAGAAGGCTCTACTATGACTCATGAAGACAAAGAATGGCAACATGACATATCAAAATTACAAGAGCAAGTGCAACAACAAATTTCGCTCTCGCAAAGAACAACAAAAAATGAAATGGAAGTTTTGAAGAAAGGCATGGAAACTAAGATGGATGGTTTGAAGAAAGGCGTGGAAGCTAAGATGAATGGTTTGGAAGCTAAGATGGATGGCATGGAAGTGGGCATGGAAGCTAAGATTGATGACATGGAAGCTAATATCGATGAAAACATGAAAGACAACATGGAAAACATGAAGAATGATCTAAAAGCATACATGGAAGGCTTGATGACCAGCTTAAAACAAGAAACGATTCCTAATGGCGGAAATATAGTAGAAGAACCTCATGATGAGAACAAAATAAATGTTAATCGTGATTGGATAACCTCTAATGTTGGCGGGAAGAACCACCATATTCCAAAAATGGATATGAGGAAGTTTGATGGAAAGGATCCTGTAACATGGATACTACAGATGGAGCAATATTTTGATCTCCATAATGTGCAAAACACACAAAAGGTACGCATTGCAACTTTACATTTGGAACAAAATACATTTGTATGGTATCAATGGCTTTTCTCTCATAAAAAAATTGTCACGTGGTCAATTTTTATGGAGTAAATGATAACACATTATGAGGATACAAAGAGCAACACCCTTTTTAGCCAATTGATAAATCTCAAACAAAAGGGTTCAGTGGGGGAGCACATTGAGGACTTCCAAATATTGAATATAAGGGTAACTGATATTCCAGAGGAACACAAGATTGATGTCTTCATAGGGACTTTAAAGGATAACATCCAACATGAAGTTCACATTTGGGAACCTGATTCATTGGAGAAGGCATTCAGGTTGGCAAGAAAAATTGAATGTAAAATAATGGCGACAAGGAAGCCTACCACTCAATTCTATAAAGAAGGAATGGTTACTGCCTAGATTTCCACAACCTACAAGGTTGACACCACAACAATTGGAAGAAAAAAGAGCAAAAGGGCTTTGCCAAGGCCAGGATAGAAAATACACTAAAGGTCATAAGTGTGTTGAGAAGAAATTATTTTACATAGATTTTAAAGAGGAAGAAGAAAATGAACAAGAAGAGGATATACACCAAGAACCCGCCCTAGAAGAGGAAGAAATGAGTCCAACCATATCGTGTAATGCATTAGCAGGAATTACCGCTCCTCAAACTCTCAAGATAGAAGGACATATCAAGAAGACAAAGGTAATAGTGTTGATTGATTCAGGTAGCGCCCATAATTTTATTCATTGTAAGGTAGCCAAGGAATTGAATTGTTTCATACCTTGAAGATCTTAATGTCAAGGATGGTTGCAAATGGAGGAACTATAAATTGCTCCGGGAAAATGCCATAATACTAAGCTAACCATGGAGAATATGTATTGACTAGTCCAATGCTTTTCCATTCCTATGGGAGGTGGCCGATGTTGTACTAGGAGTACAATGGTTACAGACTTTGGGGACGGTAGCTTTTAATTTCCAAGAACTTTACTTGAAATTTTTTTCAGAAGGAAAGGAAGTCTAATTATGGGGTATTGTAGGGAAGCCAGGAAAGATAATAAGCTCTAATTTCATGACAAAGATTCTAAAGAAATAACAACGAGGCGTAATTGCACAATTATGCTCACTAGAAGTTCCGACATCAAAATCATCTATATTTCTGCGCATCTCCAACAAGTCTTGGACAATCATTCCAAGGTGTTTGAAACTCCCAAAGGACTCCCACCTATTCGTGATCATGATCATGCTATTCATTTGATTCCAGGAAGTGTTCCTCCAAACATCAGGCCTTATATATATCCTTATGTCCAAAAGAGCGAAATTGAACGTATGATTGCAGAAATGTTAGAGGTTGGTATAATTCAACCTAGTCAAAGCTCCTGCTCTGCTCCGGTAGTATTGATGCACAAGAAGGATGGATCATGGTGCATGTGTCTGAATTATTGGGAGCTCAATAAGCTCACCATTAAAGATAAATTTCCCATTCCTTTGATTGATGAATTATTGGATGAATTACATGGAGCAATTTATTTTACCAAGTTGGATCTTCATTCAGGATATCATCAAATTAGAATGAAGACTGAAGATATTCCAAAAACAGCATTTCAAACTCATGAGGGTCATTATCAATTTTTGGTCATGCCTTTTGACCTTACCAATGCACCTTCTACATTTCAGGGGTTGATGAATTCCATTTTCAAACCCTTCCTTAGAAAATATGTGCTAGTATTTTTTGATGATATACTAATATATAGTAGGTCTTGGACGGATCATGTTGAACATGTTGACAGGGTGCTCAAACTATTGTAGGAGAAAAAATTATATGCAAAAACATCCAAATGTTTCTTTGGAGTACAAGAGGTGAAATATCTGGGTCATATTGTATCTCACGAGGGTGTGAAAGTAGACCCTAACAAAATTGAAGCCATTAAGGAATGGAAAGTCCCCACAACCATAAAGCAGTTGCGAGGATTTCTGCTACTGTATTATCGCAAGTTTGTTAAGAATTATGGGAGAATAGCAAGACTCTAACAACATTATTGAAGAAAGATGAATTTTCATGGACTCCCGGGCTAAATTCAAGGCCTCTTGAACGTCTTAAAGAGGCAATGTGCCTAGCGCCTGTCTTAGCTACGCCAGACTTCACAAAAACCTTTATTGTGGAATGTGATGCCTTAGGAAATGGAATTGGTGTTGTTTTAATGCAGGAAGGAAGACCCATTGCTTTGAAAGTCGTCCAATCAAAGGAAGGTATTTACAGAAACCTATTTATGAGAAGGAAATGTTAGCAATACTTCATGCACTAAAGAAATGGCGAACTTACTAATGGGAAGACACTTCAAGGTAAAAACTGATCATGATAGTCTTAAACACTTTGAACAAAGACTATCATCGTAAGAGCAGCAAAAATGGGTCACAAAGATGTTGGGTTATGACTTTGAAATAATCTACAAAAAAGGAAAGCTTAATGTTGTTGCAGATGCACTCTCAAGAAAGAATGAAGAGGTGGAAGCATTGCTTTGTGACATTTCTATTATCCAACCAGATTGGATAACTGAAGTAAGAGATGAATGGAAGAAGGACAAAGATATATGGACACTCATTCAAAAGTTGTAGCAAGATCCTAGTACATCTGATACATTTAGTTGGGAAAATGATTCCTTATGGTACAAAGATCGCTTATATATTTGCAAGAATTCCCAACTAAAACAAAAGATTCTTCTGGAATTGCACACTTCTCCTTTAGGAGGACACTCAGGATTTTTAAAAACTTACCATAGGGTGAAGAAAGAATTTTTTAGGATGGCCTTAAATATGATATTCAAAATTTTGTGGCGGAATGTTTGGTTTGCCAGCAGAATAAATTTGAGACAATTAAGACCCCAGGACTTCCACAACCTTTATCCATTCCAAGTCAAAGTTGGGAGGAGATTTCAATGGATTTTATCACAGGTTTACCTAAGTCTGAAGGAAAGAGTGTCATCATGGTGGTAGTTGATAGATCTGCTTCAAGTATGCACACTTTTGTGCACTATCTCATCCATTTAAAGCAAGTACAGTTGCTACTGCATTTATGGAAACAATTCAAAAGCTACATGGAAACCCAAAGATTATTGTAAGTGACAGAGATCCCATTTTTACTGAAAATTTTTGGACGGAATTATTTTCTTGTTTGGGTACTCAACTAGCTCATAGCTCATCTTATCATCCTCAATCTGATGGGAAAAATGAGATAGTGAACAAATGTTTGGAAGGATATCTTCGTTGTTTTGTATCCGATAAACAAACACAATGGGTCAAGTGGTTACCTCTAGCTGAATGGTGGTATAACACTTCATTCCATACTGCAGCAAAAATGACCCCATTTATGGCACTTTATGGATATCATCCACCGTCCATCACATCATCTTTAAGAGAAAATTATAAGGTTCAAGCAAGTGAAGATCACATCGGAGCATCGCAAGAAGCCTCCAACTCTTAAAGGATAACCCTAATTGGCACAAAATCGAATGAAACAACAGGCATATCAACATCGCAGCGAGAGAAGTTTTGATGTAGCAGATTGGGTATTTTTACAGCTACAACCATACAAACAAATGTCCTCAAGCAAGCTAATAAGGATAATAAATTATCGCCAAAGTACTATGGTCCTTACAAGGTGTTGCAAAAGATTGGTACTATGGCATACAAATTGGAGCTTCCTGCTTCTTCGCGAGTGCATCCAGTCTATGTTTCATGCTTAAAGAAGGTTATAGGCGAAAATATTCTAGTTCAAACAATATTGCCAGAACTTGATGAGGAAGGAAAATCATATTGGAACCTGAAGCGGTCACGAAAACAAGAACTCGACAGCTATGGAATCGATCAATTTCAAAGTATCTCATCAAGTGGAAGAACTTGCCCACTGAAGATTCTACATGGGAGGATGAGCATTTTATGCAAAATCACCCAGAGCTACTCAATCATTGAGGACAACACTTTTTTGAAGGAGATGGGCATGTTAGGTCCCTATATTACTAGTATAGTCCCTTATTGTTGTTAGTGTAACCCCCTTATTGTTATTATTGTACCCCTGTAACCCCCATACTGTTATTATTGTGCCCTTAAATTAGGTATTGTTAGGTCGGCTAGGATTACATTGTGGCCCACTAGGATTACATTATGGCCCCATGGACTCCTATATATAGAAAGGAGGTTTTGTAAATTGAATCATCCAAGAATTGTTCATTTATGTAATGTATTGGAGGTTTCCCCCTCGAAGTGGTTCATTTCTAAGGCGTTGATATCTCTTTTCTTCTATTTTTGGAGCTGGTTACACATCAAACACAGTCTTTGTGAGCCTTCAGACCTACTATAAGGCGCCCTACTTATTTACTGATGGAGGTCCTTAAAACTATAAAAAATCATTCATTTCAAAACTGTGACCCATGTCTGTTTGTTTGAGAAATACAAAATAGAAGGCAACAGTGAATCTTTGGTATTTATCCTTGATGAAATCATTTGAATCATAATGCCCTTTGCTTTATGAGGACTTGCCAGTAATGTATATCCTTATTTGCATAAAATCACTGTGCATATTCAGGAGTAAATAATGTGATTTGTAAATGGTGAGCGCTCTCTGCTAGACATATTTGAATTAACTCCTTCCCTTGACTGTGTTTTCAGGGGTAGTGAAATTGTTTGTACAATCTTTCAAAGTTTAGCTCATGATAAAGTATAAGAAGCAGCTGTCCTTATTATACCTTCACTATGATGCCTAATTTTATTTAAAGCTCTTTTTGCCAGAAGACTATCACTATTGGTTGTGTAAGGCTGATTTGTAGGGCTGGCCACAATCTGCACTTTCTCTGACTTCCACAATAAACTGTCACAACATGAAACTTTCTCCTGAGGTGCTCTTTTTTGCTCACACTTGGCTTAGTGTCATCAATCAGTACATCCCTGCAGAGATGCATTGATATATGTCTTTTGATCCTTTGGAGAGATTTATCGATATAACATGATGATAATG
The DNA here is from genome assembly GCA_034641835.2 of Pinus albicaulis. Classification (NCBI taxonomy): domain Eukaryota; kingdom Viridiplantae; phylum Streptophyta; class Pinopsida; order Pinales; family Pinaceae; genus Pinus; species Pinus albicaulis. Next base: position 1,205,406,631 of record CM076582.1, on the reverse strand, counting down.
CTTGAAATTTCACTTGATCATCTTTCTCCTGACAGGGAAACTCTTTCTCTTTTCCTGATTTGAACACTTGTGAGCTCTTCATAAAAGAGACAAAGCAAGATTTAGTGGTGTGTGACCTAAGGATATACCAGGGTTTTTTTTGTTAGGTGAGAGGAAAATGATGGCTGTCATGATGATGACAAATAAGGTTTTGGCTTAAAACAGTCTTTACAAGGAGTTTTCCCTAACAAACCACCACCTAGACCTACAGATCTTGTCACAACTCTTGAATGGCTTCTTAGGCATGAGTAGGTTATCATATGACAAGATGATCAGGGATTGAGGGGTAGTCACTTTGTCAAATGTTGGATAGTGGGTTGTATGAAAAACAAAGGATTTTGATGGTAGAGAGATAAACTTATAACAGCTATAGACATGGAGGCTTTGCTGAATTGTGATAGGTAGGGAAAATGAAGACTATTCTCATCATAGGCTGAAAGGGAGGGGTAGGAAGACAAAAAATTGTTTGAGGTGTTTTCTGGATGACAAATTGACAGATTGAGATTAGCTTCTAGAAAACTCAGTGAAGGAATCTAGTCATCAAAACATGAAAAAATACTAATGACTAACAGTGGCTCCATTTGGGAAGGGCAACTCCTTTTTTGGGAGGTGTCCAGAATTGCAGATCTTTGTCTTGTGAAGACCAATGCCTTATCCATTGGCACAAATTTCTCTCTTTCTTGATGCTATTTTTGAAAAATTTACAACATGATTAGCACCAACCTCATCTCTACCTACCCAGCCATATTTCCTAGCATTTTTTCTTCTTTTAGGTGCATTTGGACTAGCAACCCTTTGACATGATATTTTTGAAAACAGAAAAAATATCTAATTCTACACTTATATCCTCCGGGAGTTCAGATTAAACTGATGAACTCCTTTGATTCTCTACCTACGCTAGATCGACTGTCAAGATTAAGCTGTTTGACAGGATTTCATTCACTAATCTAAAACATAAAATTGAAAAATGACCAAATCAGGATTAGACGATATGATTTGTCATGTGTTTGTGGCATAAAAGACAAACTGCACACAAATATTATTTTCGCACAAAATGAGATTTAGAAAAATCAGGGCTAGGATACATAGTTTTTTATTCATCCCTGCTTTCCTCTTTGGTTCTGCTTTGAGCGTGTGGAACCAATATCTTTTCCTAATCTACTTTTATTGATAAGTCAAGCTTACACAATTTGACTATCACTTCTTTTACTAACTTATCAACAATCAATTTAAAACATGTCCAGTTATGATTAGGCTAGATAACTGAACAAGATATCTTTTGAGCACTAGTAGTGGCATTTAGAATTGCGCACTTTCAGCATGACTATTTTTTTGGGTATGGGGCTGTACCATTGCTTTTTAGAAACTACCCTCTTTTTCTACTTTTCCTATTGTTTTTGTATTTTCTGTTTTTTACTTTTTCTTCAAACAATCTAGAACTGAAAAGATGTTCACAAGGCTGAGCTTATTTTTCACACCTATCTATCCTAATCTAACCTATACATAATATACATTCATTTAGTGAAATATCTTTTCCAACAAAGCCAATCAAGCAGATGATTCCATGAGGGATTTTGTTTTAGCTTTTTGAGAGTGCCGAAGAAATTAAAAGGCTACTTCCTCCTTACTTTTTTTCGAACAATAGTGCCTAAAATTTTTCTCACACTTTGCAACAGACTGTTCTGGGAGGAACACACTACTCCTTTAGATTTCTCAAGGAAAACAACAAATGGATCTTGGAATAATACCTAATCTAGAGGATTTGATATATGAGCTTCATTCAGGACCACTCTTTCTTCCACTTGGCTATGTTTGGGACTCTCTTGGGAAAGACACTCTTCCCCTTGCTCATGATCACTTGAATTGTCAGACTCATCATATATTGTAGTGTAGTTTTCTTTCCAAGCTGATGTGTTCTGATTAAGTGGACTGAAAACTATGTGAAGGTCATCATGTTGATGAGCAGGGATGCACTTTGGCAGTAAATCCTCTTGAGAGGATAGTGTGACAACTCTCATGTGATTATCAACCTCTATTTCTTCATCTGCAATTTGTAACTCAATGGAACTAGGTGGCTGCAAATCTAGAGTTAAGGAGGATTCCATGTCCAAAATGATTTCCTCAACCATTTCAGGAAAAGGCCTCTCATTGGAAACTTTCTTAAGAATTCATCATCCTCCTCAACCTCATCATCAAAGCTGAAAGACTGATGATTTCCAATTATGTGAAAGCTATTTCTGATGGACTGAAGCGAAGTAGAGCAAAGAGTCAGAGACTCTTCACTTACTTCCAAACTCTCCAGGCTTTCCTCATTAGTGTCATAGATGACCTGTCTTAGCTGATTACTGCTTTCAATCTGATGATAGTGAACTTCATCCCATAAATCAACTACTGATGGCTCTGCAAGGTTAGCTTCTGCTTCAATACCATAATCATCAATATATTGATCAAACCTTGGAGAATCATTAATATAAGTAATGTCACCAGCCATACATATTGGACTATCAGATTGTTTCTCTTCAAATTGATTTACAAATCTATTTTCTGCTAGGTGATAGTTAAGATCAGGAGGAAAATCAAGAGAGGCTTACTGTATGTTTACGAGTTGATCTATCTCTTCCTCAGTTAAAAAGGGAGACATTTTTATCTCTCTTTGGATATAACTACAATAATCTTCTTTCTCTTGGGAAAGCTGATTTAGAGGATGAATGTCTTTTTGGGCCTTACCTAAGAGAGATGATGAATCATTACTTGTGCCTTTAGATAAATCATGTGGGTTCTCTTTCATTTATTGATTTTTTTCATCTTCAACCAACTCTTCGTGATGTTCGAGATAGTTAGCATGTGATTCATGAGTTGCTTCTGATAAATTTTCAGGAGGCCAATTTGATTTTATGAACTGAAATGACTCAAAACATAAAGGTAGAGATCCTACAGGTTTTGATTTTTCTTCCATTTCAGATTTGAATTGATCCTCAATCTACTTTTCTTGGTTGCCAAGATGGTTATCTTGAGTATGAAAAGCATGAATCTCCTCTAATAGATCCTCAGGATGCCAATTTCCTAAGTCTTCATCAATGTTCACAAGGTGTTGTATGAGGTCTTCAGATTGATCACAACAATTTTTAGACAATGATAGAGATGGACAATGCCTTATATAGTGTTTATAAAATACTTTGTGGAAATCCTTCAAAGAAAAAAAGATGCCAGGTTCTACCCATTCATACCAATTTCTCGCCTTATCTTCTAATGTTGCCATAAACATTTTCATGAGGCAGTCCTCATGCCATTCAACCTTCAACCTCCATATGTGTATATGAAATTTGATGAGGTGTAACAAGGGGTCATCAACCTTTTCATCTTGAAAGATAGGTAGGTTTTTCATCCAATTTATTTCAGGCATTTTGTGTGGGAATCCAGGGATATGATCTCTGTTCATCGGAGCATATCTCCTTTGTATCCTTGGATCCATATTTGTTAAGTAGAAAGTGTCACTGTGTCTTTTCAACCAGTCTAAAGTTCTCTACCAGTGGAGTATTTTGGTCTAATGAGGGTTGTGGAGTTTCCAGGTGGAAGATTTGAACTTTTCTGTCCACCATCAGCATGATTGGGATTGCTCAATGCATTCCAGGAGATTTTATAAGGACTAGTGGAGTCTCCAGGTGGATGTTTTTAGTTGTTTTTAGGGTATGTGTGTATGGTCCTCCTGACAAAAAACCAATCTAAGGATGTTTTGGGGTTTTTCTGAGTTTCTTTATGTAGCCCTGAGGTTTGTAAGAGTTTCCTATAACTGAATCATCATTTTGCTAAGATGGTGAAAGAGCTATTTTCTACTCTTCGGACAACACTTAAGTTTTCTAAGTTTGACCGAGACATTGAGATTCCCTAAGGGATACCTAGGATGTTTTGACTCAAGGTCCCACCATGATCGCCATTATGTTATGGGGCGATGAGGTGACTGATTCACTAGATATTCTTGAAGACAAGGGATTTCTGGAGTCCTAAGGTGTACTTAGATTGTCACTAACTCAGAAAGGTCCCACCGTGATCGCCATTATGTTAGGGTCCTGTGTTTTGGCAGATTGGCAAGCCAATTGACAGGGTAACATCAAACCAACTTTGGAGCCCTAGGATCTAGCCTTCTCGGACTCAAAGAGGGCTCTCTCTATTATGCAAAGGATGTAAACTTGTTTGCTTTTTGTATATTTGATTTTAGGCTAGTTGTTAAGTATATTTTAGTTTGTTTTGAGTTTTTGAGGGGAACTGATCAAAGGATAAATAGATAAAAGTTCGTCAGATCAACTGGGCTATGGGGTCGAAAAGGTCGAGACTGTCTCAATGATGGATAAGATATTACTACAGGGCCGATTTGGTCGAGGTAAATGGATTCTTTGGGTGAAAGTGAAATGAGATGGACATTAAGTTTGTGAAGGACAAAGAGATTCTAAGCACAAATAGTTTAAACAACAAACATTCATGTGATAGGGCTAACCATTAATCACTATAAATGGAACTCAAACTGATAGATGCAGAAAATAAACAATCAGGTGATGCATAGAAGTATAAGACCCTCTAACTTTGGGAAAATCACCTTCAGACTTTTGCGAAAACAAATAAGACAAATAAACAACTCAATCTATGAAGAGGGAGCTCCTAAACATCATATTTTGAGCTATTGGGAACTTTGAAATAAGACTGCAAAGCCTGGGAAAAGGGTGACATTGAAACAAGACCTATTTGACTTAACTAAGACAGTCAATAATTCAAAGAGAGATTTCAGAGATGGGGTTTTGAATAGCTATGAGTAAGCAGGGCATACCGTGAATCATAATAGATAGCATGCATAATGACCATTAATGAAACTGATAACAAGTTCTTAGTGTATCAAAGAGTAGTTAGGAATTCTTTGACATAACCAAGAAAGATGAAAACATAGAAGCTGTAATGAATCAAGAAACTTGAGGTGCCTCCATGGGCATATCTCAAATATATTATTTACTAAAATACAACAAGAAAGAAGCATGAAAACATGTATGATAAACTAAGAAAACATAACAGATAAAGGACACAATACCATTCACCAAGCCATGGAATCCTACATACAATCCTCCTCCACCATCAAAGTCAAGCAAGAGATCATCCACTTCATGAGACAAAGTATTTCTTCAAAGATTGTAATGCTATGTATTGCTCTATAAAATCAATTTTAGCCTCTGGTTACAATGAATTCTCTTGGATTATATAGGCCAAAGAGAAAGAAACCCTCCTAGAGCATCTAGAAGGCCATTGGCCTAATACAATATCTAATTTTTTCCTTGAGGCTTTGCAAAGCCCAAGGCACAAAATATCTTCAAAAATATCTATTTAAGCCAAAAATAGCAAGAATATTGACTTCTAATCTCTGACATAGAGTTAAAAATAGCTAAAAGCACATTTGGATGGCCACCGTCACAAAAATTCTTTTTTTAGCCAAAATGCTACAGGAGCGTAGCAGCAGAAAGAAGCCTGTTTTGCAGACAACGTTTTAGGGACTTCCTGATGTCAAAAAGAGACCCGTGATAGCTCGTTGGAAAGCCCTGGATGTATAGTTTCTGGAACTACTTGATTTTTCTCAAAATGATCCCTAGAAGTTTTTCAAAAAGTGGACTGAGTGAAAAAACCCAGGAGGGTCTCATCTGCTGATATGTGAGGCAGAAAGGTGAAATTTGACTGATTTTTGCCTCTTTGGGAGACCAAAACACCTTCTTTGGATCTGAAAAATTTGTGAGTATATGACCTTAAATTTAATACATCCAACCAAATTACTTTCATGAGCTGAGGGTGCTCCTAGCAAGCATGGCAACGCCTAGAAAAATGTGCAATTAGGGCCAAAAAACACAAAAAACAAGATCATGTCAAAATTTGCTCAATTTTGGTGAGAAAGCCCCTTTTGGGTTCTTGGAATCATGCAAGGAAGCTGCAGCCAAGATTTCAAGCCTAGATATGTCTTTTTCCCCTTTTTTCACTGGGCACCTCCTTTGGGCAGTTTTGAGCCTTTCTTGAGCAACTTTGAGTTTTCTTCGGGCAAATTCATTAAATTTCTTGTAGTGCCCGGTCATCTTCCTTTGAAAACCCAAGTCTTTGTTTGCTTTGTCTAATTTGTCCTCCAAATGCTTGTTCTCTCTTTCAAGCCATGATTCTTTATCGTTTTCTATCTCTTGGGCAAGCAATTGTGTGAGAGGATAAGATCGAATAAGGGTTGCTTCTTCTTCCTTCTGTTTCTCCAAAGCTTTCCTAAGACCCATAGTCTTAGGCATTTTTCTTACTGGCTGCTCTTCTTCCTCAATATCATCAAATTCACCCATATACTCTTCAAGCTTGACTTGTGCTTTGTATGCTTCCCTTTGGTATTTGAATGCTCGGGCCTCATAAATTTCCATTTGCCCACTCATTTGTTTATTTTGCATTTGTAGAAAATGTATGAGGTCCTTTGACCTTTCTAGATCAGTTTCCAAGTCATGTATTTGGGCTTCTCTGTTGTGCAAAAGTGACTCAAGAGTTTTGGCTTCATCATCTCTGGCATCACTGTCTATTTGTATGATGTCAAACTCCCTTTCTTGTTCATGGCTACTCTCCTGCTGTTCAACTTTTTCTTTGCCCTTGCTTTGGATAGGCTTCTTGGCTTTCGTTCTCTTTGGAAATTCAACAATACTCTTCTTAGGCAGTTTGCCTCTACTCCTTAGCGCCCTAGTGACATTACTAGTCACTGCTGGAGTGATTTTCTTCTTTGCAGATATGGTGTTTTTAGCCTTTGGTGCTTTTGTAGAATGAATCATGGCCCCTTGCCTAGAAGAGGCAACAAGCACATGTTCTTGGCTATGTTGAGGAGAAAATAGAGGAGGTTTTATCCCTAACACTTGTTCAACTTGATCCTTTACACTGCTGCATCCATCACCACTTGCTTTGCTGCCCTGTTCATTGTTTTCCTCACTATTTTGAGTTTGTTTAGGGCTGTCATCTTCATATTTATCACTATTTTGAACCTCTTGACATATGTTGCCTTCAACCTCATCAGTGTTGTTTAGAGTATGTTTTTTAGGGCTATTAGCTTCATCATCCTTTTCTGCTGCTGGACTATCTTCACCGCCTGTCTGTGGACAGCCTTGTTTACCCTCCTCACTGTCTTGAAATTGTTGAGGGCTGCCTTCATTATGACTGTCTTCTTTGTCATTTTTCATGCTGCCATCATCTTCACTGTTTTCCTTAGACTCTGTGTGTGGGCTGCCACCATGGTCACTACTCTGCTGGGAGGCACTTTTTTCACTGTCCCTTTGATTGGTTTCATGACTTTTTTGAGGACTGTGGTGTTCCTCATCGCTGATTTGAACATCTTCCCTTTGCTCTTCATCATCACTACCCTGCTGCTCTTCAGTTTGTTCTTCATCCTCACTAGCTGTATGTGGGCTGTCTCCATGCTCATTTTCACTACTCTGTTTAGGGCCGATTTGTTCTTCATCCTCACTAATTTGCTGAGTGCCACTGAATTCCTTATCCTTTGGTGAGATTTCTTCACCATCACTAGTATACTCATGGTCACTGTTCTGTGGTTTGTCACTTAGTTCATGCTCACTACTTTGCTTAGTGTCACTATGTTCCTCATCATCACTAACTTCATTCCTATCAATCATAGGAGATTCTTGCTTTTGAGGAGTAGCTTGACTTGATGAAGGAGAGACATAGTGAGTGGAGGGTGAGGAGGATATATGAGATGGGCCATGAGATGAAGAGGCAGTAGTGAAATCCGGATGAGAAATGAAAGTCTCCCAATAAACTCCTTTCTTTTCAAGCTGGTGAAGGATGATTATTTTGATGAGAGAATGATGGAAAAGACTAGCCTTTTGCTGAACAGGAGGTCTCTTTTAGACAAGGGAGGACATATTGTCTATGCTTTTGCAGAGGATGAAAGGGAGATTCAACAACTGAGTTCGTGTGAAATGCATGAGGAGCCTGATGTGATAGGAATAAATTCGGGAATATCTCCCTTCACATGTGAAATACTTCATGATGACTCTCATGATGGGGGCATAACTGCTCAATAAGTGAGAAAAAGGAAATATAGCTTGGCAAGCATCCTGATGGTCTGGTTTTAGGAAGGGTTTGTAGTGGTCTAGGTCCAAGTAGGCTTGTTTGAACCATTTCTCACCGAGATAGGGAATCTGGGTGGCCCTTGAGACTGACCTAGAAGTGAGAACAAAATCAAGGCCTGCTAGGTGGACATGTTTTCCTTGCATCCTCAGGGCGAACAGCTATGTTAAGGGAGGGTAATTGGTGACCTCCTCGACTTTTTGGCAAAAATAAACGCACCCTACCTCATGGAAGTTGAAAAGAACCGAAGGGGAGTCATTTATTTCTTGAGTTGAAATAGGCTCAAACCTTTTGTGAAAACCACCCTTGCTGACCTTCTTTGGAGGCATATTTGTTTAGACTTTCCTTCACTCTCTTACCAACACAGGTCTTTGAAATGAACTAAAAAAAAATAGAACTCTTCTTTCAGCACTGTATCTCTTCCTTAACTAGCAAACAGGTTCTTTTTAAATGAAAATAAGTTTCCTTCCTAAGAACTGTGCCTTTTCTTATTTGAAATCACTGAGTTTTGTCCTTTAACCTTTTACACCAAACCAACTCTGTAAACTGATAATAGGCGCTTTTCTTCAATCACTGTCTTTTTGTATCTTTTTGTATCTTTTGAGATCATAATTGTGTTTTCCCCTTCATTTAGACTGTGTCTTTTTCTTAAAAAGATTGATCCTAAAACCTCTCAAAATCAAAGGCTTAGGCAAGGAAAACAAGAAATACCTCTTGAAAATGTGTTGGCTTCTTTTGGAGATAACTTCACTATGCAAAAAATCCAATTTGTGGTGAATTGGAGGTCTTTTGAGCGGTGCTACGCTCTTGTGCACAGGCACGTAGCACCTGCACACCGCTGTGGTGTTGTCGGGTCAGGCGCTGGGTGCCTTCTGAATGCCGGGTGGGCCGATTGGTCGACACACACAGGCGCGTCGCGTCGTGTGTAAAAAGCTTTGGAGAGACGCTTCAAGCACGTCACGTCCTGCCATAGGCGCGTCGCGTCATAAAAGTTTTGCAAACTGCATTCCCAGGGTTCAAAAAAACGTTCTTCTTCCGTCTGTTTGTACAATAGGAAGTGAGCTTCTACTTTGAGAGCTTTTATAGTTATTTTTAAAATACTTTGAATGGTTTTTCCCTCCTTTTGGTGATTTGTCATTTTTGCCTTTGTATTTGTCTTCAAACTGAAGATTTCCTTAAAATACAATGTCTCTCTGTTTACCTTTTTAAACAAACTTTAACTTTGGTATTTCTCGACTCTGCCCATTTTTGAAAAATTTCCTCAACCACAGTGTTAACAATGGGAAACCTGACCCTTTGCTCATTTTGAAGGAGGTCATATTACATTATAAAAAACTCATCTTCAACAGGTACAATGTCTTCCTTTTCTTATTTGAAAAAGGCATAATTAGTAAATTGTGATATTTTCTTATCACTTTTGAAGACCTTCAAAATAAACTGTGCCTGTTTGCTAACTGATTTCTCCCTTTTTGCACGGTGTCTTCACAACAAGACCTCTTCAGCTCAGTACTTGCCCTAATGATTTTTCTTAAAGACAGAGTTAACACCTGATGATTTGATCCTCTGCTTGTTATGAAGGAGGTCTTATGCAACTGTGGTAAGTGGTCCCTCTTCTTATTTGTGAAGGAGGCCTTGTAAACACTGTGTTTTTTGCCATCTCTGTTTATCATTTGAGAACTATTTTTGAACAAGTTGTCTGTGGGCCCTCTACTTATTATGAAGGAGGCAATGTTTGATAAACTGCATGGGCGCTTTTTTGACCTCTGTTAACCAACTGAGAAATTTCCATGAGCAAACTGTTTGTGGCTCTTTTAGACAAACTATATTTATCATTCAAAATAGATCACGTGCTTGTCATTCAAGGGAGGCTTCTTTAGGACTGTGAGGGGTGCCCTTTCTTCTCTGGAAGGAGGTCTTTGATCTGACAGTGTTAACCTTTAAGAAAGGCTACCTGTTCCAAATCTGGGCCCTTAGAGACTGTACCTTTACCCTCTTCCTGTACTTCTCCAGAAGATGAACGTTTTCTTTACTTCAAACTTCTCAATGAGACCCGAAGACTTGTTGCTTTAGTCTTTGAAGCACAAAAAAGACGAGTTAAAGATCAATATGACAAATTTTTCAATCCTCACGTTTTCTCTGAGGGTGACTTGCTCCTACTTTATGACCAAGCCCACGACAAATTGGGAGTCAGGAAACTCGAGCCAATGTGGGACAAGCCCTATATCATTCAAAGAGTATTGGAAAGAGGAGCCAATGAGCTGGAAGATATGAAGGAAACCAATTGGTTGATCACTGAAATGTGCTCTATCTGAAGAAGTATTACACTTGATCATGAGCGTGATGCTCTATACATTAGTGTGCTTTGATTGTATTTTTGGTGTAATTGTTTGCTTTGCAGACATGTTTCCTCTGCCCACCTCGTGTTCCACTTGGTTTGCAAATGTCATCGAATCATTACGTCGGTTTTGCTGATGGCACTTGCCATAGCACACAGAACTTTTCTTCCACAGAATGGGGACTCTTTGCCCCTGATGGCGATTTGATTAATTTACAAGGTATTTGTTTGGGTTTAACAACTAACAATATTGTCAAATATAGTGCAGTTATCGAGCTATTATCAGATGGAATTGATCTCAGGATTAGAGATTTGGTTGTTAAATTAGACTCACAACTTGTTGTGTTACAATTAAATGGCCATTATTATGTGCTAAATCCGCAAATTTTACGTATGTATTTCCGTGTTCGATTATTGGAAAGGCATTTTGATTTTATTACATATCAACATATTCCAAGACGTTTAAACACATTAATAGATACATTAGAAAATCATGTATTAGATAGACATTTGCGCAACATTTAAAAACCAATACATCATTACAATATACAAGTAGCCGTAGAGACATGCATATGTATATATATATCGAGTCTGTCAAGTGTGTTACACAAAAATCTCAAAAATATGTGTTCTGTGACAAAAATGGTTGTCTAAGCCTACATCAGTACAAAAATGTAAACAGAGGGCTTCTATCTGCCCACATGGTGCTCGTGATAGCAAGTGACCGCTTAGATCACTCGCCAGAGTAAGCGACGTAGTCTGCATGGGACCCCAACTGTATGCCTCTGAAAGCGAAGAGGAATATCATTAAAGGTAGCACACTCCAGGATGCCTCTCGTGAGGCCTACCAACTTCCGCTCTATCTCAGGTAATGGGTCTGCTCCCTCGTCGTAGGGAACATCCTCCAACGGGCGAGATACCCTCCTCGCGATCAGTGACATGCCTGGTGGTCTCTGAGGACCCATATTTGTAAAAAACATCATAAGTTTAGATCTCGGAATACATGACAAAAACATTTAAAAAGTAAAAATGTTAAAAACAATTTTTACCTGTATCAGTCCACTCTGTGCCTGGCGAAATGGGTAGATCTAGATCTCCCCTAAAGTCGATGCCTGTGTATGCATAGTCCTCAACCACGATGATTTGAAGACGTAACCAGCTGAAAAACGTTGTCGAGAAATGCATCTGCTGGCCCCCGCCCTGATGGGGCATGATCTCACACCACCTCATCAGCCTCGGGTCTCTCGGGTCTGGATCATGGATCTAAAACCGTTGATATTGAAACAAAGGTACCCTCTCCAGGAAAAAGGTAACCAATATGGTCCCGTACCTAAATTGTTTCAGTTGACTTGTCTTGCACTTGGTCAATTGGATCTTAATGTTAGCCAATAATCCCTCACACAAGTTGAACATAGTAGGGGCTAGACAGTCCACGACGTACTGAAATTGGGATTTTGTTGCCTCATGCAACTCCCGGGCTCCATACACTCGAGTCATGTAGTGTAGGATTGTGGACAAGGGAAGAACTCTGATAGAGGATATATCTATCTTCCTACTCTCAGTCTTCTTAGCACCAGGACAATGTCTCTGAATAAGCATACTGGTAATCTCACCTCCCGTGCGAGCTCTTGAGAGTTGGATCCTCTCTCTTCTCTTGGATAAGCCTGTAATAAAATATATTTCCATGACATCTAATTCCAATTCCTGGTCTCCAATTATGAATATCTAGCAATCTACGTCCCACACTCCAATCAAATACTAAAGCAGCTCCAGTTGAGCTCTCAACCCTGATGTTTGAAAGAACTTCAGCAATATGCAATGCATTTACACAACTTTTATCTTGGAGTGCTTGGTGGTCTTCCACCTCGTCACCTCTTTCTTTCCATTCGATGACCATTTCTGCTGAAATCACCCACAAAACATGTTTAAATGACATTTTAGGAGCTTTCATCGGAGTAGTTTTTTAAATAATCATTGGAATTTGGTGGATTTCTCATTTCAAAATATTCTTCGTGGCTAGCGCGACTGTTTGAATTAATTCGGCTTTGGCAGCACACTGCCCTAATGGGCTAAGTGTGCCCAGCACGGGTCTGATAGCTCGAACCCGCATTAGCTGCGGGAAATTTTGAAGTTTGAAATCCTCCCCCCATCTCTAAATTTCTAAAGTTAGACACCTAAAGAATGGAATTGAAATGAAGATGAGAGTTTGAGCTCTTAACTATAGCTGACGGATCATTGGATGGTGTCCTATATCGGCTGCACCACTGATCTGAAGTTCAGAGGGAAAATGGGTAAAATGCACTTCTCCAATTTACTCAAAATAGAAAGGTGAAAATGAATTTACTTTTTGTCTTTTTATAGATTTTGAAAATATTTTCGCCATTATTTTTGTTTTCCTCGATATCAGTAATGTTTTCCATTTTTTGTGCAATAACAAGATCTTTACATTGTTGGTGATCATTTCTGATGCTAACGAGTTTCTCTTTTTCATACTCGGTAAAAAATAAATGAAAAATGAACACCCTTGGAGTCAACTTTCAACTCTTTTCTAACTTTCAAAAAATGAAAAGATTGTCGAGTGCTTGTCATATCAAACTCGTTAAAGTAAATGAATTGACGTAGTCTCAGTATATGTTTTCCACTTTTTCGGGCTGCGATTCACTATTTACGAAAAAAGAATACCTTGATCGAACATGGTCAAGAGGTTCTCTCGAGTATTGTTTTCTACCTTTTCAAATTCAAGAGACAATTTACAAAAAGGGACATGATGGAGTGTTCTTTTCATTTCTTTTCAAACTCCTTAAACATGAAAAGTTATCGAGTTACCCTTTCGTTGGACTCGTTAAATATTAAACGACGAAAGACTTGTCACCATGACGAAACCGAGTTCATCCTTCCTAGGGATCGTTAAAATTAATATGATGGATTCATTCGAAGAATGAACTTATACGCTCAAAATATGTTATCCTCTTCACAATTTCCATAAAAAATAAAGAAAGTGAACTTGTACTCGTTAGCAATAATGGGGGAAAATTGAAAGTGAACATCTTATGTGTATTTTAGGCAGTGCCACTCTTGAACATGACACTCATTTGCAATTCGTGCCAGTTTGGGGATATCATTCATTCGTCATTTTTCCTCTGTGGGTTTGGGAAATCCATTTTCCTCCTATCCGATCACCATTTTTGTCATCATGACCTCTGATCCAATTTGAGTCAAATGCTTCCATTCCAGATTCATGTCGCCAATATGTTCAAAAGATGGCTTATTTGTCAAACACCCTTTACTTATCTGAACTACTATGTTACAATCCAAAATCACTCCTCTCATCTTGATATATCTGTTGTTTCATGTCAATGATGTGGTAATCATTATGGCCCTCCTTCGATGAATCAATTCCTGTCGATGAATGCAAGTGTTCGACTTCAACACATTGATTCACACTTGTAGATTGTGTTGTTGTACCTTGAGGGCCATAGTCATTATTGGTGGTTTCTCTCGTGCATATTAACAGTTTTCCTTATTGACTGGTAATCATGTGGTTTCTACCATGTTTGACGTCAGCACATCTATTCACATGGTTAGATTCATACATTTGGTTGATTGAGATCACGGTGAAGACCCTAAATCTCATTTGATTCTGATATGGGCTATGAGGATTTATTGAGTATTCATGATTGTATATATGATCCTATCGATATGGATGGCTGCGTCCATACTGTAGATCCATTTATATGATCTCTTTAGATGGATGGTTGCGACCATGCCGTGTGTTCATGTGTTATTTGATGCATATCACAAAGTTATGTGGCTGAGCATATTCATACCAAGTATGTCATATATTGTATTGTGTTTGATTTGGCAGGTTTCCTGACTGTGATCTGAGTTCTTTGCCTTGGTTCATAAAGAATTTCAGTCATCACTCCCCATTTTGCCTTCATGCTTTTGGGGGCATCTGTTACACAATAATTTTTCACCATGCTCACTTCCCATCCCTAATCCTGAAGTGCCCCATGACAGACCCTATGCAATGCTTCCACCATGGATAAATATGTCAAGACATCCCCTGAAGACTCAAAGAATCTGCCTTGGAAGATTACTGAAGAAACTTGGTCAAAACCCTAGTTTTCTGTGCCTTTACGTTTTCTAGTTTCATTACTGCATTGATGTTAGGTTGATAGTTCTGGCTCAGCACTACCAGCACTCTTATTTCTTAGGTCGATCCCTTCTTGGTAGTGTTTCCTCAAATGGAGGAGAAGCTTCGACCTCTAGAAGTTCCAGGGCAACGAGTTGGTTGTTAAACAATGGTGATAGAGTCAAGATCTCTAATTTTAGAGCTTTGATATCATCCATGGGGGTTTATACCTTAGAAAGTGGACTTTCCTCCTCCTCTCATGGGCTCCCAACCTCTTCTCCCTTCCTATAAATTGGCCCCCATCCTTACACTACTGGTTGGTCATTGTTGGGCTGGTCTGAACTCTCGTTCCCTTTACATTATTGCACTATGATAATGCCTAAGTTGTTTGGGAGAAGGAATTCTTTAGAGCTTCGGTGAAGGAATAAGACTTCCAAAAAAGGGAGGTCTCCGCCATCAAGGCCTGGGTTGTAAGCACTCTCTTTTACATTCATTAATAAAACAAATGATGTTTTCTTTCTATATTTTTATATTCTTTTATGCAAATATTATGGTACTCCTTGATCTGCTATTATGTATTGGATTACGTTTGTTATGGCCTAAATCTACCTCAGGCTGAGAAAGGCAGAGTCTAGGGTAACATCAAACCATGCTTAATCTGGTAGCTAGCCCTACCAGATCGGGAGAGGGCTCTCTCCTGGTCAATCTCAGCAAAAAATGATCAGTGAGACTTGCGATGACTTGAATGAAGGCTGATTTTAGGCTAGGTATATATGTAAAAGAGTTTGATTTGATTTTGAGGGTGTTTTTTGCATCAAAGGGAAGGGCAGATTTTGGGTCTGGGGAATGATCAGTTTCGCAGAGAGCTAAATGGGGCAAGGTAGGTAAATGTTTTGACACTTAAATTTTTAATGAAATGGAAAGCTTAGACAGGTGTGGAGTCAAAGAGGGCAATAAATCTTCAAGGATCCTCTTCAAACAGTTTGAAAACATGGAAAATTAAACAAATCCTAGGTAGAGCACTGCAAATTTTAATGGATTCTACCTTTATCCTTATTTGCTTAACTTAAGAAGAAATCAGAGGGAGAATGATACACATAAAAACATCAGTGGACTTAAATTTTCAGAGAGAAACACATTATCAAAGAAAAGTACCACAAGAATCCCATAGAGTGCTGCAAACCCTGGTCTATTCCTTTGCTAAAATGTAGAGATGATGTACAATGATGCTCAAGGCAATCCCAAATGTCCAACCCGAAAAATGACTGAAAAACTACAAGATATAGACAAGCATAAATCATCCCCAGCCTCTAGGGGTCGAGCTGACAATTTCAGGAGCTATTTCAACAAGATCTAAACTAAGAACTGGAAAATAGGCAGTGGAACAACTTGCCTCTATAAGATAGGAAACTGATTCATTCAGTTGCAATTCACCTTTTGATGGATGAATCTACTTCCATGAGTAAAAATTTGCCAAAATTACATCAAGACCCATAAAATTACATCAAATTACATCATGAGTTTAACATTTGGAAGTAAGAAAGTCAAACTGTCCAAACTAGGCAAAAAATAGAGTTACTGAGTAAAAAATGAGCAAAAATCCCAAATGCGTCGCGCCTGATTTCTCTATGCGTCGCGCCAGTTTGAAGCCGATTTTGAAGGCCTTCCCGTAATCCAAATTGGCTTCAAGTGGGCTTGTTGGAAAGGTATTCCTGTCTAATTTCCAACACAAGTTGAATTTCTGAATTTGGTCTTCATTTTCCCCTCCAAAAATGAGTTCTCCCAACACTTCTTCCTGTGTGTCCAAAAAGGGGCAGAAAGGTCATTTTTAGGGTGTTTTTGACCCTTCTGGAAGCCCAAAACCTGTCAAAATCTCTTCGCCATGGGTAGGCATGCATAAATTTTTATGAAAAATCCAAAAATATAAATTTTCACCCAAGAGGAGCTCCCAATCATAAGCGCGCGCCAAGTGGCGCGACGCGTTGAGCTGAAAATCTGTGTTTAGGCCAAAAAAAACAAAATTTGCAAAATGTGTCCCAAATTTCTTGAAATTTGGGCTGAATGTCCTCCATCATGTACTATGCTGGGCCAAGGAAGCCTTGGCCAAGATTTGAAGTCTATCATTCCTTTTCACGCCTCCTCGATGCCTTCTTCATCTCTGTCATAAGAGGAATCTGTCTTCATGTTTGCCAAAGCCTATATTGTCTTAGATGAGTATGAAGAGTTTTATGTGTCTTTGGTTTGCTGCCAAGTGTAGGAAAGTGTGTGAGGGACTATGAAGGGATAGGGTAAGGGGTGTGTTAGGAATATTTTCATTTGAAATTTGGGGAATTAAAGGGTTTTAGGGACAGTCTCTAGGCTTTTGGGATAGCATTTGGGATTTGGGAATCTTGTAGCTAGGGTTTGGGATAATGGGAATTAGGATAGGAGTAGATGAATTTAGGGATATGGGGGATAGGGAAATGGGTTGATGATATAAAAAAAATGAATAAATAAAGGATGTGGGAGTGATGGCACAAAAAACTAATTTGCAAACCCTAAACGATCATTTCTTAAGCAAGGAAGTAGGGTTTGAATTTGTTTTATTAAATCCTCATAGACATCATAAGACACACGTTTGTTGGCAGTGGAAGAGTTTTTTGACTTAATTTGGACCATAGGAAACCGATAAAATTTAATTTTTTAATTAAATTGTGGTGAAAAGAGCTTGCAGCTCTATGCGCCGCGCCAGAACCGAACGCGCCGCGCCACAAACCCAACGCGTCGCGCCACAAACCCAACGCGTCGCGCCATAAACCCAACGCGTCGCGCCCTTTTGCAGGAGACTTTTGGAGACCTTCCCGCCCTTTTGCAGGAGACTTTTGGAGACCTTCCCGGTGTCAAAATTGGGTGCAGGATAGCTCGTTAGAAATATTATTGAGTATAATTTCCAACCCAACTGGAATTTTTCAATTTGGAGTTCATTTTCCCTGTCAAAAATCAAATCTCCCAAGACTGGTCAAAATGTGCAAAATGAGGCTGCCTCAAGACAGAGTGCTGTTGCAGTCAACTTTTGAAGGTCTTCCTCAACTCAAAATTGAACTCATGATAGCGAATTGGAAAGATATTTGTGTCTAGTTATCATTTTACTCATCAAGCAAGTCATTTGGCCAATAAAGCTAGGAGAAATCTTGATTTTCCCAAGGTCACTTCAGAGGTATATCAATTCTCCTGAGGCAACTGTATTTTTGAAATTTCTCTAAAAAAATGACACCTGTGTAAAAAGTGAAGGAGGTTTTTCTTCCTTGGCCTATTTTGGACAAAAACCTCTCTCAATTTTCCAAAATTCATCTTTTATTGCTCAGAAACATCATTGGAGTAAAACATATCCCGATGTGTGGAACAAGGGATTTGTCAAAATGAAGCGAAATGAAGGGGATAAGGGGCTTCTAAATTCTTGAGAAAATTTTGGGAAGTAGGGACGGATGTTAGGAAGCAGGGGAAAGTGGAATTTCAGAGATTGAGTGAGGGGAAGAGGTCCAAAAGGGAAAAACATAGGCCTAGCCTATAAAATTGTCAAGTTGTAGCAAGAAACTAGGGTTTGTGCAAAAATTAGGAATTTGGGGGATCTCAGTGATGGGAAGTGTTTAATAAAGTACATTAAGGATAGGGGAAGGTGTATGAACATCAGGATACAAGTTTTGCTGATGATTTGACCATCCAAGAGAAATTACCTCCAAAACCCTAGGAGAGGGAAATGAACCTTACCTAGGCACAGCTGAAGCATGAACAAGGTGTAAAATGACCCAGTGGAACTTGAAATGATGATGACAACCCTCTGAATGATGGTACACTCAGCTGAATGGTGACATGGACCGACATTTGCATAAATTTGAAAAGAGTGAAAACAAACCCTAGACCTAATACCTAGTGACCAAATTTTACTTGAAGACTCACTGAAATGACAAAATTTGACCTTGACACCTTAAAATCACTTTTTAAGAGCATGTTTGATCACTAGAGGAAGGCTGCAAAGACTGACACTAACATTGGCTCCAATGGGGATGGTAGCTCCTTGGAGGTGCCGAGAAATACAGATCTTTGGAAAGCAGACAGTGCCTTCATCCATTGGGCAATGGAGTCAAAAAATTCGACAAACCAAAACCAGACTCTTGACTCAATTTTAGGACTGAAATCTGACTCAAAACTGACTCAATTTCGAAACCAAAAATGACTGAAAGACCTGACTCAACAAACCAAACCAAAACTAAAATCAACCTTCAGCTTTATAGGCTTCACTTCGGGCCCCAAACTGAAAGAATGATGACAACACACACTTGCTCTGAAACTATGTCGAAACTGACTAAAACAAAAATGACTCAAGAACTACTTAACTGAAATTAGTACTTACAAAGATTTTTAACGGCAACAGTCCATCGAGATTTGAGGGCTTCAAATCATGATGACAACCAACTTCCTACTGATGGAATATGTACAATCATGTGTAGTGAGCCTTCCAATGTAACCAATCCAGCAGATGACTACATACCAAAATTCTGCTCTCATTTTTCTCGAGCAGGTAGAACGATGTACATGTAGGCAACTCACAATAACCACTGAAAACAAGGCTTATGATAATGAACCAGGAAACATTTATCTTTTCTGATGCTTGCAAAATAATGCCGAAGGGATCTTGAAAATCCTGAAGCACTAGTTGGTCTTGAGATCCAACAGCAAAAATACAACTACTCACTTCATTCTGATCTGAAAGAACAATTGATTGCCGAGTGATAGGAAGGCACAGAGAAGTATAAGCTTCTGCCATCTGAGTGTTGGCTGTAAGTTCCTTGACCATGAGAAATTCTGGCATATTGTCTCTCTCAAGCTCATATTCCTCAATTTCATGGTCTAGGTCATTCTTAAACAAAAAACAATCTTCAAGATTATCAAACATGACAGCCTTATCATCTTCATGAAAGAAACTATTATCTGTTTGCTGATCTATAAAGCTAATTACAAGACCGTCATCATTTTCAAAAGAGGAAGAAGTTTCACCAACACTTTCTTGACCATGTGGGCACTGCAAATCTGCTTTAGCTTGGGCTATAACATGACCTTTCAGGAGTTGATCTATCTCATCTTCAGACAAAGGAGATAATACTTTTTGTTTTCTTTTGCTCAAACAGTGATTGTCTTCATGAAATAACATTTTAAAACATGAAAAACTTGAATGACAGTCCTTAATTCCCTGATCTTCTAAAATTTGAAAACATTGTTGATCATCTTCATATGACATGGTAATCAAATTATCATTTATCACTGAGTTATTGAAAGAAGATTTTTCATTTACTTGAACAAAGATCTCATCTTGTTTTTCATGAACTGACTGGATTACCTCCTCATGAAGGCTTTGTTCTAATGAAATGAGAACATTTGGATCAATAAGTCCGTCTTCTTCATTCCAGATGATCTCAACAGCAGAGTTCTCCTTCATGGGATTCTTGATCATCACGATCTGAATCTAGATCTGAAATAGCTGACTTGGCTTTATCACATTCTGAAATTGAAACTTGACTTTCCTGCATATTGTCTCCTTCTATGGACATATCTGAAACAAAACCTTCTCTTTCATCATTTTCCATTGTACTAAGATCTTGATCCTGCTGCAAAGTTTCCTGAGCATCTTGATGAGTATCCTCTAAGTTCTCTTTATGCTGCTGAAATGGATTTTCGTACAGAGCCTCCATGATCTCATCGTCCATGAAGTCATCATCTTCATAAAAATTTTCAAGATTTTCAATAAAACTATGAACATGGCTACAACAGTTCTGAACTAAAGTTAAGGATGGATAAGATTCCTTATACCTTTCAAAGAACATGGTATGAAAATCCTTTAAACAGTAAATACAAGCAGGTGGCAAACTTTCATACCAAGATCGAGCTTCACCTTCCAGAGTGGCCATGAATATCTTCATCAAGCAATCTTCAGGAAAATCAACCTTCAACTTGCGAATATGTATGTGAAATCTAACCAGATGTAAAGCAACATCCTTCTTATCATCATCTTTAAACGTAGGCAAATTCCTTTGCCAATCTACCTTAGGAATTTTATTTGGAAAACCTGGAATGTGATCTCGGCTCATGGGAGCATACCTTCGATCCAGCGAAACCATTTTGATAATAATGAATTCACCAAGAAATTCCTCAGGCTACTGATTCTTGAAGAGTAGAGTCGCCATAAAAATTCTGAAACTTGGGATTCTTCAACACTGGAGTCGCTAGGTGAATGATTTCAGCCTTCCTATGTCTGATCGTTGTTCACCATCAACAATCAGATCCAACTTGATACATGTACTGAGGAAACCAGATGTTCAGTTCATAAGCCAGACCGGAGATTGACTGAAGTAGCATTCATCTACTTTCGCTAATGCAAAGCAAGAGTGTTTTGAAGGCTACCTGGCTAACCTCAGGCTCTGTTTGTAGTTTATAAAACGAATAACACTAACAAGCAAACAATATTTTTCCCCAGTATGGTTGCCACTATGTTATGGGCTAAATCTACCTCAGGCTGAGAAAGGCAGAGTCTAGGGTAACATCAAACCACGCTTAATCTGGTAGCTAGCCCTACCAGATCGGGAGAGGGCTCTCTCCTGGTCAATCTCAGCAAAAAATGATCAGTGAGGCTTGAGATGACTTGAATGAAGGCTGAATTTAGGCTAGGTATATATTTAAAAGAGTTTGATTTGATTTTGAGGGTGTTTGTTGGATCAAAGGGAAGGGCAGATTTTGGGTCTGGGGAATGATTAGTTTCGCAGAGAGCTGAATGGGGCAAGGTAGGTAAATGTTTTGACACTTCAATTTTTAATGAAATGGAGAGATTAGATAGGTGTGGAGTCAAAGAGGGCAATAAATCTTCAAGGATCCTCTTCAAACAGTTTGAAAACATGGAAAATTAAACAAATCCTAGGTAGAGCACTACAAATTTTAATGGATTCTACCTTTATCCTTATTTGCTTAACTTAAGAATAAATATTAGGGAGAATGATACACATAAAAACATCAGTGGAATTACATTTTCAGAGAGAAACACATTATCAAAGAAAAGTACCACAAGAATCCCATAGAGTGCTGCAAACCCTGGTCTATTCCTTTGCCAAAATGCAGAGATGATGTACAATGATGCTCAAGGCAATCCCAAATGTCCAACTCGGAAAATGACTGAAAAAATACAAGATATAGACAAGAATAACTCATCCCCAGCCTCTAGGGGTCAAGCTCACAAGTTCAGGAGCTGTTTCAACAAGATCTAAAATAAGAACTGGAAAATAGGCAGTGGAACAGCTTGCCTCAATAAGATAGGAAACTGATTCATTCAATTGCAATTCACCTTTTGATGGATGAATCTACTTCCATGAGTAAAATTTTTCCAAAATTACATCAAGACCCATCAAATTACATCAAATTACATCATGATTTTAACATTTGGAAGTAAGAAAGTCAACCTGTCCAAAACTAGGCGAAAAATAGAGTTACTGAGTCAAAAATGAGCAAAAATCCCCAATGCGTCGCGCCAGTTTGAAGCCGATTTTGAAGGCCTTCCCGTGATTCAAATTGGCTTCAAGTGGGCTTGTTGGAAAGGCCTGCATGTATACTTTCCAAAACAAGTAGAATTTATGAATTTGGTCTTCATTTTCCCCTCCAAAAACGAGTTCTCCGAACACTGCTTCCAGTGTGTCCAAAAAGGGGCAGAAAGGTCATTTTTAGGGTGTTTTTGACCCTTCTGGAAGCCCAAAACTTGTCAAAATATCTTGGCCATGGGTAGAAATGCATAAATTTTCATGATAAATCCAAAAATATAAATTTTTACCCAAGAGGAGCTCCCAATCATAAGCGCGCGCCAAGTGGCGCGACTCGTTGAGTTGAAAAATTTGTGTTTAGGCCAAAAAAAACAAAATTTGCAAAATGTGTCCCAAATTTCTTGAAATTTGGGCTGAATGTCCTCCATAATGTCCTATGCTGGGCCAAGGATGCCTCGGCCAAGATTTGAAGTCTATCATGCCTTTTCACGCCTCCTCGATGCCTTCTTCATCTCTGTCATAAGAGGAATCTGTCTTCATGTTTGCCAAAGTCTATATTGTCTTAGATGAGTATGAGGAGTTTTATGTGTCTTTGGTTTGCTGCCAAGTGTAGGAAAGTGTGTGAGGGACTTTGAAGGGAGAGGGTAAGGGGTGTGTTAGGAGTATTTTCATTTGAAATTTGGGGAATTAAAGGGTTTTGGGGACAATCTCTAAGCTTTTGGGATAACATTTGGGATTTGGGAATCTTGTAGCTAGGGTTTGGGATAATGGGAATTAGGATAGGAGTAGATGAATTTATGGATATGGGCGATATGGAAATGGGTTTATGATAGAAAAACAGTGAATAAATAAAGGATGTGGGAGTGATGGCACAAAAAACTAATTTGCAAACCCTAAACGATCATTTCTTAAGCAAGGAAGCAGGGTTTGAATTTGTTTTATTAAATCCTCATAGACATCATAAGACACACGTTTATTGGCAGTGGAAGAGTTGTTTGACTTACTTTGGACCAGAGGAAACCGATAAAATTGAATTTTTGAATGAAATTGTGGTGAAAAGAGCTTGCAGCTCTATGCGCCGCGCCACAACCCAACACGCTACGCCACAAACCCAACGCGTCGCGCCATATATCCAACGCGTCACGCCCTTTTGCAGGAGACTTTTGGAGACATTTCTGGTGTCCAAATTGGGCATGGGATAGCTCGTTGGAAATATTATTGAGTATAATTTCCAACCCAACTGGAATTTTTCAATTTGGAGTTCATTTTCCCTGTCAAAAATCAAATCTCCCAAGACTGGTCAAAATGTGCAAAATGAGGCTGCCTCAAGGCAGAGTGCTGTTGCAATCAACTTTTGAAGGTCTTCCTCAACTCCAAATTGAGCTCATGATATATAATTGGAAATATATTTGTGTCTAGTTATCATTTGACTCATCAAGCAAGTCATTTGGCCAGCCAAGCTAGGAGAAATATTGATTTTCCCAAGGTCACTTCAGAGGTGCATCAATTCTCCAGAGGCAAATGTATTTTTGAAATTTCTCTAAAACCATGACACTTGTGTAAAAAGTGAAGGAGGTTTTTCTTCCTTGGCCTATTTTGGACAAAAACCTCTCTTATTTATCCCAAATTCATCTTTTATTGCTCAGAAACATCATTGGAGTAAAACCTATCCCGATGTGTGGAACAAGGGATTTGTCGAAATGAAGCGAAATGAAGGGGATGCAACCCACTGAATGAGGATGAAGACATGCGACTGTTGACATATGTTGTCCTTGATGGCAATCCACCTGATGAATTTATTCTTGACTTGATGGACTTGGTAAAAGATGTAAATCTGATGAGATATGGTGTTGAGTGTTGTCCTTGAAAGGCAACCCACTTAATGAAGATGATGAAAACTTACTTGATAAAGTTGTGCTTAAGAGAATGTGTTCCTGATGAAGAAAATATGATGTTTCTACAGTGTGTACAGAAGGCTATGAAGAAAGGATTTCAGAATGTACTCAAAGTATGATGAAAAAGAGTATGTCTCTTGGTATACGCGGATTGGCCTAGGGGAAGTCACGTATGCACGCGGAAAAGAACGTGCCAAGTCGCGTATGGGCTAAAGCGCTCAAAAAGTGCAAAACCAAGGGTAACCACCATGGTATTGACCCATGGTATTGGGTAATGATCCGCCTAATTAACCCCGTCCAGGTAGTTTTGGGCTTATGGTATTGTTTTGGTCCATGGTATTGAAAAAGGGGCTCATGGTATTGAAAAAGGATAAACCTATATAAGGAGAACAAATTCATTGTGCACAACATGAGTGTGGGTGCAAGATGTCTGAGCTTGAATGAATACTTCTCTCTGAAGTATATCTGAATGGAAAGGGTTACACTTGAATGATAAATCTGAATGTATGATGCACCAATGATGAAGAAGGGAATCTAGATCTGAATTGCTCTTGTATTTGCTAGATCTGATTATGGAAGGCTTAGATCTGTGATGAGGCGAGCATCTAGGCGAACATCTGTCTGAAGCAAAAGGGTAGATCTGAACTGAATATCTGATCTGATGAAGTATGCTGCTCTGTAATGATCGAAGATCTATACGCTACTTCGCCGCGGAGGAAGCGCGTATATACGCAGCTTCAGCGAAGAGAAAGCGCGTATGCGCAATAAAATATACACTGAGGTATACGCTGGTTTGTGTGGACGGAAGCGCGTATATACGCGACATCAGTAAAGGGAAAGCGCGTATGCAAACTAGGGTTTTCTGAAGCAAGGGGTATGAAATATCTTATCTGTTCTGCTGTGTTTCTGCTATCTGATCTGTGTTGATATGTATCTGTTGATGACGTATGTTTGTGCTTAAAAGTATGGAAAGGGTCCAGTATGAAAATATGATGAAATGTGGCCTGCAAGTGGTGTTCTATTGAAGTTGTTGGATCCATTGTGAAAATTGATGAAACGTGGTCCAAGGTGGTGCTGAGGGTTGTAGCCTTCAGTCAGGGGGTTGTAGCTCCCTTCCAGGTGAGGCTGGTAAACGAGATCGTGGGGTCGTAGCTCCCTTCCAGGAGAGGCTGGTAAACGAGTCAGGGGGTTGGAGCTCCCTTCCAGGAGAGGCTGGTAAACGAGCGCAGGTGGGTGCCTGCGTGCTGGTCAAGTCTGCGCCAGCACATATGTTGTAAGATGTTTTCTCTATAATAAAATATTGAAGGCTGAGCAACTGCAGCGGTGGTTTTCTCCCGACTTGGGTTTCCACCCAAAAATCCTGGTGTTCATGTGTGATGCTTTGTGTGATGATTTATTCTGTTCTTACTGCACATGTTTACTGCTTATTGAATATCTGATGAATAAATGAAGGAATCATTTAAGTGAAGAATTAATGACATAAATAGATATCTGTGTATACGCGAGTTTCGTAAAGGGTATCCGCGTATATACGCAAGTCTGGTTCAGGAAAGTAGCGTATGCGTTTTAGAAGCAAGAAAAAGTGAAAGTTTTGAATATGCAGTAAATACTGATTCACCCCCCCCCTCTCAGTATTTTTCCCAACAATTGGTATCAGAGGAGGTCCTTGTGCAGAAGCTTGATCGCTTAAAGGAGATCCGTCGCAATGGGAAGTCAAGAAGGAATAATGTCTATAAAGCCACCTATATTCAATGGAAGCAATCTGATATTCTCGAAGGTACGTACAAAATCATATCTGCAAAGTCTTGGTGCAGATGTATGGGCAATCGTGGAAGAAGGTTATCAATACCCGGCAAGTATTCCTACTGATGCAGCAGAAAGAAAGAAGTATGAAACCAATGCCAAAGCAGTAAATGTTTTGCTGGGAAGCATGTCTGAATCAGAATTTGCTAAAGTGATGCAACTACATTCAGCAAAAGATATATGGGACAAAATCATTCTGAGCTATGAAGGAGATACAAAGGTAAAAAATGAAAAACTTCAAACTCTTAGAATTGAATATGAAAATTTGAAGATGTATAGTGATGAAAGTGTTGCCAGTTTCTTCCTTCGTCTAGATGATGTTGTAAATCGAATGAGAAATTTGGGTGAAACCAAAACTGATACTACTCTGGTTGAAAAAGTCTTAAGATCCTTGACTCCAAAATTTGATTCTAAAGTCTCCGCTATTGAAGAAAGGCAAGATCTGCAAACTCTTACTATTGTTCAATTACATGGGACCCTGACTGCTTTTGAAATGAGACAAGGAGGTCCTTCTCAAATAAGAGAAGCTGCGTTTAAGGCATCTACAAAAGGAAAGGAAAAGGAAGTTGTCAAAGAATCCAGCTATATTTCCGATGAAGAAGAAGCAAATTTCGTAAGAAAACTCCAGCTAGGAACTGGAAGGTTCAAAGGTAAGCTTCCCTTCAAATTTTTTGAGTGTGGAAAAGTTGGTCATTATGCTGCAAAATGTCCGTATAAAGGAAAAGAAGTTGTAAGAAGGAATAAGAACAGATCTAGCTCTAAGAAAAGTTACTATACTAATGAAGATAGTGATGGGTCATCTAATAGTGAGGAAGAATGTGAAGAAGATCTTAGACTTCTCATGGCTTTTGAACAAATGGAAGAAAAGGATACTTTTATGGATGCTCTAGAGGAAAATGATTTTCTTGAAGAAAATAATCAACTCAAACTTCGCTTAGAAGATTGCAAAATTCTCTTAGAAGAACAAAAGATAATCAAAGAGACCGTTGAAAAGCAGCTTGAAGAAGCAAAGAAACATATTGAAAAACTAGAATGTGAAGTGGTAAGTCAAAGAAAAGAAGTTGAGAAAGAAAAGACCTTGAATCTTAGATTTGCTAAAGGATCTGAAACCTTAGATGAGATTATCAAGGTACAACGTTCTCCTCTTATAAAGACAGGTCTGGGATATATCGGAGAATCTTCTCAAACTTCA
Organism: Pinus albicaulis; assembly: GCA_034641835.2. Classification (NCBI taxonomy): domain Eukaryota; kingdom Viridiplantae; phylum Streptophyta; class Pinopsida; order Pinales; family Pinaceae; genus Pinus; species Pinus albicaulis. The sequence goes on along the minus strand of CM076582.1, from coordinate 1,205,379,552 downwards.
GCACCAAACTATCTAAAAGCAGTTACAGGTGGTTTACTACATTCAGCCACTCAGCAAGGGAATAGAGGATCTCTACAGGGAAAGCAGGATCATCTCAATTCAAGGAACACTAACAGGGATAGTCTTCAAAGACACTACAACCAATAGGTAAATTCAAATAGAAGATTCCATGATCGCAAAAATTTCTACTTCAATGGGCAATGTTTCACTTGTCACAATTTTGGTCATAAAGCTATTCAATGTGTGGCATATAAAACCATCATGACAAGAGAAGCAAGAAAGAAAAGGTTGGATACTGAACCAAAGAAGAATACCTATAACAATTTTTCCCCTCTTCAAAGTGAATTTGAATGTACTTATTGCAATAACTTTGGCCATGAAGAATCTGAATGCAGGAACAAGATCCAGCCTAAAGAACATGTTCCCTCAAGCTCTAAAGTGTGGAAGAAGAAAGAACCACCGGTTGAAAATTGTGGGATAGCATTATTTGCAGAAGGTGAAGAAAATCAATGGTACATCGATAGTGGGTGCTCAAGACACATGACAGGTGACAAAAGCAAACTTCACACTTATAATGCTCTAGAAAAGGAAAAGAAAGTTACATTTGGAAATGATACTCCTGCTGTAATTAAAGGAAAAGGGTCAGTATTTCTAAAAGAAAAGGTGAAAGCTAAAGATGTCATGTATGTGGATGGATTAAGGCATAACCTGTTAAGTGTTAGTCAAATGTGTGATCAAGGAGCAGAAGTGGTCTTCAGTTCCAAAGAATGTGTGGTTCGTGATCTTGATACAGGTAAAATCATTATAAAAGGAAAAAGAAATCCAAGCAACCCGTATGTACTAAACGGCATAGATCAATGTTACTTGAGCAAGTCTTCAGAAAATTGGCTATGGCATAGAAGGCTGGGGCATCTGAGTTTCTCTCAAATCAACAAAGCAAGCAGACTTCAAGCTGTTCGTGATCTTCCCAAGGTCAATCTTCCGGAAAGTACCATATGCAAATCTTGTCAATTTGGTAAGCAGACCAGAGTACGATTTAATGCCAAAGAAGGATCTTCAAGTAAGCCTCTTGAACTCATTCATACTGATATCTGTGGACCTATGAGGAAAAATTCATTACGTGGGGATGAATACTATATCTTATTTATTGATGACTACTCTAGAATGTGTTGGATCGGGTTTATTAAACACAAAGATCAAGCACTTGAAAAATTTCAGAGCTTCAAAGCTTTGGCAGAAAATGAATCAGATCTAAAAATCAAGTGTCTTAGATCTGATCGAGGAGGAGAATATTCATCAAATGAATTCTTTGAATTTTGTGAACAACATGGCATAAAACGACAGTTCTCTGTAGCAGGCACTCCGCAACAAAATGGTGTAGCAGAAAGAATGAATAGAACAATTGTTCAAATGGCTAGAGCTATGCTTTCTGATTCTAATGTTCCTGACATGTTCTGGAGTGAAGCAGCACATACAGCAGTTAACATTCTCAATAAAGCTCATGTTCGGGTAAATAGTGACAAAACTCCATATGATCTCTGGTATGGCAATTCTCCCACTGTGAAGCATTTTAAGGTTTTTGGAAGTAAATGCTTTATCAAAAATAATGATGAAAAACTTGGCAAGTTTGAACCTAGATCAGATGAAGGGATATTTCTTGGTTACTCTTCGTCAAGCAAAGCTTTCACATGTTACAATAAAAGGCTTCGAAAGGTTGTCGAATGTATTGATGTTGTTATTGATGAGTCTCCTGCAGCTCCTAAAGAAGAAAAACAAACCGCAAATGAAGATGATGGCGACATATGGCCTTCTACATCAGATAGCAATGATATAGACAGTGGATCCAATGAAGAACCTGAAGATGATCTATCTGAAAAAGCTCCATCCAGATATGTTCAAAAGAATCATCTTGAATCTCAAATTTTGGGTGACAAGGAATCTGGTGTACGAACAAGGAGAACTCTTATGGGATCTTCTAATCATTTGGCACTTCTATCCACAATTGAACCACACAATGTCAATGAAGCTAGCAAATATGAATGTTGGAGGCAAGCCATGGATGAAGAACTTGTTCAAATTGAGAAGAATGACACTTGGGATTTGGTTCCAAGACCTCATGATAAAAATGTCATTGGAACTAAATGGATTTTCAAGAACAAGTTAAATGAGAATGGGGATGTTGTAAGAAAAAAAGCTAGACTGGTTTGCAAAGGGTATACTCAACAAGAAGGTATAGACTTTGAAGAAACTTTTGCTCCTGTAGCTAGACTTGAAGCCATAAGAATGTTTCTTGTTTTTTCAAGTTATCAACAAATCAAAGTTTATCAAATGGATGTTAAATCTGCTTTTCTTAATGGTGATCTAAAAGAAGAAGTATATATAGAACAACCGGAAGGATTCATTTTGGGAAATGATGAAAATCTTGTTTGTAGACTTAAAAAGGCTCTATATGGTCTCAAACAAGCTCCAAGGGCATGGTATTATCGTCTTGACAAATATATTCATCAACAAGGTTTTTCAAAGGGGTCTGCTGATAGCAAATTATACACAAAAGTTGAAAATGATAAACTATTGATTGTGGTTGTATATGTTGATGATATCATTTTTGGGAGTAACGAAGAATCTATGAGTCAAAAATTTGCTTCTGTCATGCAGCAAGAATTTGAAATGTCTTTACTTGGGGAACTAACTTTCTTTCTTGGCTTACAAGTGCATCAATCTACAGATGGTATATTTCTATCACAAACAAAATATCTTAAGCAAATTCTGAAGAAGTATGGCATGGAAGAATGCAAACCTGTAAGTACACCAATGATAACCGGATGCAGTCTCAGCTCTAATGATGATTCTCCCACAGTGAATCAACCAGAATACAGATCGATGATAGGAAGTCTGCTTTATCTCACTGGTACTAGACCAGACATTATGCACGCAGTTGGGATTGTAGGAAGATTCCAAGCTAATCCAAAAGAGTCTCATCTTCAGGCTGTCAAAAGAATTTTCAAATATCTACAAGGAACTCAAGATTTTGGTCTATGGTATCCAAAGAATGCTAATCTTACTCTTCATGCTTATACTGATTCAGATTGGGCTGGAAGTGTTGATGATCGGAAAAGCACTAGTGGTGGTGCATTCTATATGGGACCCCGGTTAGTATCTTGGTTCAGCAAGAAGAAAAATTCTATTGCCTTATCAACAGCTGAAGCAGAGTATGTAGCTGCCGCATCTTGTTGCACTCAACTCCTATGGATGATGCAAACTTTGCAAGATTTTCAAATCAAATGTACAACTCCTATCTCCATTATGTGTGATAATACAAGTGCCATCAGTATCTCAAAGAATCCTGTTATGCATTCGAAGACCAAGCACATTCCCATCAAGTATCATTTCTTACGTGAACAAGTGCTTGAACAAACGGTGAAGTTGGAGTATGTGCCCTCAAAAGAACAAGTTGCTGATATCTTTACCAAACCTCTGCCCAGGGAAGCGTTCGAGTATCTAAGACAGAAGCTGGGAGTGTTCTCTATCAGTCAAAAGAACAAATCTGCATAAATTTAGAAGATGACTTGGGATACGCGGGTTTCCTGAAACACAGTCGCGTATATACGCGAGTTCCTGCACAGAAAACCGCGTATGGTTGGTTGCTGACAATTTTTGGTTGGGATTGACTCTCTCGGCCACCAATTGCAGTCTTTGGTGTATCTCGGTGGTGTTCGATTCTTGTTTCTAATTTTTTTGATGAATATGCCTTGATGATTTGTTGGTGAAAATATTAAAAGGATGCACAAACTAAGGGGGAGCCTTAGTCATATGAAAGGATGCATGGATGCAGTTAGAACGTGCAAGCGTTCTTGAGTATAATGCATTGTTAGCTGATGGATTGCAATTATATGATCTCTCTTGAGGTCTTCTTGGTATTGGTCATGAAAAAGTCATATTTGTATTTTTGATAGAAAAAGGTCATGTTGAGACCCTTGATGTAAATTCTGTAATATTAGGTCATGTATGAACTTGTCAAATTTGTAAACCCACTTGGTTAGATGGTAGGAGTCATTTTTGTAAACCCACTTGGTTGGGTAGCTGAATTGAAATGTGTAAGCCCTTGGTTGGGTACTTGAGTCTCATATGTAAATCCACTTGGTTGGATATTTGATGTAAGTATGAGTCTTTGGTGATAGGAAGAGTGGTAGCTATATTGAAAATTATGTTTGAAGTTTAGAGCATGAACTTCGAGGAGAACTTGGCCACTTAGAAGCGCATATAGGATACATCCAGAATGTTTCTTCCACATGAGGAGGAGAGTGTTGGTTTTTGATGTTAGTCCTTTTACCCTTGATGTCGAAAGTGACATGGTGTTTGAATGAAGAGAAGATAATGATGTCACATATTTGGGAGAGTGACATGGTACCTATCTGAGTGTGTGCCAAATGGTGTGTTTGAATGAAGAGAAGATAATGATGTCACATATTTGGGAGAGTGACATGGTACCTATACGATGTAGTAATGACACCATCGTGGTTGCCATCGATTCAAAGGAGGGTGTTGGAAATATGATCACAGTGTTGTCACTTGATATGTATACTTGAATGGAGATGAAGACATGCGGCCCATTGATATGTGTTGTCCTTGATGGCAATCCACACGATGAAGTTATTCTTGACTTGATGGACTTGGTAAATGATGTAAATTTTATGTTTGTTGACAATATCATGTTGAGTGTTGTCCTTGAAAAGCAACCCACTTGATGAAGATGATGGCAACTTACTTGATGAAAGTTGTGCTTGAAGAGAATATGTTCTGATGAAGAAAATGTAAGAGGTTTTATGCAGTGTGTACGAAAGGAAATGAAGAAAGGAAGTTAGAATGTGCTCAAAATATGATGAAAAGAGTATGTCTCTTTGTATACGCAGATTGGCCTAGGGGAAGTCGCGTATGCACGCGGAAAATAACGTGCCAAGTCGCGTATGGGCAAAAGCGCTCAAAAAGTGCAAAACCAAGGGTAACCACCATGGTATTGACCCATTGTATTGGGTAATGATCCGCCTAATTGACCCCGTCCAAGTAGTTTTGGGCTCATGGTGGCTGCTTTACATTCATATATTTGGAAAGGTCATATATTGAAAAGGGAAAACCTATATAAGGAGAAGAAATTATCAGGCAAATCATGAATGTGGGTGCAAGATGTTCAGGCTGAATGAATACTTCTCTCTGAAGTATATCTGAATGGAAAGGGTTACACTTGAATGATAACTCTGAATGTATGATGCACCAATGATGAAGAAGGGGATCTAGATCTGAATTGCACTTGTATTTGCTAGATCTGATTATGGAAGGCTTAGATCTGTGATGAGGTGAACATCTAGACAAACATCTGTCTGAAGTGAAAGGGTAAATCTGAACTGAATCTCTGATCTGAAGAAGTATGCTGCTCTATAATGATTGAAGATCTACACGCTACTTCGCCGCGGAGGAAGCGCGTATATACGCAGCTTCAGCGAAGAGAAAGCGCGTATGTGCAATAAAATATACACTGAGGTATACGTCGGTTTGTGTGGACGAAAGCGCGTATATACGCGACATCATGAAAGGGAATAGATGTAAACCACACTTGTCGAAGCAAAGGGTATGATTTTTTCATTCCGTTCTGGGCGGTTTCTGTTATTCCATCCTGTTGTTGCTATCCGTTGGTGATGTGCGTTCGTGCTAGAAAAGCTTGGAAAGGGTCCGCCCGGGAAACACATGAAATGTGGTCTGGCGGTGTTCTGGCTGAAGCTTGGATCCGTGTGAAAATTGATGAAACGTGTCCAAGGTGGTGCTGGGCGGGTTGTAGCTCGGGGTTGTAGCTCCCTCTGTGTGAGGTTGGTAAACTAGATCGTGGGGTCGTAGCTCCCTTCCAGAGAGGCCGAAATCCACTCGTGCTGGAGCTCCTTCCAGGAGAGGTCAGGAACGAGCGCAGGGGAGGCCTGCGTGCCGGTCAAGTCCGCGCCAGCTATTGCTGTAAGATGTTTTCTCTATAATAAAATATCAGTCGAGCAACTCACGTGGTTTTCTCCCGAATTGGGTTTCCACCCAAAAATCTGGGTGTTCATGTGTGATGCATTGTGTGATGGTTTACTCTGTTCTTACTGTTCATGTTTACTTTTTATTAAACATATGATGAATGAATGATGGAATGATTTAAGTGAAGATCTAGTGACATAATTAGATATCTGTGTATACGCGAGTTTCATAAAGGGTATCCACGTATATACGCGAGTCTATTTCAGGAAAGTAGCATATGGGTTTTAGAAGCAAGAAAAAGTAAAAGTTTTGAATATGCAGTAAATACTGATTCACCCTCCCTCTTAGTATTTACACTAACACCTGGGAGGTGCCAAGAACTATAGATCTTTTGAAAGCAGACAGTGCCTTCATCCATTGGGCAATGGAATAAAAAACTCAAGCTGAAATGCATGACTGAAAAATGATGACTTGACGACACAAATTGATTCTCACTCAACTAAAAACTGACTCGATACTTAAACACAACCAACGAACTAGAAAATATGCTCAAAGTAGAGCTTATTCATCAAAACCTACTCTAACAATTTCATTCATCACCTGATCAAGTGAAATGAAACAACCAATGCAACCAAGTAAGTATTCCAGATGTTGTTTGAATTATCCACAAGTGCTCGCTTATGAACATCAAGAGAGAACTACTGAAAGGAAACTCCGATGAAAACTTGTGAACAGATCCATTGAATGCTATGGATTCTCTATCTGCCTCCAAAAACACTGCATAAGGATCCTGAAGTTCATGCACACTGGGACTTAGCTCATCCAATGGATTACTTCTCTTCTCCTCATACCATGAATGAAAACTTTGTTTTGAGCTTTGTGATGAGCTTTGTGACGAGACTCCTGCTAAAAATGACAAAGAGAACAGCTGTCGGATCAAGTTTATATCAGCACATGTTTCAAGCTTACATATATTCAATGGAGAAGGACTTTGATTGCAGACATCATCCAACACACCAGCTATTGGATCATGAAAAACTTGAAAATACTGCTGCAACCCATTTTCTATTGTTTCTGATGAGATTACATGATTTTCTACAAGCTGCTCATTTGAAAATTTACTATGCCAATTTCCCTTCAAAGACTGAAATGATTCAAAACAGAAAGGTACGAAATCATCTTGCATCATTTGATCGTATGTGCCAGCTTCCAAGTCCTCATCTGCAACTTAACAATCAATGGCATTCGGGGGCTGCAAATCTGGATATGAGAAGTCTTGAACAAGGTTTTCATTGCCCTCAAGATGGTCCAGATCAAGACTTGTCAATAGTTGATTTCGAATTGCATGAATGTTGTCTCTGATGAACTGAAACAAATCAAAACAAAAAAGCAAAGATTCTTCACTTCAAAATTTGCTGCACTTTCCTCGTCATTTCCATAGCTGATATGTGATGGCTAAACATTGTATTCAAGCTATTGAAAGTGAATTTCTTCCTGCCAAAAACTAGCTGCTGATTTGTCTGCAATATTAGCTTCTGTTTGGAGAACATAATCGTCATTATACTGGTCAAACTAAGGCAAATAATTAGTTTAAAACACATCATCAAGCATACATATCATGTCAACAACTCTCTCTTCTCCAAGATGATCTATAAAACAATCATTATCAGATCTATGATGACTAGGATAAGAAAAAAGATGTTTTGGATCAGCAACTTGTTCTTCTTCAATCAGCAAGCCATGGGCTTGAACATTATACTCATTCCTTGTGGTGATATTTTGCATCATCTCTTCCACTGCACTTACCAACATGTCAATCTTTACCTCTAGAGATTTCGATTCCTCTGGATCTATGTTTTTCATCTCTTCTTATTTCAACTTTGCGCTTCGGATCAGCAAATGAGCCTCTACATCTACTGCACTATTCTGCATCTCTTCAAGTGTTGCAAGATTCCTTTCTCTCAGCTGAAACTCCATTTCTGGATCAAAGGCACCCAGGTAGTGCAAGAGAGAAGATCCAGGAGGAGGCCTTATATTAATCGGCATCGAAAAATAAACTTGGTTAAATCTGGTATAAAATTGTTGTACTGTCTCCCCTGGTAGTCTTTTCAGCTGGTTATACTCTTCTATAATCAAGAAAGGGTTCTGTCTGACCACCCACCTGTCGAGGAAAACTTTGACAAACTGCTGGAAATATGAGATGCTCGCATCAGGCAAGGTTTTGAACCAACTCTTGACTTTGCCTTGCAAAGAAAGAGAAAAAAGCCTAATACTAACATCCTCTTCATCAAATTCAAAAAGGTCAAGAAAAGACTCAAAATTCAAAACATGTCTCTCAACAGTGATGTTGTCGCGTTCACCATCAAATCTTGGTAGATATAGGTCATGATTTTTAGGGAAAGCATGGGATATAGGAGGTAAAATCGTAGGCTTGTATCAATCTTGAATTTTACAAGGTATAGGGGTATGTACAAATGCTGCAGAATCAGTCTTGGTCTCTTGAGGTTAATCAGTTTGAAGATGGTCATCACAAGATTCAGAAGAAAGGTATTGATCAATCTCAGAAGCATGAAAATCTTTGGTATCCACAATCTTCAAAGGGAAGGAATCAAATGCAAGCCGAGGATCTTTTCTCAAATACAATATACTTTGCAAAGCCTTCTTGACATTCTTGGGAAAAGAGAAGAAATAATTTATGACAAAGAACAAAATGTCTTGGATGAAATTCCAACTTGAATACCTGATCTTTCCATATTGTTCTTTCATGTTTCTGCTGGTTAGGTTCATCCTCCAGTGGAGTCCTTGGATCTGATCTCGAAATTGATTTAGAGTCGCTAGGTGAATGATTTCAGCCTTGCGGTGTCTGATCATTGTCCACCATTATCAATTAGATATGAACTTGATTACATTTTATTGAGGAAACTAGATGTTCATTTCATAAACTAGACCAGATATTGATTGAAGCAGCATTCATCTACTTTCGCTAATGAAAAGCAAGAGCATTTCGAAGGCTACATGGCTAACTTCAGGCTCCATCTGTAGTTTATAAAGCAAACAACAAAATTTTCTTCTCCAGTATGGTCGCCACTATGTTATGGCCTAAATCTACCTCAGGCTGAGGAAGGCAGAGTCTAGGGTAACATCAAACCACGCTTAATCTGGTAGCTAGCCCTACCAGATCGGGAGAGGGCTCTCTCCTGGTCAATATCAGAAAAAATAATCAGTGAGGCTTGAAATGACTTGAATAAAGGATGATTTAAGGCTAGGTATATATTTAAGAGAGTTTGATTTGATTTTGAGGGTGTTTGTTGGATCAAAGGGAAGGGCAGATTTTGGGTCTGGGGAATGAGGCCTAGTTTTTGCAGAGGTCTGAATGGGGCAAGGTAGGAAACTGTTTTGATGCTTCAATTTTGAATGAAATGGATAGCTCAGATCAGTGAGGATTTGAAGAGGGTAAGAGACTTTCAGGAATCCTCTTTAGGCAGTTGAAAACATAGAAAATTAAACAAAATTCAAGGTAGAGCATTGCAAATCTAATGAATTCCACCTTTATCCTTGTTTATTTAACTTAAGAAGAAGTAAGAGGGAAGATGATACACATAAAACACCAGTAACTTACAATAATAGAGATAAATACATCATCAAAAAAAAGATCCACATGGATCCCAAGGAGTGCTGCAAACCCTGGTCTATTCCTTTGCCAAACTGCAGAGATGAAATGTACAATGAAGCTCAAAGCAATCCAAAGTGTCCAACCATGCAAATGAATGAAAAAATACAAGATATAGACAAGAATAACTCATCCCCAACCTCTAGGGGTCGAACTCACAATTTTAGGAGCTGTTTCAACAAGATCTAAACTAAGAACTGGAAAATAGGCAGTGGAACAACTTGCCTCTATAAGATAGGAAACTTATTCATTCAGTTGCAATTCACCTTTTGAGGGATGAATCTAACTCCATGAGTAAAAATTTGACAAAATTACATCAAAAATCATCAAATTACATCAAGAGTTTTACATTTGAAAGTAAGAAAGTCAAACTGGCCAAAACTAGGCGAAAAACAGAGTTACTGAGTAAAAAATGAGCCAAAATCCCCAATGCATCGCGCCTGATTTCTCTATGCGTCGCGCCAATTTGGAGCTGATTTTTGTTGACACCTA